>JAJJWX010004350.1:600000-1200000 GCA_023529315.1 Papaver bracteatum
CTTTTGTTCCTCTCTACCCTTATGATTTATTTTTTTCCTTATTGTATGATCACGTTAACAACATGGGTTCTTTGCACAAAAGCCTCAATTTCTTAATTAACTCTATAATTTGAATTGCGAGAATCTCATTGTATTCAATTATCTATTCATTTCTTAATGGAGGGCTTCTCATCTGGTAAGGAGAACCCTTTGATGTGTCACGACTCACGTGTGGTTATGTCTATCATGCAGTCATGACATGAACAAAAATTAAGGACTTACACGACCCTTAATTTTTCTTGAAAATTAGTATAAATAGTATTAATAACCTACTTTTTATGTAATATAATAGGAGAAAGGAAACATATATGATAGAAATATTCCATGCAGATTTTCTGAAGGAGCAATAATTTTTATTTAATTATTACATGAATGGTTTGATTCACGTAAGCGAAGATGAGCCACAGTTCGCGATGGATAAGCCGAGCCACACCAAATAAAGAATCCTAAGTAACGGGGCGACACAAAGTAGAACCAAACCAGATCAAAAAAGTATCGGGACGGGGCGAGGTAAAGCCAAGCCACGCCAAATAAAAAATGCATCGTGACGGGCGAGGCCAACCGAGCCAAACCATATAAAAAATGCAACATGAGACCCCGCGACACCAAATCAAAAATGCACGACGGGGCGGAGGGATGTCTGCGACACCAAATGGTGAATTATTTTCGGGCACGCCCGGTGCGTAGCATGGGCACAAAATCTAGTATATCTAATATTACGTGAATGTCATTACCAACCTAGGAATAGACTCATGACAATTTCAAAATCAGTCAATACAGTGTTTTCTCCTTTTCCAGAAAAAAAATAGGTAAGCTTGATTTCAATGATTTGGATGGTAAGTAAATGTTTTTTTAGAAGGCATAAGTAACTGGCTTGCTTGAAGCCATCAGCTGGGCGCGTAGCAAGAACATCACCAGCATTAGCCTTTATAGCGATGCTAAAAAAGTTATGGATTATCTGAAAAATAAAGATAAGCCTTTGTTGGTTTAGTACAGTATCATGAATGAGCGTTATATTCTTTTGGCCTCTTTTTCTTTCATCAAAACTAGCCATCTTAATTGGAATTTTAATTCAATTGGTGATAAAATACCTTACTAAATTGGGGCCTATATATGCCACTTAATTGGGGCCTGCTACTAGATGACAAAAAAAAGGTCATTAGAAATAACTTTCACACCACCCCTTATCCAACAATTACCTAAATACCTATTTTACCCCTGATTAATTAGCATTAATTAATCATATTAGTTGTTAATTTTGTTTTAGATGTGAGATCAACTAATGTTAAAGAGTTCTTCAAAACATTAAACAATTTAATATTTTTGATTTTTTTTTGTCCAAATCGGGGTTTTATCTGACATATATAAACTAATTGTTGTCTTTCATAAGAATTTTATTTTTCGGAAATGCTATTTCGCTCTCTGAATAGAGCTCTATTCAGCACACTGGGCGACGTGGCTAGTATACGTGGAAGTGCAACAATATTTATTTTTATCTCTCCACCTTTTTTTTCATCAATTTTTTTTTGTTGATCTCCATTAATCTGACCAGCAATCTCCGTTCAAAATCTCAGAAAATGAATTCTTCCTATCATAAAATAATGTTCTGCAATTTAATCACTTGATTTTTAAATGTTAATTCGATAATCTTTTTCGATCTGATCATCTTCAAGAAGAACCTAATGCTAACCCAGAAATCATAATTTGAATCTTAGTTTTTGCAATACAAAATCCGAGAAACCAGATTTATACTACCAATCTGAATTCATTGATAAGAGTTTTATATTGACATTAAGCATCCCTGAATACTAGAGTCTTAATCGGTCACTTTTTAAACTAAAAAATTGAAGGGAGATCGAGATTACAAGTAGAAATATAGGGGAAGAGTTCGATTTTGCCGATAGGATTGAATCTAGCTAGAAACACCATTTGGATAAAATCAAAGTTTCATCTTAATAATTTATCTCTCAGTATCAAAGATTACCATCATTAAGATAAGATTACTCAGAATAACAAAATATAATTTCAGAGCAAGCTGAGAAATAACTCAGATAAAGAGCATATTCTTTACTGACAATCTATATAATCAAATCCCTAAAGGAGTAGGATCTCACATATCCCCTAGCCCTTGAATGATTGACCTTTAAATCTCAATTTAAAACAAGCTTCCTTGATAATTCAAATCAAACAGATTGATGGTGAAACAAAGAACCATACCCAATAAGCGTTTAACGCTTCTGAATCCAAACTGTTAAAGGAAAAGCATATCTCATGATGAAACTTCGATAAAACTCTACGGCAGCACCTCCCTTAGCCCATGACCCCGAAATTAGGGTACACCTAGAACTCGGAAGATTAGTATAAACACAATACTAAATTAAAGAAAACTTAAACAGCCATGAAATTAATCAGAGAAGAAAAAATTCAGAAAAGAAGAACACATGAAAACAGAAAATTAGGGATTAGAAAATTTTGACCTAATTTATCAAAATGAAAAAAAATCTTTTAGAATTAAAGAACAGAAGAGTTAGACGAACATAGATTTGCTGTCAACTAACCAAAAAAATTATCGAATCAATCCGAAATTTTCAGAGAATCACAAGGTTGACTAAGTCAACGTCGCGAGAAAAATCGCCGTGGCCCTAATCCAATCTTTTAACTCAAAATCCCTATTCTAATTAGACTAGTTTCTTCCAGATTTTGTGGCTTAGTCAACCTTGGTGTTCTAATTCCAGATTTTTTGGCTTTTATTTTTCTCCTTTCCTTGTCATTTTCTGTCACTCTTTTAGTGATTCTTTTTCAATAAAATTTTGTTTTTCCAGCATTAAAAGAAAGAAGAAAACAACTTTGGAACTAATTTTGGTAGGGTCCGTATGGATAATCCTATCAGCACTTCTACACATACCAGTGGCTTGGACAGTTTAAAAACCGTTCTCTCACATGAAAGTGGGCCCTACCACTGGAGAAAAACATGGGTTGGATATGAGCCCACAGTGTGTGTCTGAGGGGTTTATACATTGTCGTTCTGCACGGTATGTTTGGGTCGTGTTTGGCAGCCTTAATATCCTAACCTAGGTTGGGTTATCCCTTAAATAACTGTATATTGTGTTTGTGTGAGTGATTATTCCATGCCAAGATAAGAATAGTGTATCTTGCCTAAATTTTAGGATGCCAAAAAGGTGGGGTTTTGAAATATCATGTAAAACCTGGAATACCTTAATCCTTTCCAGGGTTTGGCGGTTATTTTTCCTAAATTTGATAACTAACTTTTTTATTTTAATTTTTCTTATGCTCAAAACCATAAAATTATATGGATTTATTTTTTAATTAATTAATTAGGCTTGTATACAAGTTTTTTGACAAACAACATATTACGTTAAGCCACAATGGAAAACAAACACCATTTAAAATAACCATTGTCATGATAATTTTGGATAAACCAAAAAATACTCTAACCTGGAAACCGTATTTCATATCCAAGCTGCCAAACATACCCTTAGAGTTTTTGTAATCCTATTGAATACATGAACTAGGGCACCACCTCGTACACCTCTATGAACTAAAATAATGCTAAAGCAGTCATCACTCATCACGTCTGAACTGTACATTAATAAAATGATCGTGTCTAAGAGCGTTCACAGTCATGGACTAAAAACTGGACTAAAGGACATATAGTCCAGAAAATCAATCGCAGTGGGGCTGTACTAAAACCATATATTTGGTTTTAGTTGGAGAGAGTGAAAACTGGACCAAATTTGGTCTCGACCCTCGACTAAAACTAAATATAGTCAGGCGTAATTTCAGTGCGCGCCTGATGACAGGCGTAAACCAAATGTACGCGCCCTACCCAGGCGTAAGCCAAAAGTCCGCGCCACAACCAGGTGTAAACGAAATGTGCGCGCCTCAACCAGGCGTAACCCAAAAATTTATTAAACGTTCGCCCCCATTGGGCGCACTTTGAAAATACGCCCCAATGGGGCGCACTTTGTGAGTTCGCCCCATGCATATTTTTTTTTATATTTTATTTTTTTTCTTTGGGGCGTACTCTGTGAGTTCGCCCCATGCATATTTTTTTTTAAATTTTTTTTTTTTTCAGGCGTAGCCTGTGATACCGCCTGATTAAATTTTTTAGTTTCTACCCGTTGTTTTGAAACACGACTAAAACCAAAAAAATATAGTTTTTGGTATAGTTTTTGGTTTTAGGATAGTCCATGATTGTGGACGCTCTAAGGTAGTAAGTAAAAAATCATCTTTAAACAGTGTCAAGCAGCATTATATACGCATCTAATTTTGCATTAAGTAGATCCATGTTCGCAGATAATGATCGTTATTCGAACCATCTATTTTATGGCATTACTTAAACCATGATCGAGAAAGATCGTGCCTTAAAGAAGTGACTATCATTCTAGATGGCATCAACTCAACTCTCAACACCAGTGTTTTTAGCAACACGAGAACTCACTATGCATGACTAGTTACTAAATTCCCGTCCTACGTGAAAATCCAAGAAAATATGATATGATAAGGGATTGGGCACGAAGGCATGACATTTGGAGTCCTAATACGAGGAAAGTTGGCACATAAATAAATACGCACAAGTAAGCTGATTTTTGTGCCCTTGAATTTCATGGCTTCCACTTGCATGCCCTCGCCAAATGTGAGTAGTAAAAGTTTTAACATGGACAAAATTGGGTTTTATTTTTCCTGGCGAGATTGGGGTATACCCAAATTTAAATGGACATTTGCCCTTACTAAGGGGAGGCCAAAATGTGGTGAGTTTACCTTTTTACCCTTTGACTAATTAACCATATTACTTAAACTAATAACCCTATTACTTAATCTAATAATTATAAAATTAAAAACTTAACCAAACCGTTAATCTTCTCTTAATCTTCTCTTCTTCTTCTTCTTCATCTCATCTAAAAATTGAAGAGTTTAATTATCCTGAAAAATGGTTGATTCCAAACGATCAAGAGATAACATAGATTCAACAGGAAGTATCAAAAGACCCAAATCAGAGAAAAAATGTAAGGGAAAAGATGGAACTAGTAAACCCGAAAGTTCAATCCCTGAGAATGTTGAAAACAACCCTCCGCCGGTGAAAAGAAGACTGTAAGTTGATTTCTAAACTCAACCCAATATTGTTTGGTGTTTTTTGATTGTTAGATTAGGTTAGAAACTGAAAATTTAGATTTTTAGGGTTTTTGGCCGGCAAGGCCTTTAGTTTAACATCATGCCGGCGGTTGTTGTTTCTTAAGCGCGGCATTGTATGAGGATGAATAACCTGCCGACGTTTCATATTAGTCATGGAGATTGTTAGACAATAACCAAGGCCGGCATGTAATACCAACAAAACCCTGCCGGCTAATTTGTAGCCGGCATTGTATTGTACTTGGACGTTGCCGACTGTAGGCATCAGAAACTTGATATTTTTTAAGTTATAGCCGGCATCATTATTTAATACAACCATGTTGGTGGTTGTTTGGTCGGCTAGGTGAATGGTTATTACCATGCCGGCCACCTATTGGTCGGCAGTTTATATATTATATACCTTGCGGGCTAGTAGATGACCAGAACCAAATTTCAATGTGTAACAATTTTGATCTCTTATTTGTGTTCAACAATGTTGTTTGTTTTTATATCTCTTATTTATGTATTGTTTAGGTTCCCAGAGGAAAAAAATAGAAGATCTACCTTGTTCGGTTACTCCAGAAGAGCTATTAGAATTTATTGACGCAATTTATCCTAATGTAGATGATCCTAAAGATGAAACTGAAAAGAATTTCCCTGTAAGAAAACTATGTTTGATGGGTAAGGAAGATCCTGAAGAATTTCTAAGGTTTATGAACAGTCCTAGCAATCCCCTCAACTATGTTGAATGCACATCATCAGAGGAGGAAGAAGAGGAGGTTGATCCAAGGACCTTTTTCAGGGCATCTGACTTTTCTGGAGTGAACCCCTATTACAATGAGGTCGGTGACTACATAGGTCCAGATAAGGGAAAAGCAAAAGCTGATGCTGGTGAAAATGCTAGTGATGGGGAGGAAGATAACAACAATGAGAAGGATCCTTGAAATTGTTAAACTTTATTATGTTTTACTTGCTTTAGAAACTTAGATTCTGGTTTGAACTATTATATTATGTTTTGAACTCTTAGATTGTGGTTTTAGACTTGTTAAACTTATTTTAATTTTCAGTTTTAGTTGCTTTAGAAATTATTATTCTCTTTATGCAGTAATAGACAAAGTACTGGAGGCCGGCATGGTAAGAAATCTATACCTTGCCGGAGTAAATGTTAGTTGCACCTTTTAGGTACAAAGTACAACCCATTGAATGCTCAACGGCTAGAAATTTCAAAACCAAGATATTAGGTATGGTGTTATTATAAAAGCATTCCCAACTTCATCTTCAACCTTGCATAAAGAATGGAAACTTCCAAACCAAATATTTGTAGTCATTGTACACTTAGTGGTCATTTTGCAAACGATTGTCCCTTTGAAGGAAACAAATGCACTATTGAAGGTTGTAAGAGCGTCCACAGTCATGGACTAAAAACTGGACTAAAGGACATATAGTCCAGAAAATCAATCGCAGTGGAGCTGTACTAAAACCATATATTTGGTTTTAGTTGGAGAGAGAGTGAAAACTGGACCAAATTTGGTCTCGACCCTCGACTAAAACTAAATATAGTCAGGCATAATTTCAGTGCGCGCCTGATGACAGGCGTAAACCAAATGTACGCGCCCTAACCAGGCGTAAGCCAAAAGTCCGCGCCACAACCAGGCGTAAACGAAATGTGCGCGCCTCAACCAGGCGTAACCCAAAAGTTTATTAAACGTTCGCCCCCATGGGGCGCACTTTGTGAGTTCGCCCCATGCATTTTTTTTTTTTTCTTTGGGGCGTACTCTGTGAGTTCGCCCCATGCATATTTTTTTTTTCAAATTTTTTTTTTCTTTCAGGCGTAGCCTGTGATACCGCCTGACTAAATTTTTTAGTTTCTACCCGTTGTTTTGAAACACGACTAAAACCAAAAAAATATAGTTTTTGGTATAGTTTTTGGTTTTAGGATAGTCCATGATTGTGGACGCTCTAAGGGATTCTTATTTCTCATGAAAGCTGCAATAGGAGGTGTATATCAGCCGTATTCTTCAAAATGCACTTGTTGTGGGTTTTTCTATTGGATAGATGAGCGCCTAGCTCCGTATGAAGATGAAGTTGCTAAAATCAACCTTCTACCATGCACAGATCCATATTGCGACGGTAAGATGAAGCTAATTACCTCTCCTAAGAAATTGTGTAACGGAAAAAGATACTATCTATGTACCAAATGTGTTAGGGTTAAGTTTTTAACGTTTGTATGCTTTAATTAAGGTTTGTATCCGATGTATAGTCGGTGATGTTCTAAATATAGGTTTTCCGGCGGCCTTATAGTCGGCATTATCCGAAATTAAAAGCCTTCCGAAGGTTGTTCTGTCGGCATGGATATTATAATACACATTGCCGGCTTGATAACATTTATGAACAATTTTTGAGTGAGCTCTTAGACGGCATGGTTATCCTTCAACACAATGCCGACGCTATTAAAGCCGGCAACTTGGAAAAAGATGGAACATGCCGGCCTGATAGAAAAAAACATCCAGGAACAATCTTTTTAAGGGAGTTATCTGACGGCATAGTGAATTTCATAAACATTGCCGGCATGGTAAACGCCGGCATTTTGGTAAAAGCAATACCTTGCCGGCCATATGAGGCAGCTTTTTCCTTTACTGTCATGCATTGTGGCAGGCAGTTTGATGAGATAATTATGTGCCGACCCTTGGGCCGGCAGGGTTGTGTAATAACTATGATGCCGACAAATTGAAAATACATCCAAAAAAACACATCCATTTCATTCATTTGTAGCACTCCAAAGTACATTACACAAAACACGCATGCGATTACAAAAGTACTCCAAAAAGTACGAATGTTTTGTCTAGTACTCCATTGTACACTACACAAAAAGCTTCCTTATTCCCTAATCATAATCACTCCTCACTCAAATCTATTGGAAGGATTTCATTCAAATCTATTGAACCTCCTTTAGTCATATCTATTGGACATTCTCTAGACTCATCTATAACATTCCAAAGGGCCATGTTGTCCTCATAAATTTTCATCCATTCCTTGCTCTTGTTGTATGTGAACTTCTCCCACAAACTAAACCTACATAAAGGAGGTAATTGACATTCCTTATTGAGTTGTAGACCAATAAAATTATTTTTATCCACCAAAGCAATGACAATTCTTCTATGCTTGAGTTGGTTCACGCAAACCGCATGTTTCGGTGCAAATGCTATAGATAGTCCCTCACTAAAGAAATGTACCACGCAATTCCACGTATCCTCCAATAGATGTCCACACTCCGGCATTCTCAACCAATGCTCCAATTTGATCTGTGCATTTCCCTCCGGGCCTTTAACACTAGTTAGCAAACCTTTGAAAGTTTCTTCTTTCTCCTCCATGGAACCTTCTAGCATCATTGAGATATGGAACTCTTTGTCGTTTTCTAGTCGAGCGGCCATCTTATTTCTAATGTATTGGCATTGGGTGAGATTCTCTTCAACCGCTAAACTTAGGTGTCCCAATTGTGGCGAGATAACGTGAAACCCACAATTTCCATCTTTCGGAACATCGTCGGTACCAATCACGAAATCTTGAATAATTGGAGGGAGTTGCTTGTGATACTTTTGCAACACCAGTTGTACTACCTTATTTGGACGACCTTTTTTCTTCGCAACATTTCCTTGGCTTGCTTGACTCTCAAGAGGTAGAGTTCCATTTGTATTCAAGTTAGAGACCGTTAGTGTAGTTGAATCCTTCCTTGGACGACCCCTTTTATTTCCAACAAATTCCACACTTGCTTGACTCTCAAGAGGTAGAGTGCCATTTGTATTCAAGTTAGAGACCGTTGGTGTAGTTGAATCCTTCCTTGGACAACCTCTTTTCTTTTTTGCGGGATCTTCACTTGGTTGACTCTCAAGAGGTAGAGTGCCATTTGTATTCAAGTTAGAGACCCTTGGTGTAGTTGAATCCTTCCTTGGACGACCTATTTTCTTTTTTACGGGCTCCTCCTTGTATTGCGCCTCGGTATAAACATGTCCGGATGGATCGCATTTTGTACTCAAATGCTCTTTAATGTTTTCTTTTTGGATTGATCATTATTTGTACTTAAAAACTCTTTGATTTGTTCTCTTTCGGATTGATCTTCATCGCAATTTGTACTCAAAAACTCTTTGAGTTGTTCTCTTTCTTCCGCCCTCTTCTTTTTGGTAGTTGGTATACCATTAGGATTTTGTTTCTCTGGTTCTTCAAGTTCTTCCATAAAAGGGTAAACAATCGGCATCAACTTGTCCTTCATAGTTTGTTTGTCCAACCTATTCAACGTGGGGTACTTATCGAGGATTATTCGCCCAAGATCCATGTCGCCAAACTCTTCACCGGGATCTTCTCTTGGAGCCGGTTTGAAATATAATTGCTTCCAATAAGGATCGATATCATCAAGAGGAAAGGGAGTTTTATACCTACCAAGCATATGACGACACGGAAGTCCGATAGCCTTCATTATCCTACACTTACAAGGAGTGTTCGGGTCATCAAACTGATTATACTTTTTAAACAATACGAGATGTTTCATCATGAAACGTATTTCCCAATGCGAGACGTTTCTATGTATACCAACAAGCAACCAATCATCCTCCTTAAACTCCTTCAACTTCCGGAAGCTACTTTCTTGGATTTTTTTTTTATCTTGTCGATATCATTATTAGTGTACTCATGGATAGCATGTTGCACCGTCACAATACCAATTTGACTCGTGAAAATTAGACCTTTTAGTCTCCCATGAGCTTGCTCTACCATTCTTGTGGACTCAAGTTTGAAATGTTTATAGTCATAGGTTAAAGCATACACAAATCTCTCTTTGTGTGGCGTCAACCATTGTCTCTTGCAATATTCCACTACTTTGGGGTATTTAGTGCCCCAATCATCCTCGAACTCCTTCAAGTTTATCTCATATCTTGCTACACTCATCGACCAATACAACTTATCCCACGCTTTCATGAATAACCCAAACTTGATCTCACCTTCTTTCCATTCTTCGTCTTCTTTCTTCTTCTCTCTCCTATTTAGTTAGTTTACTAAGACTTTCATCTTCCTCCTTTTCACGTTTAGTACCTTTCTTTGCCTTTGGCTTTTGGATATGATTCCAACAATTTTTTCTAAGATTGCATTGTATATTCCAAGTGCAAAGGAAATTTTGTGCATTGGGAAAGACTATCCTCACGGCGTTCATTATTGCTTGCTCATTGTCGGTGACTATAACCCCCGGAGTTTCTTCTTCGTAGTAGAGAAGCTTCAAAGTTTCCAATGCCAAAATATAGCTATCATCCTTCTCCCGATCCATAAAATACCATGCCACCGTGAACGATTGCTTATCCGAGGTTTGTCCTACAATGTTCAACAAAGGCATGTTGTACCTATTCATCTTATAAGTACAATCCATGAACAAAACTTGGTAAAAGAAACGCGCCAATTGAATCATATCGGGGTGCGCAAGAAAAATACGATCCACCTTCCCATCCGATGACTCATGGTGTCTCACCGTGTAGTTGTATTTGTGTGCCAACCATTGTGATTCTTCCATCACCTTTCTTCCATCATATTCAATTCTTTTAATGGTTTCCTTGGCCGCATAAATTGTAGACAATGAAGAGAGGTTATGCGGGTCGTCCCTCTTGAACCTACGAAGGAGCTTGCTTGGTTTAATTCCCCAACTTGTTCTTACTTGTTCAAACTCGTGCGGTTTCAACTTGGCAACTTGACAGTGCCCAACAAGACTTTGTGGATCTTTATGGTTATGCCAACCAACATCAACTCTACTCATTTTCCACATGTTATCGATTTTTTCTTTCCTCCCAAAAATAATATTGAATGGGAATTCACACTTCTTAGACTTCGTCTTGTACACCCTAGTCGTCTTCTTATCATAAACATAACCCTTTCTCTTGTGACTTTCGTCCGGCGATCCATAACACTCGCATACCATTTCAAACCGCGTAGATTTTTGTTGGGTGTTTTTCACTAAAACGCACATCTCTCTTTTGCTTTCTCAACAATCCAATTTACCGCGTCCTTTTTGTCCTTCCATTCCAAATCATTAGCATAATGTTCGGAAGTATTGGGACCCCTAATTTTCTGAGCTTGAGGCTGATCCGCCATAGGTACCAATGCCACAATCTATAAAACATCAAAAGTGTAATTAATATGTATTACCACGGTCGGCATGATCGACATATAAAACATTTCCGGCAAAAAAAGGCCGGCACGTAAGAGAATATAAACAATACCGACAAAGAAACAACCGGCACTGTCTCAAGTAATGGCTCCTGTGTTTCAAAAAAATGGAAGTCGGGAAGGTTTAAATTTTATACACTGTCGGCGTGGTACTGGTCATGAAAAGTCGGCACCTTCGGCAAAGTAAAACCACGCCGGCCTTTATGGCCGGCATGATCGACAAGCGTCGACCTTGCCGACCCTGTACAGCAGAAGTGGAAAAAAAAACAAAAATCGATCATTTGTATGGAAAAATCACAATCTTCACTACTTAGGTTGTCTACCTGATTACTTGCAGCTCCATTATCTTCTTCTTGGTCATTGGAATCTACGTTTGGCTCGAGACATTCATCACTTCCATACCCATCTTGAGTTTGAGGAAAATAAAAGTGAGGATGATGCAAATAATCCATTCGATCATGGTCTGGTAGATCATCATACAAGTACGAATTTGTAGGAGGAAAGTTAGAAGGCTCCCCCACTTCAAAATCAGGATTTGAATCACTCATTTCACTTATATCACAAATTTCACAAAAACCCTAACTTTCCCCCCCCCCAAAACCTCCTCTACTACTTCATACTAATTCTCTCTCTAAATGATTTCTAAAACCCAACATATAACTAAATCAACTAACTAATCTAATTAATTTAACTAATCTAATAATTTTAGTTAAATTAGAGTTAATCATTGTGGGGGCATTTTAGCCATTTAGAAAAATCTATGTTAAGGGGTGGCTTAGCTTTACTTCAAAATAACCCTATTTTGTCTTATTGGGTATACCCCAATTAATTTGGGTATACCCAACCAAGCCAGGTTATTTTTTATTCCTCCCAAAGTTTATCCCTTTTGTTTTTTCGCCGTAAAACAAAGTCATTTGTTCGTGTATATTAATATATATATATATATATATAATTCTAATTCTTAACTGATTGGTACTCCATTGATTTGTATTTTTTAAGGGGAATGTTTCCTACATTTTTTTGATCTGTTCATTAATGGCAGCTTCACAATCATCTGTAAATTAACTTATTTTTGATCTGGTACTAATATAACTGAAGTTCTTTCTTAACTTCTTCAAATGGTTCAAAAACAACATCGGTCACCGGACTACGATTATTCGATTCGTTTTTCGACACCCTCATCACAAATCAGGGTGAGTGAATTTAGAAGATTTCTGTGTGTGTGGTGAGGAATAGAGAATATCCTTTTCTGGAGAAGATTATATAGAGGTGGGGTTTGGGTTTGGACGGTTGGATTGAGTGAAAAATGGATGGTTAGGATTAGGGGAGTGTGGTGAACCCGTGCTTCTCTGTAAATATCTGTTTCTGTGTATGTACTTCCAAGAGTTTGGGTTTTGGGGTAATGGTCCCACAGAGCAGGTTTGTGGATAGCATTGAGAAATGAGAAAGGAGTGGGAAATGTTTTGGAGTTACTTGTTTGAATTATTGTGGTGGTACACCGTGGTAGTGATCGGTGATGTAGAATTTGAATTTTGAAATTTATTGTGGCTGTGGGGAGGGGAATCATGATGGCTAAAGGCACATGCTGTTGAATCTCCAATTGTTGACTCAACCATTCTTCACCAATTCCACCAATCACTCTTCCAATTACACCTCTAATTACACCACCAATCACTCCACCAATTACTCTATCAATCTCCCAATTATTTTGTAATTAATTTACTTTGATTTTCTATAAATACCTCCTAGTTTTGGAGATGAATACACAACAATTAAGTTTGAGTTGAACCTTAAGTTTAACATGGTATCAGAGCTCCATGGTGAGTTGAGTGCTTCTTAGTAATAGTGAGTGCTTCGTTACTTCGATTAATCCTTCTTCCGCTGTCTTAAGGTTCTTGTCTTTATTTATACACTTATTGAAACAAGTAAGTTGTACTACCGATTTTATGATAAACTTGTTATGCTGAGTTTATGATTGTATTTTTAAATCCTACTTAATCTTGTTAATCCATTTATCTTGGACTAAGTAAGTTGTGCTGCTGTTTTTTGTTTCTTACAAACAGTTATCATCTTTGATCAAAATCTTGTTTTTATCTTAGTTAATTGAGTTTGTTTTCTGATAAGCAAACCCCTGTTAAGTTTGTTTTCATATATTTGGTTGATTTGTCAAGAGAGAAAACTTGATTTGAATTTGAACTCTTACCGTTTTTACCCTTATAGGACTTATTCCTCCTATTCGATTACTCATATAATTTTTAGCTGATAGCTAGTATCTAGCCGGTTTAATTTTTGCCCCCCATAAACAGTTGTGTACACAATCAGTTTCATTTGTGCATTTTAGTCTTAAAAAAAAAAAAAAAAAAAAAAAAAAAAAAAGTTTGCGAAGTTTTCGCATAAGCCGCTTTCATGACTTTGTATTCATACCTTCATATAATTTCTTCTTCAATCTTGATAATGTCTTCCATTAGACATTGTGCTCATTGTGGAAGCAATTCACATTTCGTGGAGAAATGTTTCAAGAAAATTGGGTATCCCGATTGGTGGGACACCTACAAAACTCAAATAAAGATTAATCAAAAAGGAGCAGACAAAAGTACTTATGTGGTGACGACAACAAATGATACTTCATCGGTTATTGATTCTCATTCTTTGGTGAACCCGAATCTCTTCAAAAAATCAAGTAAGGTTAACATCTCTTTACTTGCTACTGATTCTGGTAAAGATCATGGATGGATTCTCGATTCTGGTGCTACGGGTCATATGACGTTCGATGCCTCTATTTTGAAAGATCCGTGCCTACCTGCATATACAACTATATCCAATGCCAATGGTGTACCGTATCTGGTTACCGGAGCTGGGAGAGTTGATTTAACACCTTCCTTGTCCTTAGAACACACATTATTGGTTCCTTATCTTTCAAATAATCTCTTGTCTACAGCACAAGTAACCGCACGGTTAAATTTTTTAGTATTAATCTATCCCACTTTCTGTCTTCTTCAGGATCTCGGCAACGGAGAGATAATTGGACGAGGTACTAAGAGAGATGGTTTATATTACATCGACGATGTTTGTGAAGGGAGATCTCTTTCAGTTAATAGGTCTTCTTGTGCATCTAAAAAATAGATATTATTGTGGCACCGCAGGTTAGGACATGCTTCTTTTGGATATTTGGATCACGTGTTTCCTGATTTGTTTAAGTCTTGCAAACTATCGGACTTTAAATGTGATACTTGCATTCTTGCGAAGAGTCATCGTACTACTTACCCGGATAGTTTCAGTAGAAGATATGTCCCATTCGATTTGGTTCATTCTGATGTCTAGGGACCTTCTCGTATTACCGATTGCCGGATTTCGGTGGTTTGTTATCTTCATCGATGATTGTACTCTTATGACTTGGCTATATTTAATGAAAAATAAAAGTGATGTGGTTGATCGTTTTCGTGCATTTCATAAATTGATTCATACACAATTTTCGGCTAACTTAAAGGTCCTTCGTTCTGATAATGGTGGTGAGTATGTTAATGAAGTATTACAAGGATACTTTAGAGAACATGGAATTATTCATGAAACTAGTTGTCCGTCTACGCCACAGCAAAATGGTGTGGCAGAAAGGAAAAATCGCCAGTTACTTGAAATTACGAGGGCATACTTGATTGGGTCAAATATGAAGCCAAAATTCTGGGAAGAAGCCATTACTAATGCAGTATATCTTCTCAATCGAGTACCAACAAGTGTTTTAAAATTTCAGACACCTTTGGACAAATTGGCTTCGTTTGTAACAATACCTTCTCATCTTAAGCTTCCTCCACGGGTATTCGGTTGTGTTGTTTTTGTACATCTGCAGAAACATCTACGTACAAAGCTAGATCCTTGTGCTATTAAATGTGTTTTTTTTGTTGGTTATCATCCATTTCAGGAAGGTTACAGGTGTTATCATCCTCAAAGTCATAAATTTTATGTTACTATAGATGTCACCTTTTCTGAGCACGAAATGTTTTACTCGTCTTATGTATCTCATTCTCGTCTTCAGGGAGAGAGTGTTATTGAAGAGTTGAATTTGATGGATTTGTTTCCTACTAATAGTGAAATAAATATGAAAACAAATGAAATAAGCTTGAGTACACATCCAACTGTCAGTAATTCAAGAATTGATGATATACAAGTCATGGAGCCGGTTCAAGAGTCCTATATTCCTGTTACCGAAGAAATTAACACCCCTGCTACTAAAGCTGAAGCTCCATCTCTCTCTTCATCAACAGTACCTACATCTAATTATCCTCCAACCGGTGCCGATGTCCCTGAGGTAAGCATAAATTGTTTGATTAATACTAATGATACTTGTGAGCTACCTGACACCGACAGGTACCAGTTGCCAACAAGGAGTAATCATGGAGTTCCACCAGATCTCTTTTCACCTGAAGCAATAAGGAAGGTTAAATACCCTATTACGAATTACGTGTCAACTCATAGATTATCAAAAGAGGGAAAGGCGTTTGTCAGTCAGATGGACGATGTGATTATTCCCAGAAATGTACAAGAAGCATTACGAGATCCAAAATGGGATGATTCCATGAGAAAGGAGATGGTGGAACTGGAAGAAAATCATACATGGGAAATAGTATTGTTACCAAAAGGAAAGAAACCAGTTGGCTGCAGGTGGGTATATTCTATCAAGCATAATCCTGATGGCTCTATTGACAGGTGCAAAGCAAGACTTGTGGCTAAAGGGTTTACCCAGGTTTATGGTATTGATTATCAAGAGACATTTGCTCCTGTTGCGAAAATCAATACTATTCGAGTATTGTTGTCTTTGGCAGTAAATTTAGGATGGCCTCTACAACAATATGATGTGAAAAATTCTTTTTTACATGGTGATTTACAAGAAGAAGTCTATATGTCATTACCTCCAGGTTATAATGCTCCGAACAATGCTAACATGGTTTGTAAGCTAAAGAACGCCTTATATGGTTTGAAGCAGTCTCCTAGAGCTTGGTTTGGTAGATTTCGTCTGACGATGAGGAAATTTGGGTACATACAGAGTAACACTGATCATACTCTGTTCCTAAAAAGGGTAGGTGACAAATTAACCGCGCTTATTATCTATGTGGATGATATGGTGGTAACAGGAAATGACCCCGAAGAAATGAATAATCTGAAGAGTTATTTGTATTCTGAGTTTGATATGAAGGATTTGGGTGGACTTAAATACTTCTTGGGGATTGAAGTTTCACGATCTAAAAAAGGAATTTTCTTGTCTCAGAGAAAGTATGTGATTGATTTGTTGAAGGAAACTTGTATGACTGGTTGTACGCCAATCGGGTCTCCTATGGAACAAAATCATGGTCTTGAAGAATGTTCTGATCAAATACCAGCAGACAAAGGACAATACCAGAGGTTAGTTGGTCACTTGATTTATCTTTCTCATACAAGGCCAGTCATTGCTTATGCTGTAAGTGTTGTAAGCAGATTTATTCATAATCCGGGTCAGAAACACATGGATGCAGTTACCAGGATACTAAGATATTTGAAGTCTTCACCAGACAGAGGTTTGATGTTTTCAAAACATGGACATCTTGATGTATCAGGTTACACTGACTCAGACTGGGGAGGTAAAGGTGACAGGAGAAGATCAACATCTGGGTATGTTACCTTTGTTGGAGGAAATTTAGTGACATGGAAGTCTTAGAAATAACAGGTTGTTTCCTTATCCAGTGCTGAAGAAGAATACAGAGCAATGGTGAAAGGCATTTGTGAATTGTTATGGTTAAAGAGGCTTATGGAGGAGCTTGGTTTCCCTGTTGAAAAACCTATGAAGTTGTTTTGTGATAACCAGTCAGCAATCAAAATTGCAGAAAATACAGTGCAACATGATCGAACAAAGCACGTGGAAACTGATAGGAACTTCATTTATGAGAAACTCGAAGAAAACATTATTGAAGTACCATATGTCCGAACAACACAACAGCTGGCAGATATTCTAACAAAGGCCGTATCAAATAATATATTTAACGATTCACTTGTCAAGTTAGGCATATGTGACATATATGCACCACCTTGAGGGAGAGTGTTGAATCTCCAATTGTTGACTCAACCATTCTTCACCAATTCCACCAATCACTCCTCCAATTACACCTCCAATTACACCACCAATCACTCCACCAATTACTCCATCAATCACCCAATTATTTTGTAATTTATTTTGTAATTACTTTACTTTGATTTGCTATAAATACCTCCTAGTTTTGGAGATGAATACACAACAATTAAGTTTGAGTTGAACTTTAAGTTTAACACATGCCAGTATTAACGGGACTGGTATCATTGATACCCACTTCCGGGAGCAATTCATTATCAGCTAGGATGATGTCGTCTTTCAACCTCCATAGGACAGTTCCTAGAGGCTTTCTAGATGTATTGTTTAGAGAATATTGGGTTTGTTTTTTTTTGTTCTGTGTTTTCCTGGCTTTGGTTTTTGGTCTGTGATTGTTCTATCTTAGGAGCGTCTTTTTTTTCCCTTGGTTGCAACGGTGTTTTGGTTCTTATGGGTGGCTTTTCTAGCCTCCCTTTCTTTTCTTTTGGTCGAGTTAGCTTAAGCTCATACATCATGTACTTTGACTCTACCTCAATAAAAAATTTAATTTATCGATCGAAAAAAAAAAAGTAGAATTGATACCCACTTTTATTAATCCTGAGAGGAATTTATCAATGATAGTTTTCTTTTGATAATCAATCAGCGTTGCGTGTCGGGAGAATACTCGTACTAGTGATACTGTGAGACTCATTTTGATTATGTTATAAATGTCTCTCAAATAGAATAGTAATAGTGACATGTATCAGTACACCCATCGATAACGTATATACAATAATACTACACTTTCGTAAATATCTTTAGTTAGTGGTATGTTTTTATTTTAACTCAAGATAAAGTAATGTGGCTAATAAAAAAAGGTCGCCTCTAGCTATTGAGACTCATTTGTACTAAATGATGCACGAAAAATAAGTCCCACGAAATAGTAATTAGAGCATGAAAATTAAATGAAGGTCTATGCTACTGAGACTCATGTGTGCTAAGTGGTTCATGAAAGTGAGTTCTATCGCACATACCCAATATATAAATGGGTGGTGATGAAAAATTCCAATTGTGCAAATTGAATTCAGATTGGTTAGTAGGAAAGATATGAAACCCTTTATTAGAATATGAATTTATTTGAATAAAATTTTAAGATGCTAGAGCAAACTGGAAAGATAAATATATTTATGCCCGAATCTTGGTTCTTCCACTAGTTTAGCTATTGTTTCAAATTCAGTTTTTGCATTTGAGGATGAAGATATGTTGAAGTATATCTGGGTTATGTAAGGAAGATACTAACGATATCAAATGACATAATATTTTTCTCTTTTGTGCTTCTGCTTAGATGTCTGGTGTTTTAATTCCTGTTTTTTTTTTTATCTCCGTTCCTTATAATTTTTTGTCACTATTTTGGTGACTTTATTGAATAAAATTATGATTTTATTGCATTAGAAAAAAGGAAA
Organism: Papaver bracteatum; assembly: GCA_023529315.1. NCBI lineage: Eukaryota > Viridiplantae > Streptophyta > Magnoliopsida > Ranunculales > Papaveraceae > Papaver > Papaver bracteatum. Next base: position 618,904 of record JAJJWX010004350.1, read on the forward strand.
GAAAACTAACAACTTCGGAACTAACTTTGTTTTTTTTAATCGGTTAATAAATTCATTTATCAACTACCGATTATGAAATCTGAAGAATTACAAAATTTTCAGTTTTAAAGGAAGTTGATTTTTGGGCGACAACCATAATCGGAGGTTTGAAAATTTTGTTAATCTACCGATTGTAAAAGATGAAACAAACCAATTATTATAATTTTGGGTAAATTCATATTTGGGGCGACTTTGACAACTAGTAGTAAAGTAAATTTGGAAAATTACCGATTATGAAAAATTAAAATTTCAATTTGGGGATTTTCCATAATCGGAAGTATTATATGTCCACGAAACTACCGTTTGTAGTCATTTGATGTGTCAGTAACTTATAATCGGTAGATATGGTACTTCATTATCTACCTATTCTGGGTGGTTCATGGTATTCAATGCATGCAAAAAATTGAATTTTCTCGTTTAAAAACGCATACAAATGCACACAACATACATATAAAGTTTCTTAACACAATACATGTATTTTTTACCCATTATTAATTAACTTAGATTTTGTGTGATTCTTCGTTCTCTTCCATGAAATCGTCGTCTAGGGTTTCCTCTACACAAAAGTTTGGATCATTCAATAAAAACCCCAAATCGTCTTCTCTAAACGGTTGTGTTAAATTCTGCGGGGATCCAACTCAAAACCAATTGGCAATGAGTGGAGCGGCCCTTCCATATTATATTTTAAATTCATTGAGTGGAAACTACTGATGTAGGACAATTTTCCTTTCACACCCTCTCTCACGTGTAAGGCCAGTCATTCTGCCTAACATGTGGACCTACAAACGTGTGGGTCATGGATGTGCATGTGTCATTCGGTCACGGTCCACCCCACCTACAGGTCATACGAGTGACCAGTCATTCGGTCACGGTGGCCACTATTCGGCATACACCCCGCGGACGGGCCTAGCTATGATACCATGTTAAAGTCTGCGGAATTCAACTCAAAACCAATTGGCAATGAGTGGAGCGGCCCTTCCATATTATATTTTAAGTTCATTATGTGGATACTAGTGATGTGGGACTATTGTCCTTTCACAGGAAGTGAATCTTTAACGTTAAGTTCTTCACCTTCTTCATCATTCACATCCATAATTGTTGTTGATTTAAGAAAAATGGTTTTCTCCTACTTCTTATTCTTTCTCTTCTTCTTCTCCTCTCCCACTAAAGACTAAAACTAAATAAACAAAAAATTTCCTAAAACGAAATATAACATTATAACATTATCTACCAATTATAACATTAACTACCGATTATAATATTATCTACCAATTATAACATTACCAATCGGTAGCATTCTTTTCCCATTAACCTACCGATTGTAGTGTTATCTACCGATTATTGAGGGTATATTTACTTTTTCGAAAAATCAGAGATAAAGGGCGGCTTCATTTTAGGTTTGGGTGACCGTTTTTTGTCTTATTAGTCTCCCATAATTTTTTCGGGGTCTTCCTGAAAATGCAAGGCATTTTAAATCAAGATATAGCAATGTGACTAAAGAAATAGTTGCCTCTAGCTATTGAGACTCATGTGTACTAAATGATGCACGGAAAATAAGTCTCAGGAAATAGTAATTGGAGCATGAAAATTAAATAAAGGTCTATGCTATTGAGACTCATGTATGCCAAATGATTCATGAAAATAAGTTCTATCTCACAAACCCCATATATAAGTGGGTGGTGATGAAAATCTTCGATAACGCAAATCGGATTCAGATAGGTTAGCAAAAAAAGGAGATGAAACCTTTTAATGGAATAGGTTTAATCTTTAATAAAATTCTAAGAAGCTGGAGTAAACTGGAAAGTGAAAAATATTAATCCAAGAATCTTGATGCTGTTAGTTACCGCATCAAATTCATTTTTTGGATTTCAGGATGAAGATTCATCTCCGGGTCATATAGGGAGGATGCTAAGGATATCAAATAACTAAATCATTTTCTCTTTTATGCTTACTATTTAGGAGGATGATGTTTTAGTTCCTGATTTTTTTATTTTTTATTAATGGGTGATTGTAGAGGTGTAAACTGGGCTGTGCCAGCACGAGCACAGCCCAGCATGTTAGTTAAATGGGACGTGCTGGGTTTGACTAATTGGCACAGTAGTCCAGCACAGCACGCGACACGGATTAGCACGTGGCACGGCATAGCACATCACGTTAAGAAAGCACGTCATAGCATGCACAAGTGCACCATATAACAAGACATAATACATCATATTTTGTGTATATTTCACAAAAGAGTCACTATTCTAGTTAGTTTTAACATTTTATGCTGACTTATTTTTATAACAACACATATAATACCTAAATATTTGGAAAATATATTCCAATATCGTTGTTATAATGTCGTTACCTATATTTGTCTAGAACATTAATTTACATGACAATGATCCAATTTTATATTTAATGGGTTATTTCTTTTTATTGGATGGAATACATATGAACTAGGGCACCTCGTACACCCTATGAACTAAAATAATGGTTAAGTAGTCATCACTCATCACGTCTGAAATGCACATTAATACAATGATCGTGTCTAAGTAAAAACATCTTCTATTCATATCCAGCTGCATTATATATGCATCTAATCTTGCATTAAGTAGATCCATGATCGCAGATGATGATCGTGACTAAGGTAAACCATCTATTTTATGGCATTAATTAAACCATGATCCAGAAAGATCGTGCCTTAAAGAAGTGACTATCAATTCAACACATCGCTACTTCAGAAATGTTTTTCGAAGATAATATGGACATCCAAAGTAAATACGCACAAGTAAGCTGATTTTTGTGCCCTTGAATTTCATTGCTTCCTTTCGCATTCCCTCTCCAAATGTGAGTACCATCCACACTCATAAACTTTATGCTAGTAGTAAAAAGTTTTAACATGGAGAAAATTGGTTTTTTTTTTATTCTTCCCAAAGTTTATCTCTTTTGTGTTTTCTCGGATGCAGTAAAACAAAGTCATTTGTTTGTATGAATTATCTCGCCGTTTCATTTTACTTGTTTTTTAGGGTTTTTTTATTTTCCAAATTAGATGATAGTTTTAGTTTTTTTCCCAATTTTTACTAATCTACCATTGCTTTGGAAAGAATTAATTTTGGTAATTAACAAAAAAAATAATTACTCTATAATTTTTAAATATACCCCATGGAAGATATATACTCAATCTTGTACATCCCAAGTACATAACTATGGGATTGATAACCTTTCCTATATTTTAGAAACACAAAATTAGGTTATTTAAGTCTTTAAGTAGGAATTAATTTGGGTAACATTGGAAAGATTTTATTCTCTTTGATATTTCTAATATTCGTGAAAAATTCTACAACGTCAAATAAATCGGAACGGAGGAGTATAATTTTAATGGGTGGGGGATCTGTTGGCATGGTTATATGACATAATCTTCACATTTTATCACCATTTTTTCTCTGAGCTCCCAAGAAGCTAAGTTTTTGGTGACATGTTCTTCCTATAAAACTCTACATTCCTCCAAAAATAAGAGTATTTCGAAATACGAAATTTCACCATCTACAAATTTTAATTTCGACTGTTAATCTTCAACAATTGATATTTAAAATCGTAGATGGTGGATTTATACATCTCGGAATGCTCTCATTTTCGGTTGAAATATAGAGAGTTATAAGAAGAACATGACACAAAAATATTAACTTCAAATTCATTGTCGGTTGAGCTCAATAGAAAAAATGACACTAAAATGTGAATATTACGTCAATATAACCATGTCAACAATTTTTAATTCCACATCACTTGGTGATTTTTTAAGGGGGACATTTCCTACATTTTTTGGTATTCATCCCGAAGGAATCAAAACTTGACCCAAGGGTTTGGCTTTGTTCGTCATTGCAACCTTCCATTGTGACCCTTAACTTGTTTATATCGGTTTCCTTGATCAAGTTTACTTGCAAAAAATTTCAGCTTTCTCCAACATCTTAAATCCCAAACCACCAAAGATGAACATTTTGGTGTCAGCTTTGTAACTTCATATATTTCAAGTTTCGACGCCGATTGACAACATGTGTTAAAAATCATAAATATTGAATGCAAAACTAGTTTTTAGAATGAAATGATATGCACTTTGTTTGCTGATTACGCTTACTAGTTGTTCTCCAACATGTGTTACAGAATCTACTGACCAATGCAAAATCATTCCAAATTTATAGACAGTGAGACGGAAAGGATCTAAACTTGGAGTGTAGCTTTTACATAACTAAAACACAACATGAACAAAACATCGCTAGGATGTGACTACGTGAATATCGGTTAGAATTGAATGACACAAATGTTAACTGAACAGTCATTCAGTTCTACACCATCTCTCGTAATTGGGAAACCAACGCACCCAACTAGAGAGCCCATTCAACATTTCATTACTATTCCTGGCAGCCTCCTTTTGACCCTTGGCTCAAACTGAACATGGATGGTGCTGCTAGGGGCACACCAGGAGTAGCGGGAGTAGGAAATATTCTTCGAAATAGTCAGGCATTCACCTACTACGAGCAACAATAATCCCCTTGAGCATCACAGTGGCCTTGTGACAGAGATAAATTAAGGCGATGTATTCTGGGTTGAAAGAAGTTTAATTTGAACTTGAAGACACATTTACACGTTGAAATGGACCCTCAAGTAGTTTTGGGCTGGTAACTGAATCCCAACAAGTCATTGCTTGAATCCTATTTTGAGGCATACCTCAATTTTTTGAGGCATACAAAATGATTTTTCTAGTTAGGGTATGTTTATAAGGGGTATCCTAGGATAGTAAATTAATTAGGTACCCTTGATTAATTTATTAATTTACTTATTTAAGTAATTATTTAAAAAAAAATTAGCTTTTTTCTTAATTTTTTCAAAAATTTAAAATAATTTTAGTTTTGATTTATTCTTTCATTTTCTTTTCACTTTTTAATTATTTTTTCGATTATTTTTTCGTAGTTTCTTTTTTTTTCTTGGTAAAATACCTAAACCTAGGTTCGGCTGACAAGTTATCAGACGAACCTATTTTTAAAAAAACATACATAGGTTCAGATAACAAGTTATTGGTAGGTTCTTCGTATATGAAGACTACGAGCATAGGTTCGGCTAATGACTTGTTTTCTCGAACCAACCTAATGTAAGTTTGGTGGTTACGGAGTGAAGTTCGGCAGATATGTTATCAGTCTGAACCTAAGTCTGGCGGTTACAGAGTGAAATTTGGCTGATAACTTGTCAGTCGAACCTAGGTATGTTCTCAAAACAACTAGATTCAACTAACAAGTTATCAGTCGAGCTTCTCAATATTCTATGAAGAATGCCCCGAGGCTCCGCTGATAACTGGTTCAGCCGAACCTAGTGCGTTATAATTAAATTTAAAAAAAACATATTATATAAAATTCTTTAAACAAAAATCAATAAAATATAAATAAGGGCATCTTTGTCATTAAAAAAATATATGGATAAGGGCTTTTAAAATTACTACCTAGTGATCCTATTTTATTTATATTGGATACGCCTATAAAAATTAGTATGCCTCAAAATAAGTTTCATAAACTTCTTGTTATAGTCATTTGCTTATTCTTTCTCTCTAATGGTTCCGCTCATTAGCAAATTGAAGCACACCATGAATTTGTCTGAATCTGCTTTTCTTATCCTCTCATTCTCATAATGTATGTTTTACTTTGTCAGCGAACACCTAATTGGGACCAAAACTGTGAAAATAATAGAATGCACCGATAGGCGACAACGAAGGAAAAAGTGCTCATTTGGGATATAGTTCTATATTACGTAGCCTCATGAAAATTTCAAAATCGGCCAATGCAGCGTTTTCTCCCATTCCTGAAAAAAATAGGTAAGGTTGTTTTGGATGGAAAGTAAATGTATTATAGAAGGCATAACGTTTGTCGAGAATGGTTGGATTCCGGACCATCTTTTATTCTTCATGTATAACCTTCTTCTTGCTAATGAAATCTATTTTCTTAGTAAATGTATTTTGTGACTAGCCAGGGAAAGAATAAAAATGTTACTCCTCCTTCAAAACCTCCTCGTGTTGGTGAAAAACTATTGACTGCAACACATCGAAGGGCATTAGTTGAGCCGGGAACGCTCAAGATCCGTGAACAAAATGATTCTCAACCACCACCAGAACCCAGTGATTCAGATGAAACTCCAGATGAAGAGTGAAGACCAATCAAATCCATTTGGTAGAAGAGGTAATGATCATGATGGTGTTGAAAGAACTCTGGATGATGGAGGAGATGATGAGCATGATGATGATGATGAAGACATGCCACCTATTGGAGGAGGTAATAGTGATGGTGATAACAATGATGGAGATAAAGATAAAGATGGTGAAATTGTTGAAGAGGAAGAGGAAAAAGAAGAAGATGGACAAAAAACATGTAATGATCAACAAACTGAAGCTACAACTGGACTGGAACTGCAACGGCAACCGCAACCGAAAGACCGAAGCAGGTTATCAAAAAAACAGTTGATTCCCACATGTTTCCCAGTCACCTGAAGGTCACACTGGAACCAGGTCAGCCTCCACTAGGGACCCCAGAAGATGGTGAACATGTTCTTTTTGGATACAAAGACACTTGGGCATGTGAAATCCATGGTGCTATCGTAAGTAGTCTTAATAAAACTTTGTTTTTATTTAAGTGTATATATCTTAAATTTGCTTCAAGTGTTTGTATTTGTTATAATTTTGTGTTTTTGATACTTAAGATAATAAGCATGCCATCTGTATTATGAGACACCAAGCTTCAAGAACTATGATAAAGAGATGGCCACTTGGCAAGGAATGCGCCGAGGTGTAAGCGATTGTCAATAACTCCGGGTTATGGCCTGCGGTGGAGAGTTCGATTGTTGATTATGACAAAGTTACTGTATCTTCATTCTGTGAGAGGTTCTACGGAGAGACTGATACAATGTTATTCACATTCGGTGATATGTCGGTAATTCCCAATGATGCTCTTCAAATTCTAGGCCTCGAGGTTGAGGGAAAAGCAATGAGTGATGGCTACGAAGAAGGAACTTCTTGGGAAACAATCTTCAAATTGACCAAGAAATTGTTCGGTTTGGATGAGAAGCAGTCCGAGTCTTTGTTTATGAAGAAGGATGGTTATATAAGAAGGAAGTTAAGTCTGAAGATATTTAGGGACACATACTCTGGGACCCAGAAAATCTTTGATGACGAAAGAAGTGTGTCTATGGTGCAAATCAATGCTATTGCGTCAGCTTATTTGCTATACATCTTGGGCAACTGTATCTTCCCCGACAGTTCCGGAAGCTTGGTTGGCGCCAATTATCTTCAACTATTGGATCCTTTTCATGATATGCATATGTATTATTGGACTACTGAGGTGGTTACCTTCTTGAATACAGAGTTGACAAAGGCTTCAAGGGCTCTAGTGAAGCAAGTTAACGGAAATCTATGTCTCTTCCAGGTAATTCAATTGTCTAAATCATTTATATTTTCAAAATGCGTATAGGATAAGATTCTTACTAAACTTTGTGTATGCATAGGTTTGGGTATATAAGCACTTCCCAACTTTGGTGAAAGCCAACCCCCACATCAAAGTGAACACTAAGCTTGCGAGTTACAAGCAAAGAGGACAGAGATACATTTTTACTGGTGCTCAGGATAAGGATATGCCACAATAACTTATCAACATGCGAGTCTCCTTGGACAAAATGACTGTGAATGAGGTAATATTCGATACTTATCGAAATGATAAAAATGAAGGTATAATCAAAAGAAGTGATGATGTTGCATTATACTACGATCCCTTATTTTACCCCCAAGGATTTTAAATGTACAACGGGTTTTGCGACAAGTGGGTTACATCCAAGAAGTACCTCATTTCGGTGATGATCCGTTCTTTAAAGTGGTAAGGAAGGAGTGCAGCACGTCTCAAAAAACTATTGACGTCTGTTACGCTCCAACACCAGAGTATTCTCATTGGGACGAAAGGTGTGACCGTAAAATCGATATGAGTCTTTTGGACGAGGTAACCGAAGGTCATGTGCTCATGAAGATTACATGTTGTGGTACTTGGGTTTTAATCGTCCTATTGTGATTAGGTAAGAGACTGTTGAACAACCGTCTCGTAAAAGAAAGATGCCACCGAATGACCCAAGAACAAGTCTTAAGAACTTATTTGTAAGTATTTTAGACTTGCTCTTATTGTTTTAAGATCACATTATTGAATTAGTCTATTAATTTTTTGTTGTTTAATTGAAAATCGAAGGAGAATTTGAAGAACCTTATGAAAATGATGTGTTGCGCGAGAGAAAGATGAGAGCCTTCGTCGATTGAAGAGCAAACTAAGCACATTGACTATGCTAGCAATGTTGACAATGAGGATGCCACCGAAATGTTCGAGCAAGCTAATGCTGAAATAAAGAGGAAAGCACAAGCCAAGAGGAATGCTGAACAAAAGAGGGATCGTATCAGTGGTGGTGGTAGTGGTAGTGCTTGTGAAATGCTAAACGGGGTCGTGGTAGTGGTCGTGAATGAATGCATTTATAATTTATTTCTTTATCTGGTAGACAGATGGTAAGGTTAATGGTTGAACAAATGTTCTTTTTAAGGTTTATGGGACATATGTTTTCTTATTTTGGACAAATGTTGGATTTCTAGTGGTTGAATGAATGGTTTGTTTAGCTATGTTAAGTTTCAATCGTTCAGCCGACATGATATTGAGTGAATGTTTTTTAAAGTTACAGTGCCGACTAAACCATGCCCGGCAAGGTTGTGTACTACCAGACTGTCGGCCTTGACAGCAAAAATGGTGTAGTTACCAGGGTCAGCAAGGTATGAAAATTAATACCTTGCCGACGGCATAACAGTCGGCAATGTATTAAATTATCGACCATCCCGACTAAGAGTAGCAGAAAATGAACTTCTCCTGATGCCTAAAATCATAAGGGCGGCAGGGTAAGAAAATTACGACCTATCTGATTGTATAAAAGCCGACACTCTAATGTCCAATTACCGTGCCGACTATATGTAGCAAAAAATGAACTTCTCTTGATGCCTAAAATCATAAGGTCGGCAGGGTAATAAAATTACGACCATGCCGAAGGTATGTAATTAGTCGGCATATTGTGGAAACAAAAACCTAGCCGGCGAGTTCAAAATTTGAATTTTTTCAAGTACAATTGCATTGATTGACACTAGTGGAAAGCAGACATTCCGTGACCGCTAGGACTAGTCATATATAAGAGTTAAACGACATGTTCTAGGGTTCTCTGAATGGGTCGTTTATAAAGCATTTTTTAATCGCACGACCCCTAACCCGTGGGTCTCCGAACAGAAACCGTTTCTTATGGTAACTAGATGCTGACCCACTACACTGGTCGTAGATTTAAATTATAATATAAAATAAATACAGATTCAGATCAGCTAAAATATCTGAATGGCTGAATCTGAATTAATCTTACTAGTATTTTAGTCAAACAGTCAAGTCAAGTTAAGTCAAACTACAGTCAAGTCAAATTAATGTCAAACTGAAATTCAAATGTAACCTCAAATTTAATTGAAATTCAAATGCAACTCAAATTTAACTGATATTCAAATGCAACTCAAATTTAATTGAAATTTATAATCAAATTGAGAATTTTAACATTCATTCATTTTATCCATTGAGTGTAAAACTACACAAAAAAGATGAAATACTGAGTTCAGAGAATACATGTCCAAGATAGATAAGTTCTGACAACAACATGCTAAACTAATAGACAATTGATTAAAAAAAAGAGATAATTCATCTCCTCCTATGACAATAAACTTAATTAGCCAATACTTCACAAATGATATCAAGCAGAGCATCCATGTGTTGTGTCCTTGGTTCACATGCGACTTCCTGCAAAGAAAATTAACAAATGTACAATGACTTCGTTCAGTTTATAATACACGGTAGAACAAAATACGTTACTAGATATAGGTCATGTTCAACAATCTGAAGTAATTTGACAGACATTCTAGCAATGGGTAGTAGCTGAAAGCATGTGTGAGGTAATTTGATATATAGCTGAAATCAGGGATCAAACCATAATCATTTCCATTCTACCAGACTAATCAAGACCACAACTATAATTCACATCACTTGAACAACTTATACAATCCAAGCAAAACTCATTGTAATATACAATCGTAATCTCAGCTTACTTTCCAATCCACCCATAGCTGCAATCTCAATTTACCTGAACTACTACCACCAGATTCAACAACCTCATCATTAACAGTGCTAAAAACTTATTTCATGCATCATTTCCATACATACAAATTCTCTGTGATCCAACCATAACTCTAAACTACAAACATAACCATAACCTAATCTAGGTCATGTGTGAGGTAAATTTGACAAATCAAACCTTAGTTGTAGGTACTCTAGAAGGGAACATCACATATGTAACTTAGCAACTAATAATATTAGTCGGGGAGAAGATGACTATAAATACATGCAGTATTGGCCACAAACTGCAGGAAAGTTCTTGCACACTTATAACTAAGATATGATAAGATTGCAACAAAATAGAAGCTTCATGGAAACTGAAGATGGCAGGAAATTTCTCGCACAACTATAACTATGATGAGAGAAGATTGCAACAAAATTGAAGGAAGATACATGGGAAGAAGAAGATACTTGCACAAGCTAAACTAGTAATCATAACAAAATAAAAATAAGAATGCATCAGAGTGTTCATTAACGATATCCAAGATTATGCATAAGAAATTAGAAATCATCAATAGCTAACAGGTTAGACATAGTGGAACATAATAGGTACAGATTATTGTACAAGATTCAGCATGCTATTTGACCCAAATAAGTACCTAGTTATCAAGGTTCTGACTATACAATTCCTTTAAGATGCACAAGAAAACTCAGCATCAGAGGTTCAAGGTTTGTTGTCAACTCACATGTGCGCAGGGCATCTACATGATTTCCACCAGTTGAAATATAAGGTGTTGGGAAAGTTCATTCACGTAAGTGTATCCTCATTTCTCGTTCCATTGGAAAAATAACCAATTGTAGAAAATGAAATTAAAAAGAAAGTAAAAGATCTAACATAACAAATATGGAATCTACTAAAAGAGACATGTAAGAAAAAATGTAATGAAACCTTACCTGAGCTTCTTCACTCTAATACTCATCATCTCCAACAGCTGTCAAAATTGACGGAGCTTCATTCTCATTTTCAGTAAAGCCCCTATCATCAGTTCCAAGCACCTGCGGAGAAGTAAACAAAAACATTTATCTAGCTAGTAACTGACAAAAAAAAAATTCGTTTTCAAATTGCAATATGAATCCCTGAGTTCAGAACAATACACAAGTCCTAGTTAGCTAATAAGAAAACACTTTCCCTAGTGTCACTCACTAGAGCAGCTTTAGCTGAACTCATGTTCCACCGTACACTTTCACTAGATGCAGAGCCATACACAAGATACTTAGTCAAAGCATATAGATGGGGGCGTAGAGTAAACATGTGAATAATCAGGTGCACTCTCCAAGTAAATGCAAGTTTCTTTCCTAGACTAAATATACAAAAATAAGTAAAGAATACCCTTCTTTCAGAGTCAAAATAGCCATGTGAGTAGCATTTTCAAGCTCCATATCATCAGTGTACCTACAAGAGAGGAAAACTTAAACAACTTAGCAAGGCTTGGATCCACGTGATGCTTGTAAAAAAAAATCCCAGTTAACCATAGAACCATAAAAATATATAATGCTAGTCAAAAATACTGCAATCCATTAGAGCAATTGCTCTCTGTGATTTCAAACTTCAAATCTAAATTGAGTTAAAACTCCAATAGTTAACGAGGTTGAGTAGGTTTCTAAATAATTCTTACCCAGATTGAGTAAACTCTTGCGTGACAGCAGCAGTTTCTCTAACAAGTTGTGTAACAAGGATTGGTTCCTACACAACCAGAATACAATGAAGTTAATATATTTGCATAAGTACTATAACTAAATCAGGGAAAGTAGATAACTAAAACAGGGTAAATAGAAATTAGTGTTTGAAGGAAAGAGAAAAACACAAAATGCTATAAGATGCATTTTTTGTAAAATGTCGGTTCTAACAACACAAAAGTAATGACAAGAAAATCACACATCAATGATGTATCAGTACTTTGTATAATTTGTAATATTGTTGTGCCTGCTTCCTACTTTTATGAACCAAAACTCGAGAATCATGACCCATCCATGAAACCAAAATCGAATGCACTTAGGAAAGAAAGAGCATTTGATTACAACATATTGAAGATAGTAAAGCAATAGACAAAAATTCTCTACTGAAAGTATACTTGTGCTCTATTATAAGCATACATGAGACTCCCAAAATACTTGCTATGGCAACTTCTGCAGTACCCTGTAAAAATATATTACAAAGTCAGATCAAAGATACCAAAGCTAACATGAGGACACCCCCAACAGCTGCAGAACCAAACTCTATACAGGTGGTCCCCCAACATGCTACTAATCCACTCAAGTTCTCACTGAATTTTGGAGTTTATTAGATGGAATCCCATGATTCACACCATATATACAGGTATGTCTCTCTGGTCCTTGTATTTGTTAAGATTTGCAAGATGGTTTCTGATTATTTTGCAAAGTCTACGGAATTCAGTTGTTCTCTTGTGCTTCTTACAAAACTGGAAGACTTGATACGCAGTTATCAATACAATAGAGAGAAATATTACACTCAAACTCATAAAGACTAAAATATCAAAAATGCCTAGGAGATAAAAAGCTGTTGAAATGAGGTAAACCTAATTAAAATATCATATGGCTTACCGCGTATAATGCTTCTAGTAAAAAGTTGTTACAGAGAATTTCGAGAACCATTCTGTAGGTCTCCCATAGAAACTTGAACCACAGAGTAACAAGCTCGCGGTCAGATATATCCTTTCCATACTCTCCAACTGCATAGCTCAGCATCAAGTCTTCAGGCCTCTTATCTGCTTCCAAGTCATCAATGTATAGAGCTTCTTATAAAGCCTCTGCCTGGGTCTTTTCATTCCCAGCTTTCTCAGTTGAAAGATGCAAAAAGGGTTTGATCATCTCTTCCAGAGAACAAACATTAACTTGTTGGCATACAATCCGGTACTGAATTAGTCCATCTTTTGCAAACCGACCTCTCCTCATATCATACTTATTTACAAGAAAATTACTTTGAAATATTAGCACAGTAACCTAGTCAACTTGGATTAAAAATCATCATTCTACGTCATATTGGAACTAAGAATAACATCATACATAATCAAATACTAATATACGTACAACCATTGAAGTATTCATTTTATAATTATCATGTTGTTCGAACAGAAATCCCGTTACATTTGACATCAACCAAAAAAAAAATTACTTCGAAGAAAACAGAACGTGCTTGTACATTAACATCACCAAACCAATAATACTTTCACATGAATTGAGACAAAATCAGTTAAAATTAAACATATTACTTCATTACCTAGACCCTAATACATGATCAGTAGACTAAATATAAACAAACAAACCACAACTTCAGTATCATGAAAACAACTAACATCACCCAAATACCAAAATCAGATAAAACTTTTACCTGATAAAGATGTTCCTATAACTTAAGCTGTCTGACTGAAATCAAACAATAAATACCTGAAATCAAACAAATACAAATAATGGTTAAAACCCAATGAAGACAGCCAACCAAAAAGAAAATCAAGTTGAAAGAAAAGAAAAAACATTTAAAACTCAAATTTTGTACCTGGTGAAATTTGTAAAATCAAACCCTAATAACCGCACCAAATTGAGAAATCAACCTGAAATCAACCAATAATCGAAGAAAGATTAAAACTCAATGAAGAGAATCAACCAAATCAACAAAAAGAAAATTAAAAAATCAAATTATGTACCTGTGAAGTTTGCAAAATCAATCCCTAATAACCGCACCAAATTGAGAAATCAACCAATAATCGAAAAATGATTAAAGCCCAGTGAAGAGAATCAACCAAATCAAAAAATAAAGTTATAAGAAAAGAAAATAAAGAGAACTTGAATTGAAACCTAATTGTACCTGATGTTGTTTGAAAAATCAAACCCTAACTTCACAAGATTCAGAGATGTGGAAAGGTTTATCGAGTTTCTATTTGATTTTCATATGAATAAACTCATGGTGGACTCTGGTTCATGGTGGTGTTCATAGAGAAGGCGTTTTCTGCTGCGGCTATAGGGTTTGGGTGAAGTGAACGAAGTGAAGAGAGAGAAAGATAAAGAGATATATATATAGGCTCAAAAACTACCAGATTTAAATCGCATGTTGAGGGTCGTCGAACCGGTAGTTCCATGATGGCAAAATAATGAATAAAATTTCTAATTCATAGACAACTTATTAAGCTCTCGAAAATTTTCCGTGTTTTTACCAAACCAGAGACCGCTATCTTTGGTCAACAGTCTAACTACAGTCAATGAGGGTTTTTGATGTGGGTTTCTAAATACCCATTTTCCACTAGTGTGACTACCATAACGACCAAATTTGGGAACCATCCTATAAATACACTAGCTATCTCAACAAAACAACACATACCTATTTGCATATACTCTCCAAAGCTCATATCATCATATAATTCATCCAACTCTCCCAATACCTCTACATTAGAGCTGGCAATGGGCCGGGTTAGGCGAGTTGCAGGCTGTATGTAGTCAACCCTAACCCGGACCGTTTTCATCTACGGGTTGTATATAGTCAACCCTAACCCTGAACGGGTTATCTCGGCGGGTTGGAGGGTTAACCAGTGAAATCAACATATCAGTGGAAACATTTGATTTAAATGAAAAAAAAACATTTGTTTCTTGTCCTCTACCGCACCAATATTATTGGCGTTTTTGATAGATTCCACGGACCATTCCACCAAACCATGGAACCTTGCTTGGATTTTATATGGAAAACCACAACTTGGAAGCCACTAGACTTGACATTCCATGAATTTTCCACACTTGGAATATGATGGATTCCACCATAAGAGTTGCTCTAATTGGTGTGGTTCGAACGTTGATAGTCTATATTACTTACCGACAGTGGAACCACTAAGCAGTTATGCTTACATGGCGTAACTAATTACCTATTATATACTAGAAATTTGCACATTAAAATTAGGTTAAAATTCTTGAAATAAACAGGACACATCATATATATTCTTTCCAACATACCATCTCCTTAACCTAGTCGCCCATCTCCCTTATCATGTTTATCTTGCTCTCACCTCCATGAAAAAAAATGAAAACAATCCTTATTGAAAGGATAAAAATTGACAAGGAAGAAGAATTAGAAGATCGTCAAGAAGAATTAGAAGTCGTGTCGTGTTACAGACAAGAAATGCAAAAATGTTTGTTTTTCCTTTTTCCCTGAATCTTGGATATTTTGTTTATTTGAATTAGTGTGTGTTGCCGATAAACTATCTACTTGGGGATTAAATCTTTTGTTTATATGTGAAAAGATAATCGTTATAAAAAATTGAGGACTTATCATTGATTGTTTTCTTTTGATTATGTGAATGAAATTATTGTAATTGTAATCATTGATTATTTTTTGTTTGAGTATGTGAATAAAATTAATGTAATTGTAATTAGTTTTTTCTTTGTTTAATTTTGATCATTTGAAATATTTATAGAGATTTGGGTAGTTATTCTTTAGGTTATTTGGAGATGAAATCACAAATTGTTATGATAATTTGAAATATCAATGTAAACTGACGATGGGTCCCTAAAATTTTAGAATCAAGGAGGTTAGAAGGGTTTGGCGGGTTTACCCGTGGGTTTAGCGGGTCCTAAAAACCTCAACCCTAACCCGGCTTGTTTAGTCAACGGGTTATAACGGGCCGGGTTTACGCGGGTCGCTTTAGGTCCAACCTGCGGGTTCCAACCCTAATTTCCAGGTCTACTCTACATACAACAATGACATCATTTGATTCAAATGAGGATCTATCCATCACCAAAGCAAGTTCAGTCAGGAGCATACAACACTCAGAAAACATTTGCTAGCTTTCCATTGGTTAGCTTCCCACTTTCTGATACAAGTCGTAGAAAACAACTACTCTTCCAGAAATCAACTATTCTGGTCTCATCACTTTCCTTGCTTCCCTCCCCAAAACCAACCAATCCTCTTTCACTTTGTGCCTGAGGCAAGTCTGGAATGGCCATTTCTTGGTTTTGGCCTGACTTGTACAGATTGATTTCTCGAATCTAAAGTACCCCCTTGTAGTATATTGTTTAAGGTTTAAATTCGTCTCTCACCCATACACCCTAAATTACCGAAATCACCAGAAACCATTTTCACCATCAAATAGCGCGCTACTTGGAGGATAAGGGGGAAGCATTCGCATTTGATGCAAGCTATCACTTCATGGTATCTGAAATCCCGGAGTATGACCCAGACTTCATGGAGGGTGGATCGGACTTGGATTCATCCGACGAAGATTGATGGTTTTAGAAGTTTTTGTGTAGGTTTTGTGGGTAGATCTCTATGTAAATCCTCACGAGACTATAACTCGTCCACTAAAGTCTCATAGGGGTTCAAAGGCTTGATGCACATGATAAGTTCATCCGTTATTCCTACGACAAGGAGTTAGATTTTATGTCTCAATCAATGTATTAACAAAAAATTGCATGAATAAAGTGAACTACAACTTTCAAAAATTTGTTTTCTTTTGGGTATACCCCAAAGGTCGGCAAGGTATTAAGATTATTACAATGCCGACTTTACATTAGCCGGCAAGGTGAGAAATTAAAACACTGCTAACTATAAGTTAGACGTAAGGGTGAGAAATTAAAACAGTGCCGACGAGAAGTTAGACGGCATGGTAAGAAATGAACGACCCTACCGACTAGTGAAGCATTTACAATAGTCTCATGTGTGTCGAAAACAATACAGACGGCATTGTTAAGCATGCCGGCTAATGTTAGTCGGCATGGTCTTCATTCATCGACCTTTCCAACTTTTCATACTTTCAAAATTGAAAGTGTGCTTTCATTTCCGTTGCAATATTCTCAAAACAAAAAACAAAAAATCATCAAAAATCTTCCCACATGAGTTCAATCAAAAACAAAATTTCATAACTTAAATTCATAATTTGAGAAGTTTTAATCTACTCAATGAATCAGTCTAAACTCAATTAATTAGCCTAATCAAAAATTTTAGTGTTAATTAAACAAGGATAGATTAGACATTTAGAAAATACATGGTTAATGGGTGGCTTGTTTTACTTCAAAATGACTCAGGTTTTGTTTCATTAGGTATACCCCAATTAATCTGGGTATACCCCAATCTTTCCAGGATATATTACACCTTCATAAGTACTTCTAATTAGCAACAAGTGTTTATTCTAACTCAAGATAAAGCAGTGACTAAAGAAATAGTTTCACTAGCTACTGAGACTCATGTGTACTAAATGATGCACGGAAAATGAGTCCCGGGAAATAGTAATTGGAGCATGAAAATTAAACGAAGGTCTATGTTATTGAGACTGATCATGTATGACAAATGATTCATAAAAGTAAGTTCCATCTCACAAACCCTATATATAAGTGGGGTGGTGATGAAAACTTCCAATTACGCAAATCGGATTCAGATAGGTTGGAAATAAAAGGAGATGAAACCTTTTACCGGAATAGGTTTAATCTAAATAAAATTCTAAGAAGCTGGAGTAAACTGGAAAGTGAAAAATATTAATCCACGAATCTTGGTGCTGCTATTAGTTTAGTTAATGCTTCAAATTCAGATTTTGCATTTTAAGATGAGGATATATTGGATGATCTCAGGGTAATATATGGAAGATGCTAACGATATCAAATAACAGAACTAAAACCAAGTGACTAGTGTTTTAATTCATGATCTTTTGGCTTTTTTATTTTCTTTTTCCTTATCACTTTTGTCACGGTTTTTGTGATGCTTTTGAATAAAATTTGGCTTTCTTTACGTTACAGAAAAACAAAAGAAAAAAAATAACTTTATATACATGATCATATAAAGATTCACCCATCTCAAATTTTTCACTGAAATCACTAATTTTGGTTGAGTAAATCAAAACCTAGGGTTTCAAAGAAACTCAATTAATCTGAACATTTATTTGGCTTTTCCTCACAGAAAACCAAACCATTGCCGTTTCCCACCCATTCATCCAACTTTCAATTCAACCTTTAAATACGGACAAGCGTCCGTTCCCATTTCTTAAGTTTCGAAATTTTATTTCCCAGTTTACCCCTTAAGCCAAGTTAGTTAGCAACCATAGTTAAGGTAATATAGATTTGTGAGGTTTACCAACCCGACCATTGAAATGGATACTAGTTGTTCTAGCCAGGGTCTCGGGGTTTCAGTGTCGGATCCTAACACCAACCAATGTCTAAGATTTCCAGGTCAATGAACAAGCTGAAGAAACGCATACTTTCTTCATCTGCATCGCAAAAATTGTTTAGTACCACAAAAAACGCTATTTTTCTAACTCGAACCCTAACCTCACAGCAGAGAAATTTCTTCAATTCCTCCTCTAGTTCTCTTAATAAATTCATAACGCAAACTTCAATTCAAGTCACGGGGATGACCCTTTGACAAAGTCCAAACAGAGAATCGCCATTTCTCTTCCTTTCTCTCAATCCAAAACATAATCAAAAGTGAAAAAAAGAAAAGTTATTTTGCATCACCTGGAGGATTCCCGTCCATCTCTGTTACGGGTATGAATTTTTTAGGCAAACAGTAGATCAAAAGGAAAGTGAGAGGGAGAAGAACATGGTAGAACAGGGGAGGTTGAAATATAAAGAAGAGAACAAAAACCAATTCAGATTCTTACGGGTATGAATTGTTTACTCCACCCACTTCACCTGTGGTTGAGTTAGAGTTAACTACTGCCGAGGGCTAAAAAGTATTTTCAGTGCCAACCAGCTTGACCGAGTTGACACGGTCCGTCAATATTAATTGACTCAAACCTTGTCCGTCCATAAGGTTTGACTCAAACCTATGGATTTCACCGAGGATTTCTCATTTAGTTTTTCATAAATATAAAATAGAAACTAATTAATCATCATTAACTAATTTCAATTAGATTATCAACACTAACTAAATGAGGGAAGTTTGCCATTATGAAAAATATTTAGATTTAGGTTTTTTGAAATTACTATCTAATGACCTTTTTTATCTTATTTGAGGAGCCCTCCAATGGAATCATCAGTCCCTCCAATGAAATCATCAGTCCCTATCATAGTGGTAAATTTCTCTTATATAGAATAGTAATCGTTGTCGTGATATGTATCTATACACCAATCAACAAAGTATATGCAGTCGGGGGCAGAGCCATCCCATTGCAAGGGTGTGCATTTGCACCGCCAGCCCAGCTGGCTCCAAAGCCTATTCTAAGCTTAATTAGAATTATTTTTTAAAATATGAGCCTATTTTTGCTTTTCTGCACCCCTTAAAATGAGTTTTTTTGCACCCTCATTCCATAATTCTTGGCTTCGGCCATGTATACAGTAATCCTACACTTTTGTAAATATCTTTAGTTAGCAGTAATTCTTTTTTTTTTAATAAAGATAAAGCAATTAATGTGACTAAAGAAATAGTTGCCTCTAGCTATTGAGACTCATGTGTACTAAATAATGCACGAAATATGAGTCCCAGGAAATAGTAATTGGAGCATGAAAATTAAATGAAGGGTTATGCTACTGAGACTCATGCGTTCTGAGTGGTTCATGAAAGTGAGTTCAATCTCACATACCCCATGTATAAATGGGTGGTGATGAAAATTTCCAATTATTCAAATTGAATTCAGATAGGTTAGCAGAAAAGATATGAAACGCTTTATTGGAATAGGAATTAATCTGAATAAAATTCTAAGATGCCGGAGCAAATCGGAAATAGAAAAATATTAATGCTTTGTATCTCAGGATGAATATGTTGGATTATCTCTGGGTAACATAAGGAAGATGCCAACGATATCAAATGACAAATCCAAAACCAAGTGACTGGTGTTTTAATTCCTGATCTTTTGGCTTTTTTCTTTTCTCCACCAGCCGACCACCACCTCCTCTATATCGTTTCCACCAACCCGCCACCACCTTCATTCACCTCTTTTTTTTTTTTTTTTTTTTGTTGATCTTTTTCAAAGAGATGTAGCAGGTGTTTTTAAAAGAAAAAAACATACCAACCGGATTTAATTGATAACTGTTTAAAGATTAGTTCGTTTTTCAAATTGTTTGACTACTCAGACAACTAGAAGCATTATAGGAGCAGGTTTCCCAGAAGGGTGATTTTTCGTCCTACCCATTTAAAATATTTTTTCTTATTTTAAATTTTTTTTTATTTTTGATCAACAATCAGACCACACTTCATTCAATCCAAAAAGGTGATTACATGATTGTTTACAAGAAAAAGAACATCAAAATACAAGAAATTTAAAACCCAAATACAAATAAAGATACCAATTACATGTAATTCGCGAAGAGAAAGAGAAAAATACCGCAAATGTACCCAATTTTTGTATGAAAAGTAGAGAGAAAAGATGGTATAATCCGAAATCAATTCCGACCATTTTGAATGTTTGTCTTTAATAACAAGAGATGCTCCAAAAACAAAGGAGTGATAAGCCCTTAATCTTGTATATGTGAACGAAAAACCCGGATGCCCTAAATCCCTTTTGTTGAAGATGAACTCAAAGCTATGCTGTGTTGAATCGCCGATGTTCTCGAATCTAGAATAACAAGCCATGAAACAACCAACAAAGATTGAACAAATCACCATCAAAGTGAAGAAATAATCGCTCTCAAAGCGAAGAAAAGATCGCCCAAAAAGCGAAGATAAAATCACCAAAATGGTGAAGAAATGTGTCAAAAAACACCATAAATTAAAAAACAACATCTTATTCTATTAAAACTAAGAAAAACAATAATCTTTACTCAGATCTGGTCCAAAAAGACCAAATCTGAGCAAGATGATAATGAAGAGTTTTTGTTTTCTTTTTGGAGAGAGAGAGAGAGGCGTTTCTAAGAGAGAATAAGAGAAAATTTCGAATTTATACTTTAAGAAAGAGAATAAGAAAGGCGTTTTTTATTTTTAATTTACATTAGAATACATCTAGTTTCATCCTCGTTATTTTTTAAGTTTAAGCCAGAATGAATCCAGTTTCATTCTTGTTATTTTTTTGGTATCCATTTCACCCATACTAATTTTTACTCGTCCATTAGAATTATGTTTTAAAAATATTTGGATAATTGACCCAATTTCCTTTTTTTTTTTTTTTTACGTTAGAGAAAAAAAAAAGAAAAAAAAAACTTTGGAAACTAACTTTGGTGTAGTCCGTCTGGGTGATTCGATTGGATACATGAACTACGGCACCACCTCGTACACCCTATGAACTAAAATAATGCTCAAGTAGTCATCATCACTCTTCACTCATCACGTCTGAAATGCACATTAATAAAATGATCGTGTCTAAGGTAGTAAGTACGTAAAAATCATCTTTGATTAATATCAAGTTGCATTATATATACTCATCTAATCTAGCATTAAGATCCATGTTCGCAGATAATGATCGTGATTCGTCACTTAGTAAACCATCTATTTTATGGCATTAATTAAACCATGATCGAGAAAGATCGTGCCTTCAAGAAGTGACTATAATTTTAGATGGCATCAATTCAACACATCGCTACTTCAGAAATGTTTATCGAAGAAAATATGGACTTCCAAAGTAAATATCCGGTCTCGATATGAGGAAAGTTGGCACATAAATACGCACAAGTAAGCTGATTTTTGTGCCCATGAATTTCAGTGCTTCCCCTCGCATGCCCTCCCCAAATGTGAGTAGTAAAAGTTTTAACATGGAGAAAATTGGGTTTTATCGTTTGATTCTTACCACGGACAAACCTAAGTGGGGGCTTTAGCCCGCCCCCTCACAGGTGAAGAAATTTTTTTAGTACATGTATTTGTTAGAAATGTGATTTGTAGCCAAGTCTAAAGTGATAGTAGCCCATTCCTAAGCGCACTTTTCTTCGGTAAACTATTATCTTCTTTCCATTGTCATTTTTACATCAATCATTTTGTTCATTCTAGTGTTTAGTCATATCTAGTATTTATTGTGTCAAACACTATTATCCACTAACTACATAGCTCATTTCAGGGGGGGGGAAATTGTGCCCTTCGGCCGCTCTGCACTAATAACATTCCAGCCTACCCATTGTAGAATTCTGGGTCCGTCCCTTTCTTCCCAAAGTTTATCTCTTTTGTTTTTTCTTACATGCAGCAAAACAAAGTCGATTGTTTGTATGAACATATATATATCTTCCTATAATAAAGAAAAGGGGGAGTTTTCGACAGGAGCACTCTTTTACATGGACCATGAAATTACCCGGATACCCCTATCATAATACTACCCTAGCGAGAAACATTGATCCCCCTTACGACATTTTTCCTTTCATTCTCTTCCTAATCTAACAGGCGCAGGCTCAAATCGACGAACTTCCCCTCAAACAAGGAAAATCCCTAACCTCACCCACCGAAATTGTGAAGCATAATTCAGAAGGAAACTGTAAGTATGCTGTTCAATTAGTTTTTATTGTTTTCTTCAGTTGCAGTTACAAATTTTGCTCAATCGATCCTTCATATTTCTGGAA
This sequence comes from Papaver bracteatum, assembly GCA_023529315.1. Classification (NCBI taxonomy): domain Eukaryota; kingdom Viridiplantae; phylum Streptophyta; class Magnoliopsida; order Ranunculales; family Papaveraceae; genus Papaver; species Papaver bracteatum. The sequence goes on from JAJJWX010004350.1 coordinate 641,580, forward strand.
TTTGGTTTGAGTTATTTGTGTTTGTGAAATGTTGGATTCCTAATTTGTTTTGATTTTTCTTTTTTAATTCCATTAGTACCGAAGATTTAGTCATGTTTTTATTTATCAATTTCGTTGTTTATGTTAATGCCTAACTTTATATTGGTAGCAGCAGTAGTAGTATGACAGTTAGGTAAGAATTTAGTCATCTTTAATATTCTCAAATATGTTAGTAATACAGTATAACTTCTTTAATATAATACTCAATAATATAATATTTTTCGATAAAATAATAAAATTTTATAGTCCCAACTCGGGCTTTAATAGTAAAATAATAAATTCGATAAAATTATAAAATAATATATTTTAAAAATTCCCCTTAAGGATTAACAAGTCCCAAATTAATATATAAAATAATAATGCTACTAAGAAAATAAAAAATAATTGTCATACATATCAAATTTTCTTAATATATGATTGAAATGAAGAATTAATTGGGGGATATGGAAACTAATTTGGGGATATAGCTACAGGACAAAAACGGTGTCCCAATAGCAATTCTGGGTGACCCCCTATGTAATTTTTTTTTAATTCCTAATCTAGCCCTCACTAATCATGTTTAGTAGTTAATAATAATTAGTATATGCTTAAGTATTTGGGGGATAGTTTAGTGTGTGTTTTGATTTTAATTTGTGTGAGTGAGGAGTAGAAGGAGAGGAAAAAAAAATAAGTGGAATTTTTTTTTTTGAAAATGGAAGATGATTGTGATGAGAGAATTGCTGCTAAGAGGTTGAAAATTTGATTTGTTTCCTTTGAATTCACCATTGTTGCAGTTGAAAAAGCTCGGTGCCGGCATGGTATTCAACCAAAAAACCATCGGCATTTGTCGGAAATTTTCAAAAATTGTTTGCCACTATCCAGGGGGGGTACGGAAATTTTTTCTAGTTTTGATCTTCATAATGTTGATTTTTTTCTGGGTTTGAACAGGTACCGGCATGGTAATCTAGTTTTCGAGCATGCCGGTACCTGTTCCGGCATAGTATTTTGCTTACATTTCTATCCGGAACAAGATGAAAAGTACCTAGAATGTTGATTTTTTCTTCACTTGACTACCGGCATTGACAAGAAATTATCGAGCATCGGTATCATGTTCCAAGCATAGTATTTTGCTTAAATTTCTATCGGAACATGATGAAAAGTATCCAGAATGTTCATTTTTTTCACTTGAATACCGGCATTGATAGGAAATTCTCGAGCATGCCGGTATCATGTTCCGGCATATGGTCTTCATCAATTCCGGCATGGTCTTCATCACTTCCGTTTTGAATTTTTCTCGGTTTTAGTCACTCCACTTCCGGCATGGTCAGTTGATATGAAGACCATGCCGGTATTGTTTTCCGGCATAGAAAATAAAGCAACATGCTATGCCGGAAAGCAATACCGGCATGGTCTTCATATCAACTGACCATGAACAGTAACATTACTATTCATATGCCCAAATAGTTTTAGTATCCCCCAATTAATCCTTCCTTAAGAGGCCTAGAGTCACATTGAAGATTATCCCTTTTATATTCACATAGCTCTTTTCGTTTTGCATTGTTAATTTGCTAGTGAGATACACCTTTGAGATGAGACTACATCTTGGTGATTTAGAATGTTGTACGTGACCTATTTATATGTTAAATACTTTTAAGTTTAAGGTTTGTGAATACATTATATATAGAAATTATTTTTTTAAAATAATAATCTATTATTTATATTATAAAGTAATAATTTATTATATTATGGATAATATAATATCTCTTTTAAATAATAATTTTTCTTGGTCCCAAGTATATTATTTTATAGAAGTTATATTGTACATGTTTCAGGTTCAATCCAGTTTGGTGAGTGGGAAGTAGTAATCTTATGAGCAATTTAAGTTGGTTTCCAGAATTTAAAAAAAAAAACAGTGTCATAATTGAGTGTATTTGCTTAATTCTAGCTCCTTAATTACTCATTTAGTTCAGTGTTTTATTGTTGTATTTGGATCTGAAGGCGGAGGCTCAAAATTGTACTGCAGAATTCAGACTCAAAATGGTGCCACTTTATTCCGTCTCTTATGTGGAATTTGATTATAGTGTAGTTAGGTCGATTAGTTATTCTTATCTGCACAATCACGTTGACCAAACACTTTCAAGTGATCATAAGTAGGCTCTTTGTCTCTCCATACCTTTTCTGCTACTTCTCCATCTAGCGGTCTTGAAGGAGATCGATTGATCAAATACACAGCAGTATTCATTGCTTCACCCCAGAAATGCTTATGCAACTTGGAATGAGATAACATGCACCTTATTCTCTCAAGAATAGTGCGGTTCATCCTCTCTGCAACACCATTATGTTGTGGAGTCTTCGGTAATGATTGTTCATGACGTATACCCATGCTCTTGCAATACACTTCAAGTGGCTCAATGTACTCTCCCCCGTTGTCAGAACGAAGGCACTTCAAGGTTCTACCTGTTTCTCTTTCCACCATGCTATGAAACATCTTGAACACAGGAACAACATCATCTTTGGTCTTGATTGCATATGACCAAACCTTCCTTGAAGCATCATCTATGAAAGTAACAAAATAAACATCACCACCAAGTGTTTTGACCCTTAAAGGTCCACATACATCAGAATGAACAAGATCAATAATACCAGAATTGCGCTTGGGTAAAGCTTTATGAAAAGAGACTCTAGTTTGTTTACCAACTAAACAATGAGTACACTTACCCAATTGCATACCTTTGGCATTTGGCAAAACTTGTCTTTTGGTGAGGATTTGAATTCCCTTCTCACTAAGATGACTAAGTCTTCTATGCCACAGCTCGGAGATTGAATCTTTGTCAACAGCATTCAACTCACCTTTCAACACCTTCACTTGTGTCTTGTACAATGTGCCACACTTCTTGCCTCTTGCAATAATCATGGAGCCCTTGCTTAGCTTCCATTTGCCATCACCCAAGTGATTGTTGTACCCTTCATCATCTAACACTCCTGGTGACATTAGATTCAAACGAAGATCTGGTACATGTCGCACATTTCTGAGAACCAACATACATCCAACACTGGTCTCAACCTTCACATCACCCATTCCTACAATTTTCGCAACACCACTGTTGCCCATTCTGACTGACCCAAAATCACCAGCCTTGTAGGAGGTAAATACATCTTCATGAGGAGTAGCATGATAAGATGCACCTGAATCAACTATCCATTCTGAATCGAACCCGCAAAACTAACACAAACATCATTACAATCCGAGAATACAATGATATCATCATTTGTCACGATAGCTGCAACACCATTGTCTTGGTTATCATTTACTTTCCCCTTCTTGTGTTCTTGCTTGACTTCTGCATTCATTTGAATAATGACCTCTCGTATGACAAGTTCCAACATTCAACTTCCTTTATGGACTTTGATTTACCCCTTGACTTGCTACGGCCAACTTGTCTTCTCGTCTTTTCTTCTACCCCGATTTTCTGTCACAAGAGCTTCGAATGAGATGAGTCTAGTGACCTTCTTCTAACTTCTTCACTCAGCAAACTGCTAGTTGCAACAGATCATGTTCAACTTCTTGTCCGGAGCGAGAATAATCGAGACAATTCCTCAATGGCTCCCAACTGTCTGGTAAAGTATTTAGCAACAAATAAGCTTGAACCTCTTCAGGAATTTTGAGGTCCATAGATGTAAGCTTATTCATGATACCCTTCATTTCATTTAAATGTTGCGCCATTGAACTCCCTTCCTTGTAACACAGCTTTCCAAGCTTTTTGAATAGAAGAGCTTTTTCACAAGGAGACTGCTGATCATATATCTCCTCTAACTTGGTCCACAAACATGACTATAGCAATGACATTGGAATGTGAAGTCTTAGTCCTCTAAGAAGTAACCCAATGAAAAGTAAGTATAAGTCTTCTATTATGCACAAAGTACTCTTTTATTATGCTGCTCATCGACCACAACGAGACATAAGGCATATTTAACAATGCCAATGGATTCATTACCACTACAGCAAAAACTGTAAGCAAAAGACAACAGGCATATATCTATAGACATCCATTTAGTAAAATTTATCCATGGGTTCAAGAGCATGTTTTGTTTAGTGATAATGGTAGTGAAAGAAAATTGCTATTGAGTTGATGGTGTAGATAGAAGGAGTTTCGGTATTACATCAAGGTGTAATGACAATGTTGCTCCCTTTGTAGCCATTCATAGTTTTGGACTAATGTAGAGAGGTTATTTGTTTTTGCAAGAAGTGATGAGGAGGAAATGCACTTACCGACTTACGCAGTACGGCAGTAGTACTTTTGAAGGAGAAGCTACCTTATGGATATCTTTGTTTTGTGACATAAATCCTAACGAGGCTTGGCTGCAGGGCACTTGGTTTTTGAATGATTAAGAGTGGTAATCAATGTTAGGCTAATTTGAGAGGCAAAATCTTCTATTGTCATTTTACTTTATTTTTGTGATTTTTTTTTTTTTTTTTTGATGTTTTCATCTTCAGATGTCGATCTCAACGTATGTAAGTAATATGTTAAGAGTCACGGTTAGGTGTGATGGTGCATTTTTCTGTAGAAATGACATATCATATGTCACACCATCGTCAATTAGGCCAATGTACAAGCTTACATTCAATGTTAAATTGCAACTAGCTTTCATTAATAACAACCATTGGAAATAGTTCTAAGGTGGCATTCTTTAGATGATTCATGACAGGGGATTCACCTTTTGCTCTCTTCATGGCCACGAGCCATAAGGCCTATAACATGGGCTGATTAGCTTCATATTTCTCTGATTCATTTTTTGTCTTTTCATTTTCTGCCTCTGTATAATTTTTAATTTAAAAAAGAGTAAATATTATTAGTGTAAAGAAGAGTAAATAATGCATAAAAAGTTAAGAGCAGAGGTCATGGATATTATCTATTCCATGAAAAGGTACAAGTATTGTTAAACTCGTTAAAAACCCTCCAACCATGTGCGATTTGAGAATCAGTTGGATCGGCTGGTGAGTTTCTAAATTTTTTACCAATTTAACCTCCTGGAGTATCCTCTCTCTATATTTATTGATGAACAAAACTGTTTGGCAAATTGAGGACTCAAAACGGAAAAGAGGGATATCATTTTAATATCCACCGGCACTGCAAGTGTTCATAACATCTTCCTTCATTGGATTAAAAACCATGATTTTTTTATTAACTGACAGGCATAAGCGGCATAAAATCTCTAGTAATTTAGGCACAACTTTAGAACCAAACTTCAGCCTAACTGTATGCCAATCTCAATAAATTTAGGCATAAAACTTCAGATATCTGAACTGTTTGTTTGGAACCAACTACGCGACTATTCAACACAAACCCTTCAAACTTTACAGAGCTTTCCTTCTGACTTCTTTTTTACAGAGGTCGTTTCCTAGTAAACATATCAATACAGATAAACTCATCTAATTGAATTAGTGGAAGAAGCTATGCCACATATACACCATTTATATCACTACCATTCTCAAGGAGACTTTCTGTGTCATAACCAATCCCCCAAGCTCTTTCTTTCCAAAGCCTCTCTACCTGCTCAAAGCTTAAGCCTTTTGTTTCTGGAACAAAAGCGAGCACAAAGAAGATGGCGATGACAGCCACCCCCGCAAGAATCTAAAATGTAGAAGCAGTACCCACTGCTGCAGCGATTGAGAGAAAATATTGTGCTACAATAAGATTTGAAACCCAATTCACGGTAGCAGACTCCCACCACAAACTCCGCGGTACTTCCCTGGATATATCTCGGAGTTTACCGCCCATGGTACAGGACCCATGCCCGGAGAGAAGAAGGATATGTAAAGTACTAATCCTGCAATGGCAAACCAGCCAGAACCGCGTTCACAGCCTCCGTTGAGGAAGTATGCCTCACATATTTCAGAAAAAGATTGCGATGACTGTAAGAAGAATGCTCCAGAAAGAACTATTAGAGATAACACCACACCAAACAAACTGGTAAGGGCTAGTCGGCGTCTTCCCAAGCGATGTATTAGGATGATTCCCAACACTGTTCAAATAGCGTTCATGCCAGCCACAATAGGGGAGAGGAGTAATGCCAACTTGTTTGGGTTTGATCTTTTAAAGAGTCGTGTTACAGCACTTTTATTGCTAGAACATCTCGCATTTTTCTCATCTGCTTTGGGGTGCATTACTGGTTTATAACTCACTCAATTGAAGTGTTCATATTGTACTTAATTACAAATATGGCCGAGTTTCGTGAGTTGAATGGTTTTCATACTTTAGTTGTTACTCCTTTCAGGTATTTGGGACACTATGAAAAATATTTATTGAGCACCTCTCCAAAACCATAGCATAATATAATTTGGATACCTCTTTAAGGCTGTCCGAAAATATTTATTGGGTACTTCTTCAACATGGTCAAATAATACAAATTAGGCACCTCTTTAAGGGGTCCCAAAATATTTATAGTTAACCTGGCTGACTAGGGAGGGTAGTATTGGGATAAATGAACTCGACCAGGTTTTGTAAACTCATTGGGTCAGGGTGAGTCCAACTCACACATGGTTGTTACCTTGTTGTAGAGTTGGACTATGAGTGTACCTTTTCATGAAATAGGTAATATTGTTGACCTTTGCTCAAAAGTTAAACTACTTTTCTAACAATCGAGGATAAAAATGAAATGTATTAAAGGATGAAACGGCACTCGCATCGCGCATGCTTCTTTGCTAGTATATATAATTTTAATTCTTCATTGATGGATACTCCATTGACTTTTTAAGGGGGGCATTTCCTACACTGAGGTTGGCTTTCTTCATCATGGCAACCTTCGATTATTTGTTTGCATTGGTTGCCTTAATCAAGTTTACTTGCATAGTTTTTCAGCTTTCTCCGACATCTTAAATCACAAACAACCAAAGAGGAACATTTGGTGTCAGCTTTGTAACTTCATATATTTCAAGTTTCGACACAGATTGATAACCTGTGTTAAAATCATAAATATCGAATGCAAACTAGTTTTTAGAATAAAATGATATGCTCTTTGTTTGCTGATGACACTTGCTAGTTGTTCTCCAAGAAATCGAAAAATACCCAAGGATACTCCATGTGTCGAGAAACAATTGCACCAACGCAAAATCATTCCAAATTTATAGACAGTGAGACGGCAAGGCTCTAAACTTGGAGTGCATCTTTTTACATAACTAAAACACAACATGAACATAACATCGCTAGGATGTGACTACGTGAGTATCGGTTAGAATTGAATGACACAAATGTTAACTGAACAATCATTCTACACCATCTCTCGTAATTGGGAAACCAACGCACCCAATTAGAGAGCCCATTCAACATTTCATACTATGTCGGTCTACTGGCAGCCTCCTTTTGACCCTTGGCTCAAACTGAACATGGATGGTGCTGCTAGGGGCACACCAGGAGTAGCGGGAGCAGGATATATTCTTCGAAATAGTCAGGGCAATCACCTACTACTAGTGGCAAACCCCTTGAGCATCACAGTGGCCATTGTGGCAGAGATAAATTAAGGTGATATATTCTGGGGTTGAAAGTCAAAGAAGTTTAATTTGAACTTGAAGACACATTTACATGTGGAAATGGACTCCCAAATAGTTTTGGGCTGGTAACTGAATCCCAACAATAGGCATTTGCTTGTGTAGGTCATAAACTTCTTGTCGAGTCATTTGCTTATTCTTTCCCTCTAAAGGTTCCGCCAATTAGCAGATTGAAGCACACCCCGAATTTCTCTGAACCTGATTTTCTTATTCTTTCATTCTCATAATGTATGTTTTCCATTGTCAGCAAACACATGACTGAGACCAAAACTGGGCAAAGAATAGAGTGAACCCATCCATAGGCGACAACGAAGGAAATGGTGCTCATTTGGGACATATATCTAATATTACGTGAATGTCATTACCAACCTAGGGGCTAGCTCAGTTGGCTAGGGTCGAACTCTCGAGTTGGTAGGTCAGAGGTTCGAATCCCGTCGCGAATCGTGTCAAAAAAAAAAAAAAAAACCTAGGAATAGCCTCATGACAATTTCAAAATCAGACAATACATCGTTTTCTCCCTTTCCAGAAAAAAAAAAAAGGTAAGATTGATTTCAATGATTTGGATGCCACACTTCCAATTAGGTGTTCAAGAAAATGCCACCGTTTTTCTGAGAGTTTATAAAATGCCACGACCGTTAGCCTATCCGTTAAGACCCACATATTTGGTCTTTCTCGTTGACTTGGTCAATAAAATGTGTCGCATTTTACATGTTTGCCCTTGAAAACTCTTTTATACTTATCACGGTTACACAATCTTGTGATTCTTTATCACCGATAAACAGAAAGAAAAAAATGGTGGCCTCAGGGATTGTTAACTAGATTTTCAGTGAGAATCAATGATAGAGATGAAGATCATGAGTCTGCGATTGAGAGAAATGGAATAGAATCAAGACCGTCTTGGCGATTTGTGTTGATTCAAACTCAACAGATATGGTAAGTTGAATTTAGGGTTTCTGAAATCAACTCTTATTTTGAGTGAAATTGATTTAGAAACTGAACTATTTATGATGGGTTTGTTCTTAATTGAGGTATGAATGTATGTATAGGGTTTAATTTTAATTCTTATAGAAAATCAAATTGGAAATTAAGGGTTCATCCCTATCTGCTGCTGCTACCGGCCATCCATGAACTCAGATGGGTATTCGCCGAATATTTGTAATTAATTTTTGAGGATCAGAATAGTCTGGAGCTTGTAAGAAGATTAATGGGTATCGGTTAATGAAGGATTTTTGATTGATTATTGAGGCCGTTAACAAATGGGGTCTTGGTCTGAATTTTGAAGCCGAGAGATTAGAGAAGAATTTATAGGTAAAGAAGAAATTACAGATGTTCCATGAGTTTGCTGATTGCAAGGTTTGATGGAGTTGGTTCAGATACAAATCGGATAAGAATAATCAATTATGGGTCTGAATCTGGGATTGTGGTTTGGGATTTATAGAGGAAGAAAGAAATTGATGGAAGTTTTCTCTGAGTTTGAGTATGCTAAGAGGGGATGATGCTGAGTCCATGTGCATGGTTGTGAAATAGCATTGCAGGTAGTCTTATTGGTGTTTATAGTGAGACATGAACGTTAGCTGGTGATGTTTTTAATATAAGATGGAATTGATGAATTGGTGATGGAATTTGCTCCGAGAACATAAAGCTATAGAAAATTATTTTAGGAGAAAATTTACTGAAACAAACCTGAAGAGCAATATGTGTAGAATATGATTGTTGAAGCTGTTAATGCGTGTTGAGCGAAGTTATTTTGAGGGCATGAAATTCGAATCTCTGAGGTTTGAAAATTCTTATCAGCAGCGTCAGATATAGGGAGAGATATACTCTGGGTTGGGTACTATTTTGGCCAAAGAACTTAGTATTTTTGGCAGAGGATAGGCAGAAATGGAATGTCAGAATTACTAACCAACTACACCACCACCAACACCAGCATCATCAAGTTGTAACGAAGAAAGGAAATGCCTCAATTCTGGGTACGTCGTACTTCTTTAGTTTTGATGTATCTCTAATTTCTTTTGTAATGGATGGATGTTTGAGGTATCCTGATCATGTGAATAAAATGTGAAATGCATGCTAGTGAGCTTTTCTTTGTACTGGAAAGAAAGATTCACATGATATGTTACTCATCTTCGGCATCACTCTTTTGTAATAAAACTTTGTGAATATTGTGAGAACCAAGTATCAGTATGTATTCGGCCACTTTCAATTTCATATAATGTTAAGCGTGCAAGGAGCGCATTGCACCTAGATCTGATCTACTTTCTCAACAGATATCTTGACCAGATTGAGTTAATTTGGTAAGTATCGGTTCTATTCATAGGTGTTGTGCTATGGGAAGACCAAACCACTTTCTATTCACGACTTAACTCAATAACTCAGTTATAGTGAGACTATTCGAGGGCGTAGATGTCTTTTACTAAGCTATATAACTGCCACCTATGCACTAACTGATATCAACTATTTTTTTGGATGGAAAAGGTCAAATGTATGGCATTAAATAAACTTTGAAAAAAACGGTGGCATTTTCTTGAACACCTAATTGGAAGTGTGGCACTTTATTAAAATCCCCTATATTCTTTTGGACTTTTTTTCTTTCATCAAAACTAGCCATCTAAATTAATTGGGATTTTAATTCAATTGTTGATAAAATACCTTGCTAAATTGGGGCCTATATATGCCTCTTAATTGAGGCCTGCTACTAGATGACAAAAAAGGTCATTAGAAATAATTTTCACACCACCCCTTATCCAACAATTACTTAAGTACCTATTTTACACCTGATTAATTAGCATTAATTAATCATATTAGTTATTAATTTTGTTTTATATGTGAGATCAACTAATGTTAAAGAGTTCTTCAAAACATCGATTTGATTTTTTTGATTTTATTTTTCGTAAACGGTACCCAGAATCGGTTTACGCCCATGCACTTGTAAACCAATTCTGGGACTGTTTACGAAATTAACAGAGGACTTCAATAATCAGTTGACGTTGGCATATGTATAATCCGATTGTCCAAATCGGGCTTTTATTTGACATATATAAACCAATTGTTGTCTTTCATAATATTTTTTTTCATTCATTTCATTATTGTAGGATGCATTTAGCACATGCATCAAGCCTTTAAACCCCTAGGCGACCCTAGTGGACGAGTTATAGTCTCGTGAGGGTTTAATAGAGATCTACCCACAAAACCTACACAAAAACTTCTAAAACCATCAATCTTCATCGGAGGAATCCAAGTCCGATCCACCCTCCATGAAGTTCGGGGCATACTCCGGGATTTTGGATACCATGAAGTGATAGCTTGCACCAAATGCGAATTCTTCCCTCTTTTCCTCCAAGTAGCGCACTTTCACGACTTCATACTACAAAAACACAACACATACTTAGTTAGTGGTGTTTCATTAGGAGATAAAACAACATGGATTACATAAAATAAACCAAAAAAATACTTACAAATTGTTCAATGGAGTAGCTAAAGTGGCTAGCGTTGATAGATAAAAAAGAAAGTATCGCATTCTCGATGACTAGGTGCCTATCATGGACTTGTTGAACACTTCTTCCATTAGGATTCCCAAACTCTTGCCTATATTTGTTGTATACCTTGCCCAAAAGGTTACGGCATCCACCCTTACGAAGGACTGATTTCTAACTCGACTCTGTGTACCATTATTTGGTGATGGATAGATCTTCATTTGAATCAAATAAAGCCATTGTGGAGGTGTGAAATGAGTAGTTGTGGAGTATATGGAGTGATATGGAATAAAATGAGCAATTTTGGGGCAAATGGGGTCCAAGGATGAGGTTTCTATATATAGAGTAAGTCCCTAGCGACTTCTTTTTTCTTTTTCTTTTTTGAAAAAGTGAAATAATTTGAAATGATCGGTCTTCTCGAAGGTTTGTAAAATTCGATTGTGTTTTTATGCCAGCAGGAATCGATCTTTCTTGTGACAAATATAAACCGATTAAAGACATGTAAAAACTTGAATTTTCACCGCCGCTAATCGGTTTATATAGATGCATATGTGATCCGATTGTAGCTAGAAAAATATACAGGAAATATAGCATTTTTAAGGCATGAAGAATCGGATTATACATAACCCACACATAAACCGATTCCATTATGGAATATAGGCAATCAGTTTATGTTGACATATCGAGTAGTCTGATTGTTGGCAGAATTATTGAACAACACATAATTATAATTAAACTTTAAATGCATATTAAGTTCAACACCATGATCATCCAAAATAAAAAAACTTAATCATCCCAAAAGAGTGTTAAAAACTTAAAGCAACCACAAGTCTTATAAACTTAAACTTTTAATATCTAAAACTTAAAGAGCATGAGTATCAACAGCAGCAGCACCACCACCATCGGCAGGAGCACCATCATCAGCGACAGCAACAACAACACCATCAATAGCAGCAGCTTTTGCTTCAGACATGGTTTGAAATTGAGTCATTTCTTCCTACATACCTTCCATAAATCCATGGCTATCCCTCTCAGATGAAATCATGTTTCTCCTCATCCTAGTGAACCTCATGACCTCATGAAGCTCCTCCAGTGCAAACTTGTCAATCAATGCGAGGGCTTGTTCAAGACGGGTCTCACGCCCATATGCAAATTTATAAAGGCTTCTTTCTGTGACGGGTTGTGGTTCCCTAAGAATATCCTCCAAGGTGAGCTCTCGAGTGTAAAACACTAAGTGTCTGAAGTCCATATCTACATTAAAAAAAAAAATCAAGTTAACAATTGGTACATAACTAAACATATGTAATCTGATTCTCAACAACAAAACATACAGAAATGTCAAACATTCACAATCAGTTTATGCGATACATATATAAACAATGATTTTGGAATGGAATCTGAAGAGACAGTCTTAAACAGTAAATTAACAAGCACATAAAACCCGATTATGAGATCGCATAGTTCAAAAAAAAAAATGTACCCAGAATCGGATTATTCTAAAGCACTTAAACCGATTCTGGTGATGTATTTTCATATTTCGTTTCTAAACCTAGAATCGGTTGATGTTAATCATCATATAAACTGATTACTCTGCATGCTCTTCATGGTCGAAGAACAAAACCCAGAATCGGTTTATTCGATATGTCAACATATACTGATTCTGGGTGTAATAAGAGATTTTGATGGACGAAAATCGAAGATTTAAACATGTAAATCAATGAAGAAATGCGAATCATAGAATGGGTTGATGGAGATTTATCTTTTTCTTGGTTGGATCGAAGATCTTGGAGAAAAGGATCAAAAAAAAATTTTGATTAGGGTTTTGAGAATTTGGAAAGATTATGATGAAAATAGAAAGTTTTTTTGGTTTAGTTATTTTTTTTATTTTTTTTATTACTGAAAATGGAAAAATTAGTATTAATATGAGATTGTTTTAGGAATTAATGTGGGGTAAATTAGATTTTTTGAAAAATTTGGTAGCCCATAAAAATTCGGTGGAGTGAGAAGAGAATTTTGATAGGCCCAAATTAAATAACGTAGTAAAGCACCGTAGAAGATTCAATATCTATAATGAGTGGTGGGGAATCGGTCCTCATTTCCTATCACAACATTTGTAAGCCTTTAATCTTTAGTACAATTATTTTCTTAGCAAACAAAAGTTTTAGTACATTGGCAAACATCATCGGCAAACAAAAGTTTTCTTAGCAAACAAAAGTTCACACCGTAAAAAGCTGTTAAAAAGGGAGTCAGTCGGTGACTGAGTTATATCTCACTTTAAAGCCGACCGCTTTAAAGCTGACTAACTAACAAAATCAGTACCAAACACGTGTGGCTATTCACAGTACACAGCGTCAGAGAGAATCAACACCGAATCACCGATTACTGTCCCCAGTGGTCGGAGTTGGGAAGAAAAAAAGAGTTGAAAATCTCAGCTCCGGGAGCTACTCTTAGTAAAAAAAATAATATTTGGTTGAAATTTCCGCCCCTCTATTTTTTCTTCTTCTGCATTCTGTCTTTGTCTTCCCTTTCCTTTCTCCGTGTGCGTTTCTTTCCCCTAAAATCATCTGACAGACACTCTGTAATAGCCGGAAAAAATGAAAAATCTGACACACTGGTCTTTCTACGGTACAAACATTTTTATTTGCTGGTTATTACAAATATATATATATATATATATATTAGAATTTGAATGGTTTTACTTGATTTTGTTTTTACATGTCTAAATAATGTCAATAATCAGCAATATATGGTGATTCTCAACTGTATTCTGTTCATAATTTTCAATTTGATTTTTTGGTGAATTGGACATTGTTGTTTGTTTGAATTTTTGAGGTATATGGAGGAGTACTAATTAAAAGAATGGTGCTAATATTGTTGCGGTCGTGGAGTTGAATGTACATTTGAAATAATGTTGATGTCGCTTGCAGGATATGTCTGGGTACTAATGCAGTTGAGAATTTAAGTTTTTTAAGAGATGAGCTCGACAACATCGAAGAAGCCAAGCGACCCTTTCATGATAAACCCCCAGCACTCGTCCTATTGATGTGTGACGCCAGAGTTGCAAATTTTTATGAATTGACTGCATTATAGTGAGGAGTATGCGTTCGGGTTTCCAAGGTGGCGCATTATAGTGACCTCCTGATTTCGACATGCTGGCTGTATATCATAAATCGAAACGGTACTTGCAGCTTCTTCAGGGGGTCTGAAAATGTAGCGGTAGAATTTTGGATATACCCAGTACGCTCATTTATTCCGTAGATAGGCATCTCGTGAGAGTTTTTAGAGCCATGCATTCAGCTGTTTTCTTTTTTCAGGGATCAGCTGTTTTTATTGCAAATTAGCACCCCTTAGCCATGCTTTTTTTTTTACTTAATGACTAAAATGTCCTTGAAGATATTAGGACTAATTTAGCCGAAATTTGTCTAGGTTGTATTTATTTATTTTTGATAAAGTGAGACATGTATTAACTAGAAAATAGGACCAATTACATATAGGTAACTTGGCTTGCTCTTTACATTGTTGCATTTCATCAGGGAATCGGTTTATCGACAAAATTCAATAACAATAGTCTATCCACTAGACCATTACAATTTAGCTAGACTAGATTCTATTTATAAATTTACCCTGTTGTGGATAATATTGTAAAACTAGTTGATTTTATTAGATTTTCAATATCAAAAGTACCAAAATCGGATATGTCGCAGATAAACTCCCCATGTGGAACTGATAAACAAATTGCGCATAATAAAAGGTAGTTCGGTCAACTCCAAGGGAAATTTAATTTATATAGTTTTACCTAATTACCAGAGTCCGACTTTGTGCACCCCTCTAAAACCGGGGTGCACGTTCCGGCCTTTCTCATTCGAGGTTATTTGGATAAGAAAACTACTTCCGATATTTTATTTTCTATTAAAGAAATATTTTCGGGTCCCAAGTTTCCTAAAGTTTTCTCTCTCTTTATTATTATTATCATTCTCTGTTAAGATGATAATCAGATGGAGTTTTTCTTGATCATATTTTGATTTGGACTCATTTTTCTTCATCATATCATGATAACTCATTCTCAGTTAAGATGATAATAATAGGGTTTCTCTCGTTTTTTTTTTTGTCTCTCATCTTTCTTTCATCAGCTTCTTTCATGTTGAAGAATTGAAATTCCACTGTCTCTTCGATTAACTGATACACTGTTTAAACTTTTCAATTCATATGAAATTATTCTCATGGATATTCAATCAACTTATCCTATTTAATTATAAGGATTCTAGTGGACTAATTAAATTTAACAAAATAAAAGGTAATTGATTCTCGTGTGATAGTGTTTCTTCTGGACTTTGTTTGAGTCTATTAACTGATTGCCTGAAACTTTATGTTCATGGCTAAAGTGATCTTTATTCACCGGTAGAGAAATGTCACAAGCTATCTTAAAGGTTGTAATTTTAGATTTTATTCCCATCTTAATTCCTTGATTAATTCTTTTCAAAAGTTTAATAACCAAAGTTCCAATTATTCCGTAATCCATCATTAATGTGAATATGAATCAGGCTATTCCCATATACAGATTTTTTTTTTTCTTTAGCATCCGTGAAACCAGTTGATTTTTTTGGTTATAACTGTTCCCAATTTTCTTATGTTACAAACCTCAATTTTAAATCTATGAAAAGTCTATACTACTAATAGAGAAGAAAAGAGAAGAGGAAAAAGAAAAGAGAAGAGAGAAGCAAAAAAGAACAAAAACAAGTTACCATAGTATATATACACGATCAAGACATCATAAAATGAACTCGACAAAACAGGGAGAAGATGAACTTGACCTGTTAATTATGGAGAGTTTTCAGCAGATAAATGAATTAAAAAAGAGAGAGAGAAAAAAAAACTGGGAGTGGAAAGTAAATACGAAAACTGGTTTTGATACACAAGATCCGCTAATAGACAAAGCCGAAATGTGCACCCCGGTTTTAGAGGGGTGCACAAAGTCGGACTCTAATTACCACCCACAATTTTTATTTATTTTTTTACTAGAAAAGGAAGATATATTGAAGTAGAAAATGATTACATCTGGGTATATTAGTCGACCACCTCCTCTACTTTTTCTCCACCAACCCGCGGCCACCTTCAATTACCTTTTTATTTTTATTTTTTTGGGTATATTAATTATATATCCTTACTTTTGACCCCCAATAAATATATCCTTATTCAAAAAAAAATATGTCACTACTTTTTTATAACCTTATCCATTTAATATTAGCTTACCTTAATACCCTCACCCATGTAATTTTTTTTATATTTCAAAATGGAACAAATTTCTTCCTCTACCACTTCACCACCACCACTAGCACCACCACCACCACCATTCAACTACCATTCCACCACCACCGTTCAACAACCGCCGCCACCACTAATATTTCACCACCACTCCTTAAGCACCATCGGTCCTCCACCACTAGTATATTGCCGCCACCACCACTAGTTCGTCGTCGTCGCCGCCACCACCGCCGCCGCCACCGCCGCTCGTTCAGATATTTTTGTATCAACAAAAAGTAATTGATCCATTTCAGTTGGATCAAACAGTTGATGTTTATCCATTGCAGTTGGATCAACAATAGAAGTTTATCCATTGCAGTTGGATCAACAATGGATGTTTATCCATGCTGATGGAAAAATGCTACCACTTCATCAGCTCCAGTTTCATATCCACCAACAAAACCATCAACAGTAGACGTTTATCTAGTTTATCCAAGAAAAAAGGATCAACAGTAGAAGTTGATCCAATTTTAATGGATCAACAATGGAAGTTGATCCATGTAAAATTGGATCAATAATGATAGTTGATCCATGTAAAATGGAGTGAACTTGGCGTGAGTCGAACACGCATCATCTGACATGGAGTCAGTCATGCTACCATTGCACCACAAGTTCAGCATTGGAACAAATTTACATGATTTAAACTTCAAAAGCATGAGTTCAAAGGATCAACAACAATAGTTGATCCCATATAGATGGATCAACAACCATAGTTCATCCAAAATATATGGATCAACAACCATAGTTGATCCAAAATATATGGATCAACAACCCTAGTTGATCCAATATCACTGCCTGCTTCACCCCAAATAAACACCATATTTCATTACTTGTAGCTTCATAAACACCAACAGCTCCAAGACCAGCTTCAAAAACCAATCTCGACAACTACAACAACCGGAACCACCATTCTACTACTATTTCAATGACTAATTTCTCAGGCGTACCTCTCCACCATTACCGCCACCAACAAATCACACATCTCCAGCACCACCACCACCATCAAAACAACCAAAACAAAAATCCAAGACCAACTTCATCATTCCAACCAAAACCACCATAGTTGATCCAATAAAAAATTGGGTCAACAACAGGAGTTGATCCAAAATATATGGATCAACAACCATAGTTGATCCAATATCATTGCCTGCTTCAACCCAGATAACCACCATATTTCATTCAGCAACATGCTTCAATCTCTGTAACAACAACTCATACCATTATCTACTGCTTTTTGACTCTTTCAATGCATTAACGTGACTATTCTGCGAAACAGAGAAAATTAATGCATCAATGATCCAGGAGAATTCATAATAGCTACATGACACAAAATGTAACATAAACTAGCGTGTAGGGTACTAACAAACAAGAATCCACTAATGTATTAAACTATTTTAAGCTAATTAAGCTTTCAAAAACCCCAAATCCCAAACAAAAATGAAAAGAAAAGAGATAAAAATACTACCTCCACCATCGTCAACTAGTAGAACAGAAATTTGATATCCTCTTCAACCGCCGCTGTCGCCGCTGTCACCAATATCATTAGAGCATAACTTTCCGCCACCACCACCGTCGTCGTCATCATACTCATCTAAAAAAATAGAAATTTGAAACCCAAAATTTGGGTTTAATTGAAAATCGGAGTGAAACTAACGAATTTGGTGCTCGGGATTAAGTTAAGGAGACTAGTTTCTCTTTGATTCATCACTGAATTTAGCAAAAAGGCGTCGATGAGAAATAAAGATCCTAGTACCATCAACAACCGTATTTCAATATATGTAAACCAGAAACGGACCAACACCATCGCGATAATCCAAGTGACAATATGAACCCAAAATTAACCTAGCAATCTACTAGCCTAACTACACTCCGAAATATGAGTTGTCCAAATTTCTGATTTAAGAAACCAAAAACTTGAAGTTCCATTTCGAGATCTCAATTTCGCACACAGAAATCAAGCCCACCACAAAACAACACTAGATTTGAGGCTTAATTAACAGTAAATGTTCCCAAAAATTGTAACCAAATCGAGTAGAAATAGATCTAAATCGATTGTTGAAAAGTTAGGTGTGGTTTTGTAGGTGGTGGATTAGGTGGTGAATTAGCAGCGGAGAAGATGGTGTAACGACGGAGACGAGCTAGAAATGAAGATGGTGACGATGGAGATGTTGCTGGTGTTGGTTGCGTTCGTTATGGTGGCGACGGAGATGAAGATGATGGTGGAGAATGGTGGTGAGCTCTGTTCGATAGTTTTTCTCTGGATGAGAAATAAAGAAGATAAGAAGAAGACCTATTTTCAATAAGGTATAAAGGTTGGGGTATATTTGGAAGTTTATAAATTGTTGATGGGCTTTTAGATAAAGAGGGACAAAATTATTATGTGATAAGGATATTTGTGTAGACTATCAAAAGTAGGGACAAAAGTTCAATTACCACTATTTTTTTAACTATTTCTTGATCTTGTTCAAAGAGATGTCTGTTGAGATTATTAGTCCCATATTGTCTGGGCATCTAAGATCCTGCGGTTTATAATCCCTTAGGGCCTCTCCACTCATTGCCAATTGGTTTTGAGTTGGATGCCCATATTCTAACATGGTATCAGAGCAGGCTATTTGCGACGAGTCATTAGACTGCGCCTTTACTCCGCGTCACCCGATTTAATTGTCCACGTGTTAGACCTAACGAGGCTACACGTGAGGGGGCGTGTTGAGATTATTAGTCCCACATTGTTTGGGCATCTAAGATCTTGCGGTTTATAATCACTTAGGGCCTCTCCACTCATTGCCAATTGGTTTTGAGTTGGATGCCCATATTCTAACAATGTCCCATGGGCTTTTAAGAGAAAAAACATACCAACTGGATTCAGTTGATAACTAGTCCGTTTTTCAATCTCCCCCTCTTTAATGCCAATAACAATTATTTGAAAACAATTGGTAGTATTATGGTCTTGTGACAACGATACTTTTAGGTATGTTGATACTAGTTTAATTTGGAGCCATTGGGAGACTCTAATGTGTTTGTAATCCTTGTTTTAACCTTGGTTTCATCCTAGATCTTTTTTCTTTAATATAATCTTCTCTTCAGAAAAATAATTACTTGAAAAAGCTAAGCTTTTTTGGTTGCCACGTATTTTTCGCCTCCCTGCACGTCTTACTGATTTTCGCCGTTGGATCATCTCCTTCTTCAATTAAAGCCGTCTGATCCTACTAAATATCGAAATTACAACACTACCCTTAATACAAAGACAACAACACTTCTCTTTCTATTCAATCATATATTTTTTTCTGATCGGTCTATTTTATTCGATCCTTCTTCTTCTCCCTCAACTCATTCTAACCAGCTAAAAAATCCCACCCAGTGAATCTTTATCTAGGTTCCAAAAAAGTTAATGCCGGAGATCAAGAATTCAATCGATTTTTTTTAACTCTTCTTCGGTTAGGTATGTAGATTTCCCAACATTAAAATCGTTTTCTACTATAATATGGAATTCTAGGTTATGTTAGTTTTAGGGTTTTATTTGATTTATGTTTATGAATGATTTTGAAGGGTTTGTTGTTCAATGAAATTATCATCGAAGATTATGATGGCGATGAGGATGCTCTTCTTCGAAAATTCATAAAGAGGCCAATATCTGAAACTATCTGAAACTATTTGGGTTGGAATTATTTATAAATTTTTCCGTTAAAAGCAAATATCTGAAACTATTTATTCAGAAAAATCAATTAAAAGCATCAGTAGAAGTTTTCACCTCACCATCCATCATCACTACTGCAGTGGGAGAAAGACTATCTTGGTAATGAGGATTTTAATTTAATTGTACTTTAATTACTTTCAGTTTTGATTTTGGAGTTCCAATTCTTAATTCCCTGTTTTAATACTAGAAAATTAGGGGTTCTTATTGGGTTTCATTTAGGGCTGTCAATGGGTACCCGTTACCCGCTACCCGGAACTAGACCCGCTTAATTGGGTCCGGTTCTGAGTCCTAAAGTTGGACACATTAGCAACTTAGGACCCGAATGTTAACGGTTCCAAACGGGTAATACCCGCGGGTAATGGGTACCCGTTTATTTAACCTTTTAATCATCTTTTTAGCAAAATTATAGGTATTTTGCAAGTTTCGGCTTTGAATTTTTTGATTTTTGATTTTTTTTCTTACATTTAATCTTTATTTAGTACATTAATAAAGAAATAATAATAAATTATTATAAAAATAATTTATATTCAAGTTAAAAAGAGAAAGAAATTAAGATTTTAAGATTTTTTTAATACCCAACGGGTACCCGGGACTTTAAACGGGTCCGGTTCTGGGCCAACACATTATGGAACCGACCCGGAACCGATGCTGATATGCTTAGGGTCCGGTTCTGGGCCATGTACTACCCGGGAGGACCCGGACCCGTTGACAGCCCTAGTTTCATTATATTACGGGTTCTAATTAGTTTGGATTTTTTAGTTTAAATTCTTATCATGGGTTACAACATTTATGAATTCTGATAGTGTAGCTAGGTTAAGAATTAATGGGATAATTAGGGGGTATACTTAGAGGTGTAAATTGGGACGGGCCATCACGTTTATGGCACAACACATCACGTTAAAATTCGAGCACAGCACGGCACAACACGTGACCAGTCCAGCACATGGCCAACACGTTTGTTTAATGCGATGTGTTGTGCCAGACAAAATAGGCATACGGCACAGCACAGCACGCAACACGTGTTAGCACGTGGCACATCACAACACAACAGGCGAAGAAAGCACGCCACGTCATACGTAAAATACTACACAATACATCACATTTGATGCATATTTCACAAAAAAATCATTGTTTTAGCCAATTTCTGACATTTTATTTTCGTTATGCTAATTTATTTCTATAATAATACATGCACTAACTAAAATATTTCAAAAATATTTATTTTGGAGAACATAAAATAAGTGTGCTAGCACAGCATGGCATAACACGTTTATTTTTCTGGCACAACACAGCACAACACGCCATTTAGCACAGCATAGCATGTCCGAATCTCCGGCACAGCCCATCCCAGCACGTAGCACGCTAAGCACGTGATTTCGTGGGCTGGGCTGTGCCAAGCCGACACGTTTTACACCCACATACGGTATACCTTTGAGCTAGATAAAACAATTCCAATTTACAACCTATCTACCTTTGAGCCAAAGTGAAAATCCTAATTAGGGTGGTGGTATACCTTTGAATTAATAGGATAATTAAGGCGGTGGATAATTAGGGTGGTGGTATATTTTTTAGGGTTGTCAATGGGTACCCGTTATCCGCTACCGGACCCGCCTAATTGGGTCCGGTTCTGGGTCCTAAAGTTGGACCCATTAGCAACTTAGGACCCGACGGGTAATTACCCGATTGGACCCGAATGTTAACGGGTCCAAATGGGTAATACCCGTCGGGTACCCCGCGGGTAATGGGTACCCGTTCATTTAACTTTTTAATCATCTTTTTAACAAAATTATAAGTATTTTGCAAGTTTCGGCTTTGAATTTTTTTGACTTTTGATTTTTTTTCTTATATTTAATCTTTATTTAGTACATTAATAAAGAAATAATAATAAATTTTAATAAAAATAATTTATATTCAAGTTAAAAAGAGAAAGAAATTAAGATTTTAAGATTTTTTAATAGTTTTTTTAATACCCAACGGATACCCGGACCCGACGGGTACCCGAGACTTTAAACGGGTCCGGTTCTGGGTCAACACATTATGGAACCGGCCCCGAAACCCTTAGGACCCGGAACCGATGCTGATATGCCGGGTCCGGTTCTGGGCCATGTACTACCCGGGAGGACCCGGACCCGTTGACAGCCCTAATATTTTTCATCCAAAGCAAAGTCTAAACAACCCCACATCACTGGAGTTAGCATCATTATCCAGGGCGGACCAATAGGGGAAGCAGGGAAAGCCCCACTTTGGGCCAACAAATCCTAAGGGGCCTCAAAATACTTGCCTTGCGTTTTGGGTTCTCATCAAAATCAACATTTTAGGGGATTATTTTGATGAATCTCCGCTACATTTTGGGCCCTCGTCAAAATCAAAATCAAAATACTTGTGTTTTGCGTTCTCAACAAACATTTTACACACTGCATTAAATAATCCGTATCTGCCTGCCATAAAAACAGAAACAAAGCTGAGATGTTAGAGTTCAGAGTAAAGCTCTCTTTTCCTACCTATATTGGGTTAGGCTTTGAGTAATTATCTTAATGGCGTTATTAAATAGGTAGTCTTCAAGGGATTTTGTGCAGAGTCTTCGGTAAAATCAACTAAGGGTGGCACGCTTCTACTTAAATTGGAGGGAGTACAATTGTGGGGGCAATTTTTTTTTTCGACATTTCGAGGCAAAATATACTCAGGACCGGCCCTGTCATTATCTCCACTAATTTCCTTCTTCTCATCACAAATGACAACTTCATTCTCTTTTGTTTTTGGGGCTGTACTTTCTATGAATACATTTTGAAAATATTTTGCATCGAGATCTTAAACCAACAAAATTGATTCTCAATTCAAACTGTGACATGAATATTTGTGATTTTAGGCCTGCAAAAATTACTTCGGAGACGTATTTCATTATGGAGTATGCTATAATACGTTGTATTGAACCCACCAGCCACCGCAACACAAGTAAACCAGTTGCATAAGCTTATTTTTCTTTTTTAACCGAAAAGAACTCGAATGTTTTTCCAGGATTGTACGGCTGATCAAGAGCTGCAAAAACCTACTGAAATTGATATGAGAAGAATGAAGCCTTTGGGGATATGATTGCATTAGCAGTATTAGCTTAAAGTGGAAATGAAAACTTGCTGAAGTAGATGAAGGAGGAGATAATTCTGCGAAAATGGAGGATGGATGTGAAAAAACCATGATTTGCTGACGTGTAACGCATGTGCAGTCTACTTGTTTTCTTTAATTACTCAAATAATTTAAAGTATTATAGGAGTCCGATTTCCGAAAAATTGAAGGATTTTTTTTTTCCTTTTTGTTAGTAGTGGATGATGTATGGAATGAGGATTAGAGGGATTGGGTGGAACTAATGCAAGGATTAATTGCGGCCAGAAAAAATAATTGGGGGCCTGACCAAATTTATGTCCACACCAAAAATTATAGGGGGCTTCCACAATGAGGGTGAAAGTGCAATTTTTCCCTTTCCTTAAAATTAATAAGGTCGTTTGTTTATTAATAGGGTCGTTAATGACTCTACACATTTCACTCCTTTAGTTTGTAACTAATAAGGTCGTTAACTAATAGGGTCGTTAACATTTGTACTAACATTTGAACATAGGATCGTTAAAATCATTGTTTGGGGTTGTTAATGTTTTATTAGGGTCGTTAACATTTCTTCATTTGAACATAGGGTCGTTAACATTTCTTCATGGTAAATTTAATAGGGTCGTTAATGTTTTATAAACTTAATGACGATTTTCATATTGCGAATTAGAGTCGTTTACTGATGTGCCAATTAACTAACGACTATTGAGGGTCGTCAGTTTCTTATATTCCCGACCAAACGACTCTCACACTGAGTAGTTCCATAGTCACCATCAATCGACCACTTGGAGCACCATTCATGCGATTTGAAGAGTAGAGGAAGTTTACGTGATTGTTTTGAGCTTGGGGTTCCTCATTTTGAGGGTTGGTTCCTTCATTTTGAGCAATGGGATCTTCATTTGCACCAATATTCATGGCTTCCTCTATTAACATTTCTTCATCAAACATCCAATCCATAGGATTAGATGAGACAATCTCACCATTTGCACCAATATGTATGTTGTTTGAATCTTCACCTACATCATTTCCTCCACTACAATCACTCATTTCAAATTACCAAAATTTTCCACCAAACCTCACTTTCTTCCTCTCTATCCAACAAAAAAAAAATCTATGAACTTTCTTTTTACCCAAAAACTGATTTAATCTAACTTAACAAATTAACAACTAATCTAACCTAATCAACTCAATTAACAATAATTATTTTTGGGGGTAGTTTAGGCATTTTTAAAAATTAGAATAAGGGATAGCACCAAAATGCTATTGGGAGACCAACCTGATACAGGACATATCTTCACAAGTCATATATATTCCAAGCTTTTCCTGTGCTGTGCATCTGTGGGTTTTGCCTAGAAGGATCGATCGAGGAGTCTCGTGATATCTGGGTATTTTATCAACAACAAAAAAAAAAAAAAAAAAAAAAATTCAGTGCTCTTTGCGTCCATCATCATCATAGTGCGTATTTCACTTTTGGTAAGTGTCTCGTACTATCTTTCCAGTTTCATTTCCGCTCAAATTAAAAGGGGTATTTGCTGCTTGTTGATCAGTACTATTATTAGACTTGTGCATTGTTAACCCTAGATTCAGTTTTGTTACTGAACGAAATTGTGGAGATTTGGGTGAACTTTGAAGCCCAACCCATTAGGCTTATTTCATCTTCTTATTGGCGTATCATGTTCCTGTACTTTGAGCATCAGTCGTTTTCCATGTTTTAAAGGACTTCAAGATTCCTAGACTTCAGGATTATTGAGCATCCATCGTATAGGGATGGGAGGGATTAATATTAGATCACCCAAGAGCGTCCACAATCATAGAGTAAAAAGTGGAGTAAACCCCATATACTCTCGAAAACCAATCACAGTGGGGAGGAGTAAAACCATATTATTTGGTTTTAGTTGGAGAGAGAGCGTAATCGAGAGTATATTTGGTCGAGAAGCTGGAGTATAACTAAATATAGTGGGGCGGAGTACGCCTGTGTGGGGCGAACATCAAATCTTCCACCCAAGGAATGGGGCGAACACTAAATCATCCACCCCATTGGGGCGAACACTAAATCATTCACCCAAGGAATGGGGCGAACACTAAATCATCCACCCTATTGGGGCGAACTTTAAATCTTCGCCTGGTGATGGAACCGCGCGGACACTAAATCTTCCACCCCACTGAGGCGCTCATTGTATGTCCGCTCAATGTCAGGCGCACATTAAAAGTACGCTTGACCAAGTTTTCCTTTATCACGGTAGCGTGCAACCACGGACCAACCCTATTTTTTTTTAGTTTTTAGTTTAGTTTTAGTGTTTGGTTTGGTTTATGATTGTGGACGCTCTAAGGGGGAATACAGGTGGAGACAGTAAGTTAGTCTCAAATTCATATGAGGTATACACTTCTCGGGAAAAGGGCCTTATAGTTTCAAATGTGAAGACCATGACACTGTATCATATGTTCCCATATGAAGAGCCTTTTGTTAAGTCCTGTACAGCCAGTTCCGAAAGTTACCGACAAGACTTTTCGTGGAAGTGCTCATGGAAATTGTTAAATTGTGGCCGATCATCTTGTTGGTACCTGTCAGTGGAGAATATAATGAACCAAAAATTGTTTTCTGATCGGTTAGTGGTTCCGATGCATAACTCAAGGTCGAGTTGTATCACTAGTGGTAGTTCCAAATTTCTCTCTTCAATTTGTCATTTTCTATGTAAACTCGAGGCGAGTTTTATCGCGGTGGGGGAGCCTGATATGGGACATATCTTCACAAGTCATATATATTCCAAAATATCTTGGATATTTGTTAGTTTTGGTATTTTAATTATTAGGATAATTAGTTTCTTTGTTAGATTTATCCTATTTTTATGAGAATAATATATTCTCCAGGCTAGTTTAGGAACATTCTAGATTTCTAGGTTTAATGCTTGGAGGCTATAAATAGCCATTTCCTTTATCTTTGTAATTAGCTTGCGAGCTCGTTTAATGAAAATACCATTTGGGTTAAAACATGTTTACTTCTCTTTGATAGTTTGATCATCTTAATCGTTTATCAATTATTTTGCTCCTGGATTGGAGTTGATTATCGTCTTTGGGTCTTATTTTCCGGAGTGGATTCTCCGCGTGTCGATTGTTTTCAAATCGTTTCCGCTGTGCCATATCACAACTGTCAGGCCCCAATTATTTTTTTGGACCCAATTAATTCTTGAACTAATGAAATACCTTATATGTATCGGTGTTAAAAACATTAAAATATTAATCACGACATTAGAAACAATGATAGATAAGGTATAACACTTTTATTGTGACATGCATCCTAGTTAGCAATTCGGAAAATTATTCACGAATAATTCGCGAACCGAACCAAACTCACTGTATATGTATGATACGGCCGAACTACTCTAACACAGACCCAGTTATGCGTATAATATGGGAAATTCGAACTTTTCGCGAATTCCGAACCAAACTCATTGTATATGTATGATACGGCCGAACTACTCTAACACAGACCCAGTTACGCGTATAATATGGGAAATTCGAACATTTCGCGAATTATTCGGATTCGTGTATAGTTCGGACGTTCAATTCGGCTGGTTTTTACAGCCCACAGTTAACCCCTATAAGGCCCAAGCAGACTTTGAAAGCCCATTATCAAATAATTCGCAAAAAGCACTTCGGAGGAGTTTGAACTCCAGACCTCACGCTCCCAAGCGGGCACTCTAACAACTGCTCTACTTCTATTTTTTTGTTTATTGCTGTGCATACTTTAAATTTAATGTGATTCAGCTAATAGTATATAAACTTATATAATCTTACCTACAAATTCTACATAATCATGGTAAAATATTCAAAAATATGTTTTCCCACCTGATAAATCACACACACATATATATATATATATATATAACTTATTTTGTAAGGTCATAATACTTATCAATTTACTATGTATGTAAGCCGAATTTTCAGTACCGAACTCACATTTCTAAAACGAATTATACACGTACGTATCCGTTCCGAACTACTGCTCGAACAACAAACCATTGACCGAATCCGACCAACCCGAATCCGTAAAATTCCCAAACGTATGTCGTTCCGAACTGCTCCCCGTACCCCGAATTGCTAACTAGGACATGCATGGCTATAAGCTAGCAGTTCAATGTTGTTATTTTTTTTGTTTAATTTTTCACATGTCTAAATAATGTGATTAATCATCAGTATACTGTGATTCCCTACTGTATTCTGTTCGTGAATTACGTACACATTCTTGTTTGTTTGAAATTTTGAGGCTTTTGGAGAACAAAAATGATAAATATACGGAAGTTTTACACTTTGATATGTACCGGGCTCTAATAGCAACGGCCCCCTGCTAAACTCCGTTGATAGCGGGCCCACCATCTCTATTACAGACAAAACAAAGCGCAAAATTCAGGTCAATCTAGAACCGCTTTTTGGAGAACTAATAATTAAAGACCGTCGTTAACGTTGTTGTGATTGTGGAGGAGGTACATTTATTGCAAGTAGGTCGAGCGATAGGGCTGCCGTTGTACCCAGCACGCGCATTTATTGCAGTGGGGCGCTCATTATCCAAATGGATAGGGGGCATCTCGCGAGAATTTTCAGAGCCATGCATTCAGCTGTTCTCAGGGATCAGGTGACACGACTTATACAAATTTATAGCCAACGAGGAACCTTAGCCATGTTGCTATCTAGCGAATAAAAGTGTCCTCGAAAATTCTTTACTCTAGCCAATTATATATAGAGAGAAAAAAAAAATCAAAAAAAATAATAATTCGGTCTTGAAAAACAGCATAAAAATAATAACTTGGTCTTGTAAAATGAGCATCCCCCCCATAATAGAGGCCTAGACAGCATTTCAAATCATTTATCAACTTTCGGCTTGATGTGAATGACTAGTTTTGGAGCAGGGACCAAAGCCAAACATACGTCTCCAAGCTTCTGACCACTCGATGTACCTAACACGGCAACTCAACGTGGCTACTTTTTCTCCAAACAGAAGCAATGTCGTTGGGTAGTAATTTTCGATGCAAAAGCTGAATATGACCATACCAAAATGCTCTTCTTTTCACTATATTTATAGACAAAGACACAAAACAGCTAGTCATAAATAGTGCACAAGCTACTTCTTCTTCTCCGCAGAGCAGTCATTCATTTCCATAACCATTAATATACTGTTGACCAAACCTTATCTCTTCTTCTTCATCCTCCTATCTTCTGCTACTTCTCACGGGTTCTGCAACTTTTCTTTTCATGGTTTGATTAATATATGCTTCTTGTTCTATATCATTCGGGTAATTAATTGATTGATCACAGAGAAAAACGAACAAGGAAGAATGGAGGAGAACAACAACATAAACAAGAAGCTTTTGATTAATGGAGATGCTGAGATAGAAAAGGAGGATGAGAATTTGAGAACCAAGGTAGTTGTGGAGTCGAAGAAGTTATGGGTTGTCGCCGGACCAGCCATTTTCACCAGGTTTTCAACATTTGGGCTATCGATCATCACCCAGATTTTTATAGGACACATGGGTGCTATTGAACTCGCAGCTTATTCTCTCGTTTTCACCGTTCTCTTAAGATTCGCTAATGGCATCCTGGTAAGTAGTACTTTCTAGCTCTGCCTTGGGGCATGTCGTTTTATTAGTAAATTCTTCTGTTGAATACTTGCACGGATCATTGTTGTGAAAATGCCTCTTAACAGATTTTTTACCATTATGCGGCCATATAGGAGTTTTAATTTCTTGAGCATTTGTATCGGCCATGTTTGTCTGGTGCCACAATCTCCGTCGTCCACCGGTAGTACTAGCTAATTATGGGTATTTGCGCTAAGCAAATGGCAACTTATTAGAAGGAGCATTTGGTTTTCTTTTTTAGTGTAAGTTTTGAACCCAATTCTAGCAGGGTTCAACTCCCAAATTGCGAAAGATTTTGTATTTAGAGAGACACCGATTTTAAAATGAACTAGCTAGCTCCAAATCGCCATTCCCAGAATCCTGGGGCAATCAGTCTGGGTATATATCACTACTCACAGCTTAATCCATAGTTTAAGTTCTCGGCATATGCATTAAGTTGTGCATAATTTTGATTTGCTTGCAGTTGGAAATGGCAAGTGCATTAGAAACTCTATGTTAGCCATTGTGCGGCCATATCGCAGTTTTTGCTTAAGCATTTGTATTGGCGTTGTATATCAGGTGCCACAGTCGTTGTTGTCCAATAGTAGTACACGCTCACAGTTATTTCTACTAGAGAGGACATTTGCGCTAGGAAAATGTCGGCAATTTATTGTAAGGAGCATTGGGTTCCTTTAGTGTTAAATTTTGAATCCAAATAGCAGGTTCAACTCCCAAATTGCCAAGAATTTAATTGTTTCTACTAGAAAGGACAAATTTCTCACCCACTAGCTCGTAACCGAGGTGTACTTATGCAGTGACTCATAGCTCATAACTTGCTAGAATCCTGGGCCCTGGGGTAATCAATCTGGGTGTATATCATTACTCGCAGCTTAACTCATAGTTTTAGTTCTTGGCATAAGCATTGACTTGTGCATACTTTTAATTTGCTTGCAGTTGGGAATGGCAAGTGCATTAGAAACTCTATGTGGGCAAGCATATGGAGCGAAGCAATACAATATGCTAGGGATATATCTTCAAAGATCTTGGCTCGTTTTGTTCATTACTGCACTTTTTCTCCTTCCCGTCTTCCTCCTCACTGCACCTATACTTAAGCTTCTAGGACAAGAAGAAGAAATCGCTGACGTAGCCGGTTTCATCTCATTGTGGACGATTCCTGTTATCTTCTCGTTCATCTTTTCCTTCACTTGTCAAATGTATCTCTCTGCTCAAAGTAAGAACATCATCATCGCTTACGTGGCTGCTGCTGCGATTGTTGTCCATATCGCTCTCTCATGGCTCTTATGTGTCACGTACGATATGGGTATTACTGGTGCATTGATATCTACAGTCATCGCATATTGGATTCCAAATGTGGGACAGATTTTGTTTATTACATGTGGTGGGTGTCCTGATACTTGGAGTGGTTTCTCGATGCTTGCTTTTCAAGATCTTTGGCCAGTTATAAAGCTGTCTCTGTCATCTGGTGCCATGCTTTGGTAATTTTAGCAGCACCGCTGTTATTAAAAGTTTATGTGATTCATAGTATGATAACTAATTTGTTGAATGTTTTTTATGTGGTCGCATGGCAAGTGCAGTTTGGAACTGTGGTACAACTCTATATTGGTTCTCTTAACAGGAAACATGATAAATGCCAAAGTTGCCATTGATGCTCTTGCAATCTGGTATGCCCGTAACTTTCGTTTTAGTTTCTTCCGAAGCATTCCAAGTTCAAACGAACTTAAAGGCTTCTATATCTTCATGTGCAGCCTAAACATTAACGGGTGGGAGATGATGATATCTCTTGGTTTCCTGGCAGCAGCAAGGTATCGATCATATCTCTGGGCCTTCCTATTCGCCATCTTTTCATGATCAACAGATTTTGGTGCAGGATAGTTTATTTTTATTAGTAACCAACTCATTTTATTTTTTCCTAGTGTGCGGGTGTCCAATGAACTAGGTGGAGGGAGCTCGAAAGGGGCGAAATTTGCAATAATGGTGTCGACACTTACATCACTGACAATTGGGGTCGTGCTCTTTGTGTTTTTCCTGTTTTACAGAGGACAACTAGCCTACATATTTACAACGGATGAAGCAGTAGCAGCAGAAGTTGATAAGCTATCACCTCTTCTTGCCATCTCTATACTTCTTAACAGTGTTCAACCTGTCCTCTCAGGTGATCATGACATTCTCTAGTTCCCATTTTCAGTTTGTGCTACACAGTCTAGTGAAATTGATTCGATATTTTGGAATCTCGCTTGCAGGGGTTGCTGTTGGTGCTGGATGGCAAAGTATCGTGGCTTATGTGAACTTAGCCTGCTATTACTTGGTCGGAATTCCGCTTGGAATGGTCCTCGGTTACCTTATCAATTTCCAAGTTACAGTAAGTTACTTACTAGTACTAAAAGCTTTTCTCCCAGGTTTCATTTTTACTGATCTCCTTGGGCATTTTTCTCTAGGGGATTTGGATGGGAATGTTAGTTGGAACAGCAGTTCAGACAATTGTACTTGTTATCATTACCTGGAGAACGGACTGGGATAATCAGGTACATTAACCATCTACAGCTCGGCTGTTTCGGTACTGTGCATTTATTTCACTGAGGTAATGGCATGAAGCCGTTGATGATATATTTATGCTTGTAGGTTGTTCTGGCTAGAAACCGTGTGAGGAAATGGTCTACACCTGCAGCGGGAGAAAGATCTCAAGCAGAAGGTGCAACACGTGTTTAGGATTACATCTTTAGATCGGATGCAAATTTTTGCAGCGGAAGACTGCTCTGAGGATTTCATCCTCGGTTTTGAATCATTGATGTTAGAATGTAATCAAAACATCAAACCTAATCAATCCATCATTTTTGTATTTTGAGTTCGAATGAATAATCTAACCTGACAAATGCTTTACCTCATTCACAAGCTGATACCGGAATTATAGACCCGTGTGCTCTTGTTCACACCCCTGTACAAAATGAATCCAAGTGTTTGTACATTATTGCATATTTGGAGTTTTCAATCCCTTTGTCTCTGATTTGACCCTAACACCGTTGAAGAAATTTGGTTAGCGGGTCCACACTAAAGCAATTAACCAATACACGAGTGCCACATATTCTTGGGCCACTGAAGTTGGGCATTAGGGAATTCTCAGGTCCACTCCAACTTATAGGGGCGGAGTCAGAAACTCTACTAGGGGGAAGTAAAATATTTCTAGTGAAAACTACAAGGAGACCCATTTTTCAGATTTCCTCCGCTGAGAAACTCACGCCCAGGAAAACTCATTCTCGCACCCATTTTCTATGAGAAAATTTCTCCCAAACCCATAATTTATAAAATTAGGTTTCGGTTTTTTTTTTTCCTTTTTCTTCAATTCCTTTTGAGCAGCGACACAAAAATTCCTTAATCAATTTTCAATCTCGATCACCGAAACGCCCGGTAAAGATTTGGATCTCAATCTCGGAGCTTCACTAACCAGTGTTTATGAGATACCTGGAGAACCTGCAATAGTCATCAATGGAATGCCAGATTCATTGATATCAAAACAAAACAAATTTTATTTTCCTATTCGAGATGTTGTCATTCAAATTGTCTTCTGCAACCGGTAGTAATGGTTGTATGTAGAGAGACAAGGAGCTGGTGATGCTACTGATAGTCAGAGACCAAGATATGGGACTGTTCGAGGGCTCTATAGCATCAACGTCTATGGAGTTTGGGGTATTATGGGTTTAGTTCGAAATGGTTGTCTATGGAGCTTAAAACTACTGCAGTGGTGTTGTTCTGATGTTGTTAGAACTGGTGACGAAGGGTGGATGTTGTGAAGAGCTTTTGAATCCAGAGATGGAGACTTCAAGCTAATGCTCTACAGATGTGATGACGTTCCTGTGAGTGTTGCCGAGAGGGAGATGGATTGGATGAGCTATGAGCAGTCGGTGAAAGCAGTAGATAAAAAGGCTTTGTTAATGAATCTGCATCTTGACTAAATGGTTGCTGGCAGTTGCATCTCGAAGACCAGCTGATGGTGTCATAAGACATGGTCGATGGAGTGGGTGATTGAATTTGGAATGGTTGGAGGCAGCTAAATTAAAACCACGATGCGTCGTATTAACAAATGAACTGGTGAGCTCGAACCCATGTCAGACTGTAACACTATTTCTAGTCAATTTAACCATTGTCCCCCCAATTTAGTAAAAACCAACCACACTTGTGTATGAGGTGTGGTTGGATATGATTTTGTTTCATTCTTTTGTAAACAGTTTACAAAATTTGACGTGTTAAATTAAGCCGTTCAAGCTTTCTTGAATTTTCACAAGTCATTAACGAACCAACTGGAGCTTGATTGTTTTGTAATCATTAAAAATACATAGATAAAAATGTTGATTACAGCCTTGATATCTCATTTTTAGATGACATTGATATATTCAAATAGGAAAATGTTGTGATACGACTTATTATTATTGAAGTTAAACCCATCTCTGTGATGGGCACTTACTCATAGGATCATTAGGGTGTAAAATTGGTCATGTTGTTACTTGGTTGAGATGGTGTTACAGATGCTCATGGTATTGATGTCAGTACTTGAACGTACAGGGAAGTGAGAGCATCTGGAGTTGTAATGGGCTATGGATGAATGAACTGAAATGGTGTGCTTGACTTGGCTGAAAATGGATCTATAATCTGAACCTTCAATTGGTGTTTCAAAAAGTTACTGCTCCAATGGGTTTCGAAAAGTTGTTATGCGTATATGAAAATGGATGCATAACATGTTATGCATCTATGAAAATGGATGCATAACCTGTTATGCAATTTGAAAAGTTGTTGCATAACATCTTATGTAGTACGGAAAATGTTTGCATAACATGTTATGCATTAACTTTTCTGTTATTGTTGGAACCAACAACAACAAAAACTGTATAACTTGTCATGCACCTACAAAAATATCTGCATAACATGTTATGCAATCGTGAAAATTGATGCATAACCTGTTATGCATCCGAAAATATGATTGCATTATGCATCGAGAAAATTGATGTGTAACTTGTTATGCATCCGAAAATATGGTTGCATAATGCATTATGCATCAATTTTTTATGTACGCACTAAATTCAACCAAAACAATGGTCACATAACTTGTTATAGATGCATAATTTGTTATGCAATCGAGAAAATGGTTGCATAATTCGTTATGCATCTGCATAATGTGTTATGCATCGTTTTTGGTGGCTGCATAATGGTTATGTAGTCAGTTTTCGAAATTTTGTCTAAAATGAGAATCACCTCCAATATTTTCGTGAAAAACAAAAATTTGATGTTGTTGTTTGTACTCGTTGCGTAGCTCTCTTAAAAAGATTTCCAACGATATAAAATTTGTAAAATTCCAAGGTGCGGATTTTTAGATATGTTATGTCCAAGTTGCGCTTCCAATTATACCCCTGAAAAATTAGGCTGCATAACGAGTTATGCCTGAAAAGATAGTATGCATAACGATTTATGTATTGATTCCCCTAATAATTTCATATAATTATGGGTGTCACGGTACCAAAAATTAATTGTGGGCCTGACAATGAGAATATTTTTTTTTTGGGTCTCCCCCTAATTTCCCCATATTTCTAGGGGTGCAAGATAGGAAAAATAGGTTTAGGATTCCAAAATCTCAGAAAATTTAGGAAAATTTAGGCTTGAGATCCGGATTAAGAGCAACCACAGTCATGGACCAAAACTAAAAATTTGGTCCAAAAACCAGGCGCTACGGGGGTGGAGTAAAGACCAGAGACCATACCAAAACTAAAAACCAAAGTAAATTTGGTCTTTACTCTGGTCTTTAGTCGGGTGTAATTTACGCCTACGCCCGAACAGGCGTAACCTCAAACTCCGCCTGACCCAAAAAATAATAAAAAAAAAAATGGGGTGCAACATAAAGTTGCGCCTGAATGGGGCGTAACTCAAAGTTACGCCCCATTAAAAATATATATATATAGGCGTAACCACAAAGTTATGCCTGATGACAATGGGGCGTAACCTGCTCTTGCGCCCCATTCAGGCGTAACTTCCTCTTACGCCTGACCAAATTTTGGTCTCCCCCACTGCGTTGTAACACGGACTAAACCCAAATTTTCAAAAAAAATTGGTCTTTGGTTTATGGTCGCACCACTGCAGTTGC
Source organism: Papaver bracteatum (assembly GCA_023529315.1). NCBI lineage: Eukaryota > Viridiplantae > Streptophyta > Magnoliopsida > Ranunculales > Papaveraceae > Papaver > Papaver bracteatum. Next base: position 676,462 of record JAJJWX010004350.1, read on the forward strand.
TCTAACTGCCTCCGCCACTGCCAACTTATGTGGTGTATTTGAACAAGATTAGAAGTAGTTTCAAGAAACAGCCACACGGACGCACGGTCTCTAGTTAACTAGTAGAAAAGTAAGTAGGTACAGAAATATTGATCAACATTGCTAATGGAGTGCTAGATTATTGGAAAAGATACCAAAATTCATATAAAACATGAGACTTTTTATTTTGTCTTATATGAATTTTGTTACCCTTCCGAATAAACTAATAAACTGACATCCCCACTAGCAGTCATGAATATTGATGGTTATTGAGACTCACATTTGTTAAATGATCCATAAATAATGAGTATTAAAAGATAACAAATGATGAACCATGAAAATTAGGTGAAAAATTATATATGTAATAAGGTGGGCAGTGATGAAATTATACAAATCAGTTTAAGATTGCATAAGCTGAAACCAAGGCCAATTTAAAATTTTCATCGGAGTAATATAAATAAAATTCTAGGATGTTGAAGTAAGCTGAAAAAACCACCTCAGTTAAATGGATGATGTTGTATTAGTAAATATAAGAACACCCGATTTCTCCAAGGTGGATTGGTTCCATTTTTCGTTGTAGTTAATGGGATGTAATAACATTGGCTGCTACCATACTCCTTTTGTGGTTCACTAACTTTGGTTTTGATTTCTTGGTAGTTTAATTTCCAAATAAGTATACCTAGCTAGACAAGCATGCACTATATGTGCTATATAACTATAAAAGGTACTCAAATTTGTTAATTAAGTAGCAGTATAAAAAGGTTTTAATAGCTAATGACAGATGCTATTACTTAATTTTGTAACCATTCAGTAAAACAATAAAAGTTACTTGATTCCTCTGTCCGTCCACTCTCCCGATCTCTCTTATCTCATCTCCCAACCATGAGTTACACTATCTCCGAAGCAGCAACTGTTTTTCTTTTAGTTTCATGCGACTACAGGAAAAATCCCCTTTTACGACTGTTGTTTTACGACGTTTACTATTTATGTCGTAATAGCTGGTACTTTTTACTACTCTTATCCTATGAAACGTAGTAAATTATTATGATATCCGACTCTTAGTAAATAGAATAGTATGGAAAATAAAACTCGACGACGTTTCAAAGAAAGGTAGTGATTCTACTGTATAACGACTTTTAGAAAGGGTTGCGAAATATTATGTTACTTTATTTAAAATAAAAAGAAATTGTTGCTGTGATTTGACTCTGGGACATCATTATAAGTTTTCATTTGTCGCTTCAATTTTCATGTAAGGAAAAATAGTCCCACAAATTTTCACTAAAATTTTAACTTCTCCCTCCTAGCCCGCCCAAAATTTTAACTTAACAAAATTTTGGTAATTTTTTTTTTCACCATAGTATAGATGTACAGATGTCTCATATAGAGAGGGCTTTTGACCCAAGTGTAACCAGAAGGAAAAACACCCTCGATCCCATCTAATCTCATCAGAGCTCCCTTTCTCTCTCCCTCTCTCTAGTCTCTACCTATGTTGTAAAAGGCGCTAGGCAAGGCGAGGCGCCCCAGGCGAGGGCCTTTTATTTAGAAAAAACCACAATTAGATATAATTTGGCGCCTGGAAGCCTTTTTTTGCCAGGCGCCAAAGGCGCTAGCCTTTTACAACATAGGTCTCTACCACTTTCAGAGAGAAAAGCATTCACTCCCTCGCATAGTCCCATCTAATCGCTCTTCAATCCACAATTTATTTCTCCCTTTAATCAACTCCCATCTAAGTTAAAACACTTTCTCCTTTACTAGCTACAAAAAATTGGTAAATCTCCTTCTCTCTTTTAATTAGGGATTTTTTGTTCTTGCATGCACTCCTAATTTGGGGATCTTTAATTTTCAAGGGTTGATTTTATTTTTAATTTGATGTTTAGTATGATGAAGTGTATGTAATACTGATGGGGTTTGAATCTTTTATAGTTATGCTGTTTTCTCTAATTTTCTAGGGTTTTACTGGTAAGATTTGGGTACTCAGTATTTTTGTACATATTTCTTTCTTTTTTTCTCTCATGATTTCTCCCTTATATGAATTATTGAAACTCATCTTTGATTTTATGAACTGTTTTCTTTAGGGATTTTGGCTTTTCCTGTTCTGTTTTGGGGATTTTTTAATCTTCCAGGGTTTTACTAATTTTGCGGTAAGAAGGAGAAATTGGGTGAGATGTTGCGGAATTTACCTCCATATAGGATGGATCAAGCCTTGCAGATAGTTAGAAAGAGAAATGTTCTGCTATCTCAAGATGGGAATGTGATTGAGCATATATGATATTGATTGATGTTCAGACACTTTGGAAGCTTGATAGGTTGAAGGGTAATTACAAGAAGATGTTAATTAAAGTCAGAAAACAATCACTTCCAGGTGGGAATCAGAAGTATCCAGCAATTGGAGGGAAAAAGGTGAGGATTTTGTTTTGATTAGTGCCAATTTCTCTTTTGTTTTCCCTGTTGCGATGCACTTTACTAATGTTTTATGTTTCGAATGATGCAATCTCCTATTGCTGTTGAGATGCCTGAAGCTGCAGCTATTAACAATAACAGGAAAGCTGAACATTCGCATGGAAGAGGATGTTAACGTTGGTGAGGATATTCCTACTAGCAATTTCCCTCCAGTGGAGATTGAGAAAGATGGTGGGTATGCTAGTGGCAACAAATCTGGTGGAAGTTCTGCTAGTTCCAACAGTGATGATTCATCTTCAGATAGTGGTATGCGTAAATTCGGGTTCCCCTGTATCACTCTGCAATTGTTAATTGTTGGGATTGTGATGTATTTGGTGTTTAATTGCAGATTCAGATTCTGGTAGTTCTTCAGATAGTGATTATGATGGTGATTAAGCTCAATCTCCTTTCATTGAATCCAAAGCTAATAAACAACATAACATATTCAATTAGTTTGTCGACTGAGAGTAGGAGTTTTGCATTGAATAATGGTGTTTTAGGTATAATTTCTCATCCTTCAAATTCTACCAGAATTGTTCAATTCACTGTCAATTTTACTGAATTGGGTTGTTCTATTTGGTGGCTGTCTGCAGAGGAGTTAGGTTTGAAATTTGATAGGAAAAATTGGTAGCAGTGGTGGTAGAATTTAGGTTTTGATCTATTTGGATAGCGTTACTCACAGGAAAGTGAACAAGTACCAAGAAGACCATGGTACAGATTGTGGATCGTCACTGAAAGATGATATTCTTACTGAATCTCTAGGGGAAGATTGCGCAGCATGACTATCCAGTCACAATATACCAAGACCATTAAGAATCTCGTAGAAGCAGCTGAGTTGGTGGGTAATCAAATTGTAATGTTAGAGGTGAGAATTTATGTTAGAAAGTATGATTCTCATAAATGTCATGTGATTTTCATGAACTAGCTAGCTATTCATCTTACTGACTTTATATTTTTGCAGGAAAAAATCTGTGAACTGTCTTCAATGATGGCTCATCCTTGGACTTCTCTCACAGAATTGGGACTCCAAATGTATGTGGATATATATCCTTACTCAAAAGCTATTATGTTGCTTTATCTAAATTAGGTGTTAACGGTTGATTAGTACCCTATGAATCTTGATTTCAAGGTTCACTTGTTTAGTTAAGTAACAAGAAGTAAACTAGGTTGAACCGAACCGATATATTATTGATATATTGTGTTGTTGGTATAAACTAGATAAAATTAGGTTATGTCCATAGCACGCATAGATGCTTTCGGTTCATCATTAGAGAAAATGTCAACGAATCGACAGAAAATTACCTGTTTATTACTCTGTCAATATAGGCTTTTTAGATGTATATGCATATATATATAATGTTCTGATATGCATACTGTCAATGTTGACATTTTAATAGTTCGATTCTAGAATACCTGATTCATGATTGTATTGAGTGATTAAAGCTTTGAGTAACTAGTCCATACTTGAAATGGGTGTCTTGGTGTTGGCAAGATTTTGAATAAACTTAATTAATATACACCGTATACCGTTGTACGAATATGTAATGTTTTATAACAAATAAAGTTGGTACTGCTGGATTCTATCTAAGAATGATCAAGTTTTATCAAATGCAAGTTCATTATGTTGCTAAATTTTGTTGTACCATTTCTTCCTGCACTAAATGTATATGTCCTGTTATTTTTGTCGTTCGACGTTGAACAGTCGGGTGTTGCTAGCAATAATATTCTGGATGGTCCTAACGACAATATTCCTAGTCCTAGAAGCAGATTTTATTTTGGATGGTCCTAGCGACATCATTCCTAGAGGTGCAAGTCCAAGCGGTGCCAGTCCAAGCAGCAGACCTACTGATGTGCAATATTGCAACTGCTGAAGAAAAATCAAGCATGTAAGTTACTGAGCTGGTACTAGGAAGGGGAGTTTGTTTCATAGTAATTGTAACCCATTTGGAATCTCTTGCAATTGAGATATTTTCTTTTAGATACTCTTGTAGACAATATGTATAAGCCTTCATTATTTATTAAAATGGAAGTTAAAGTTATTAGTGTTTCAATTTTAATGTGAATTCTTAAATGCGTAATTTATATATATTTTTTTCCAAACTAGTAATTGATCACAGTTGATCAGAAATGTTGTCATACAAAATACCACCTCAGTTGTCGAGAGTCGTTAAAGAAAGAAACTATGGAAAACAAAGGTTGTAAAAAGATGTTTCTCGACCTATGATACTAGTCATCTCAATTGTTTGGGTAATTTCTAAAAAAACTCACAACCGGAATTAAATGTAGTCAAAAAACAATTGACTACTATGAGTACGATGTTTTGTAAGAAGTCGTAGAAATTATGGGACTTTATACAACCCCCCCATTCTACGACCTTATGAAAAACTTCGTCAAAGATCTACGACGACACTTTTCAAGTGTAGTGTATCGGGTTTTTTCCTGTAATTGTTTTTGATTTCTCTGCCCACCATATCGTCAATTCGATCACCCACCTTACTTCTGAATAACTAATTATTGATAGACCACCGTGAGAATATAGGAATAACTGTACCCCTGTATTCTCATGATCGTCTGCTAGTAAGCAGATATATTATACTTTATCTTTAAAGAATTCATGATATTGATGGGAAATTATGGTGTATGTATAATATTTCTCTCGGGAATATCGAGGCATGATGAACTGTATAGTGTTTAGCTCGGGTATAGCGATGAATGACGAAAATTATGTTATAGTTAAACAATGCAAAATGATGAGTACTAATATTGGGTTCGATCTTAGACACTAAGAGGTTTGCACCTTACTACAAAGTAAGTCGCTTAATTGATGTGGTTTTTGTTTTTTTTTTCATATGAGCGCCTACTCATCTCCCAAAGCGAGTCGCCTTCTTTTCAGTTGAAACTTGAGAAGTCATACATTTTGTCGAAGAGAGGAACTTTGGCTCTAGATGTTGGATGTTTACATGCTGCCAGAGGTACTTTCAATCGCTTTGTCTCTGTATTACTCTTGCTTCCGCATCGTGCTAAGGTCGAAATAAGGAAGCCAACATCGGAAGTGATACACCCACCGAAATTTTCTCCCAAATAAATCCTGATAGGGGATCGTGTGGTCCGGGAATACCTCTCTATATTAGGATTGCGAATGGTGTTATGGTGTGTCCCACTGGCAGACTAACTCCTGTTTTTTCCCCTTGTGTTTACAGATTTCTTTTTTCAAAAATGGCGTTGGTCGAGTATCATGTGATGTTTATCGCGTTTGTTGTTGTTGTTATACTGCTTGTTGAAGCTAATGTTTCCCATGAGATCCCCATCGTTGTCTGCTGCTTCCTGAAGATAACCTGGTTCATTTCCGATTCAAGAACATACAGATCTAATCGTGTGAACCGAAGGTATGCAAGGATTAAATCCTGGTACAAATTTCAAATCATTTCCCCCTTATCTTGTTTTGGTCAAACACAACTCATTCTGTTTCAAACAAACCCAAAAATATCTCTATCCCTAATACTCAGGAATCAAATATCCCACCTATTTGTAGTAACCCTAATATGTATTATGTATATATGAACCATATATCTGAAAACATAAACGTAGAAAAATACCTTTTGCATAAATATCAAATGGCTGAAACTGGGGTTTCTGATTTAGCGGCAAAATTCAGACAAGCAACATTGGAATTAAAGGCGGGAAGAAGACAATATTGTTTTCAATCAATCTGAATTTGATATTGAAGATCAAGAAGAAGGAGAATGGAACTTCTGTCTCATAGGAAAAATTATCATTGAAGGAAAAATGGGTTATGGTGGTATTGAGAAGAACGTCCAGTTCACTTGGAATTTCATCCCTCCAGGAGAAGTGAAGATTATTGAAGTTGACACAAATATAATGACCTTTAAGCTTAAGAGCAAAGAAATGGTGGATAAGGTAATTGATGAAGGTCCATGGAATATAGATGGATATTTATGCATCTTGTATGATTACTTTCATGTCCTGGTACACCAAAAGCTTGATAGGACCAAACAAGTGTACTGGATTAAATTAAAAAAACTGCAGCCAAAGCACATGAATGTCAAGTCAGTTGAAGACATGGGAAAACTGCTAGGAGAGGTTCTAGCTATTGAACCAAAGAATGCAATTTCAGAAGAAGAAGTCCTGTCAAAGTTTGCATAAGAATTGAGCTAACTACTCCCCTAAGAAGAGGTGCACCAGCAATCACTGCAGCTGGAGTAACAAAATGGGTTAGATTCTACAATGAAAAACAACCCCATAAAATTTGTAAGAATTATTTCATAATAAATCACTGCAAGGATGCAACTGAATATGTGAAAGATGTACATGATAAGCCTTACCCATTTGGAGGTGTGGGAAGATTAAGAAAGAATGTTGTAACTCGTAATGTTGTTTTTATCACTCCTATGCCTATCTCTAGAAAGCCTGCAAGAGCAACTCCTTTTACTCCTCCTTAAGATGGAATACCTGTCAAGATCCAAACTAAAACCAATAGTGAAGAGGCTCAAGATAGATTGAGGAAAAGACGGAGATTTATTGAGCCCCCATGACAAAGGAATGATAAGCACTGAGGAAGAAACACCTGCAACTAACAATGTAGGGATTTCTGGGAAACAAACAACAACTACAAACACACAAAGAGACAAGAAATTTGACAACATGACAGGGGAGAATGAGGTACTTTCAATTCTGCTTAAAAACCCTACTTTTATTTTTTACACAAACTATATTTTTCATTATAATTTCTTTCCTAATAGTTATTTTTTTCAAAAACTAAAATAATATGAAAATCCTATCTTGGAATGTTTGTGGTTTTGGGAATAAATACACTAGGAAGCATTTGAAGGATTTGATTAGGTATAATAATCCTGATATTATTTTCCTAATTGAAATTAAGAATATCACCAAAAATATGAAGCATTACACTTCTAGCATGCATTATAATAATAAGTTCTTTCAGGACCCAATGGGTACATCTGGAAGGTTTATGTCATCTTTGGAAAGATGGTATTAACATTCAAATTATAGAAGCTAAGCTAAATATAATTCAATGCACTATTGAAATGGATGCTTAAACAAAAAAAATTCATGGTAACTCTTATTTATGGAGCACTAGATCATATCCTTGGAGCTGAACAATGGAATTACATGAATGCTTTCTCAACTCATATGAATCTCCCTTGGATAGTAGACGGAGACTTGAACTTTGTAATATCTTAGGACGAGAAGGATGGTGGAAATAGGATCAGTCAAACCATTTTAGATGAGAACAATAACCTCTTAGATGTTAATGGCCTTCACAACATAAATTATATAGGTAATCCCTATACTTCGACAAATATGAGAAAATGTCATGCTTTGATCTTAGAAAGGTTGGATAGATTTCTAGATAATGACAGTTGGATTAATTTTTACCCTTCTGACGATGGTGGATTTTAGATAAGGGGTAAAATCGTAAAACCCATGACCTAGTGTTACCAGCAACACATTAACTACGAGCATTTAATTCAGGTGTCAATAATTAATAGGGGTATTTTTTCAAAACACCAGATTAGGGTTTTCAACACATAACCCTAATTCCAAAACCAAGCTGCATACTGCACACCATGGAAACGACGCCGAAACCAAGCCGCATACTGCGCACCATGGCAACGACACCAAAACCAAGCCGCATACTGCGCACCATGGCAACGACGCCAAAACCAAGACGCATATTGCGCACCATGGCAACGACGCCAAAACCAAGCCGCATACTGCGCACCATGGAAACGACGCCAAAACCAAGTCGCATACTGCGCACCATGGCAACGACGCCAAAACCAAGCCGCATACTGCGCACCATGGAAACGACGCCAAAACCAAGCCGCATACTGCGCACCATGGCAACGACGCCAAAACCAAACCACATACTGCACCCACAGGCAACCATGCTAAACTAAGCCTCTATACCATTTGGAACATGTCAAAAATAGTGCCCTAGGTTTGCAAAACGTGCAACTAGGTCAACTTGGCCGTGCGTGCCATTGGCACATGCCAACACGCACCACTAGCCAATTTCTAAGCCGCTATGCTATTGGCACATGCCAAAAATTAGCGCCCGCAACTTGGAAAAAGTGGTCGTGCGTGCCATTGGCACATGCCAACACGTTACCACTATCCACTTTATATTCCAAGCTGATATCCAATTGTAGCGCCCGTGACTTGGCCAAAGTGGCCGTACGTGCCATTCATTTACTTAGTATATTTACCACATGGAAATGTAGTTTTATCCATCGTGATGGCAATAATGTGGTGGATACTATAACCAAGAAAGATATTTCTTTTACTAGTACTGAGGAGTGGCAGCATGATAAGCCAACATGGTTAACTAATGCTATCTATTCTGATGAATTTATCCTCTCAAACTCTTCTTAAGAAATAAAAAAATTTCTTCTTTCGTATTAAAAAAAAAAAAAAAGAGGTTTCAAGAAACAGCCAAATGGACGCACGGTCTCTAGTTAACTAGTAGAGGGGGCATTTATTTAAGGGTTGGCTAAGAATATGTACATAAATATCAGGGAGTCCTTGGCTTTCGTAATCATAAACATGTCAATCTTTCTCTTTTAACTAAGACAACTTGGAATGTTATTCATAAGCCTGATTCTCTTTGTGTGAATATTCTGAAATGCAAGTATTTTAAAAATCGTCATCCTCTCCACAGTCCCAACACTAGTGGAAAAAAGCAGTTTTAAGATAGTCAGAAAGTTTCGTATAAGACCGTTATAAGACACTTTTGAATTGCAGCTGAAAGTGTCGTAGATTCAGTGTCTTATTCCAGAATGACAATATGACGTTGACGCTGAATATATTGAATTTACGATACTTTGGAACTGTCACTATAAACGATAGTTGAATGATGTCGTAGAGTTAATTTTATATAATAAAACAAATATAAATTCAGCTGAATTCCAAAACCGATTCAGCTAAATACTGTGTTTCTGACTTGGCTGAAATAAATCTGACTAAAACTCAAATTACTCAAATGACCATTCAAATAAAATCATCATATTAGTTGCACAATTGATATTTTAATTCAGTTGACACTTGTATCAAAAATATTAAAAAGTATCAAAAGAAAAAGCTTTTAAAATTCACTCCTTGAAACTGGACTAGAAGAAGTAAGTGGACTTGTAGAAGGGTGTGTACACCTGCAACAGTAATGAGCAAGGGATCCGGCCATCTACTTGTCGACGGAGATCGACTGCTACTTCCAACATTGGGTCTGGGGCATATAGTTACCTAAAATAAAACCACTTAACTAGTAAGACTCACAATGCAGAAACATAACACCTTGTATATGTCTAATTTAATAAGGTATATTAAGAAGCCAGACTTACAGTTTACCCATATGATAAAAAATTGCCAATATGTGAAGGAATTTGTCCCCTAACAATTTGCAGCAAACATCTCTGTAGTTAATATGAATTACTGATAGGTCAATAACAATGAAAATGAGGTAATAACAAAATATTGATATATTAGCTCAACTATTTCAAAAGTGCTTACAAAACAGCAAGTGCCTGCATCAGACTAACACCAAATGGAGCTTTCTCGGCGAGTCTGTTTCCTTGCATAGAAAGCATGAAGCGCAAGACACATCTCGGTTACGCAATATAGATTTTCTTGGAATGATATCCAACTGCAACTCTTGCAATGGTTTCCCTAGACGAATATCTGCTACCACCCTGCATTTACAATTGGCAGCTATTTAGACAAAAAAATGGGAATGTTAAAATTCTATGATGCAAGTGACCTTATAAAATGATAAACAAGACCGTATTACACAAATTATGAGCATATATGAATTAGTTAGATAGATGACAATCACCTTAGCTTAGGTGCTTGGAAATGCAGATGTCCTTAGGGTCTCTTGGGTTTCATCTAGATTTCCGCTTGGACACACTCAAGATGAGAGCAGTCTGATCCCAAGTAGCAGCTACAATAGTTATACGGTAAACGTTATCCCACCATCTACGGGAACCATCACTTGAATACATAAAATCAAGCTCCACAACCTAGAAAATACCACAGAAATCTGTCATGAGTAATAAAAGCTTACTACATCTTGAATCTATGAAAAATTGGAAAGAAGTGCAGGGTGACATGCGTAAAGAAATAAATGAACAATAAAGGAATTACTACACAACATCATGAATTCAATAGAATGAAAAGGTTACCTCCTACCCATATCAACCATAGAGTGCGTCTCCAAGATGTTCCCAGCCAACAGTTTCACTCCCAAACTACAAAAATAAACCAACCAAAACCCCATTCAGTTAAAACATTTTAAATCTAGTCCTAGCCCGCTAATCAAAGTCAGGTAGGTCTGTCGGCAGCACAATCAAAAGATGAAGAGTAATAACCAGTATTGAAGGAAAATGAACCGAGACACACAACACGCAAAGACTGCATACACTTCTGCATGGTTCTGCATCCCACCGCGTGAGTGCACTCTTTGTGTGTTGTATAAAATTTTCCAAATGATAATGTACAATCAACTTCAAGCATAGAGTTTGAGTACCAATGAGAATCAAAATATATAGACCTTGATAGATACATAACGTCACCATTCATAACATCCTTCAATACTGATTCTATGAATATCTCAAATAGCTTAACACGAGACAATAGTTTAATTCCCGAACTACAAAAACAAATCAAACAGAGCCCCGTTTTCAGTCCATACATTTCCATATATACAAAATAGAGTAATAGAGTTAGAGAATATACCCATGAATCTTATTGTTGATTCAATCTTCAAGAGCTTCTCCAAGACCATCCCAGCCTCTATTCATCTACACACAATCAGTTCTCACCAAACATCAAACAAAGAGTTAATTTAATATTATGAAGCAATTGAAATTGTATGAGAAGGAATGTGGTAATAAACTGACCATTCACACATCTTACTATTTGCTTGAGCAAGATGCCAGTTCTGCCGCCGCAATTCTGCATAGACAAAAGTCAGAAAGAAATGCATATGTATGATGAGACTATTTAATATCCTGGTATCATATCAATATCAATGTAACTGACTCAACCATTACAGTACAACAACTACATACAAGCTTATTCATCCAAGCTCACAATATAACATACTCAAAGTGAGAATCAACCAGTCTATTTTTCTTTCGTTCTTCAAGAGAAAGATTCTTGTTTGGACAGATGTAAAAACCCATACATACATGTTAATCCTAAGAATAAGTTAGCAAATAAACATCACATAATTTAATACTTAAATAAAACTACCTAATTAAGATAGGAGGCTGAAGTTCAAACTCCACCACCATTATGCCATAAGTTAGGGTTTCCAAATGAAATAAATCTGGGATAAAAAGCCCTAAAAAAAATTTGTATCGTACTGCTAGTAAAGCTTAGATTACATAGTATAAAGAGAGTCTAAAAGAAAAACCCTATTCGCTAATCTAGAAAAATACTCCATTGATTTCTTCTTTAGTCTGCAAAATCTAAGTAAATGACAATAAAAATTAGTAAAAACTTTAGAAATTTGAACATACCTACATTCAAAATTAGATTAATCAATCCTAAATAAAAAGAAGTAAGTAATTCGACCATATATCATTATCATCATCTTTAAATGTCTCTGCATCTTCTGGAGTATGAGATGACGGCCTGATTTGAATATCAAGAGCAAAGAAACTAAATCTAGGGTAACAAAGAAGGGTTCGCTTTTGATTTCTGATGATACATGAGTTTTGATTTTGAGATAGGGTCGGGATGGAGGTTTAATTATTGAGAATCAAGGCTCATCTGTGATACACTTGAGTAATTTTTCGTGAGTTTGGTAGTGATGAAAGAGTTTTGAGATAGGATTATGGAGTTCGCACTCTAGAGACGAAAAGGAAAGAGAAAGAAAGAAAGAGAAGTAAAAGATAAGGTCGATACTCGATAAATAAGGTGATAGATAAAGCAATTTCGGTGAGAGAAGTGACCATAACCGTTAGATCAATGATATATCTTATCCCAAGAAAGATAAGAAAAATATACGAAAGAAACGATACTATGATAGCGTCGTTGCGTAAGTCAATTAAACGCATTGCACAACGACATCTTGACTTTAGTTAGCCACACGTTCTGCATATTGTTATATCTCGATATTTATACGTGTCGTTTCATGATGTCTCAGATGGCCTATTTTATAGTAGTGTAAGAAGGCTGATTGTTCTTGGGGCTGGAGGATTATTAGTCGTGGTCTGAATGTTATCATGCATAATTCTATATGGGAGGTTAGGAATGGTGAATGTATTTCTGCCTTTACTGATAATTGGATACCAAATTCCTGTGATCCTAAGTTTGTTTCAAATCCTAATCCTAATCTTATTTTTTCTACTTTTATTGATAAAGAAACTATATCTTTGAAACCTGATCTTGTCAAAGCTTTCTTCACACAATATAATGCTAGGAATATACTAGATACTAGGATTCCCTTATCAGGAGATGATAGACTTGTTTGGCCACATACTAAAAATGGCATGTTTTCTGTTAAATCTGCCTATAAAATCATTTCTGGTCAAAATGTTTTTATGAATAATCCTCAGAGTAGTAATCCATTTTACGAATATCTGTGGAGACTTCCCATCTTGCCCAAAGTTCATATTTTTGCTTGGAAGCGCCATGAAAATATTCTTCCTGCAAAATATGTTCTTATAGATACTCTAAGATCATGATTCATCTTGTAATATGTGCGATTCAGGTATTACTGAAACCCCTAAACATATTATTCTACAATGTGAGTTCTAAAGGTCTGTTTGGTCTCTTACTTCATATGCAGACATTATTGAACATGATTGTGCTTCAAATATTAACTTTTAGGACTGGATTAGTAAGTGGTTCTCAGATGATAGTTTGAAAAGAAAAGCAGGGGCTATTTTTTCAATTGCTTGGATCATTTGGAAACAAATATGCTCCTGCACTTTTCAAGGGAAAAATCTTAATCACCATGCTACAGCTAGACTAGCACTTAAGTTATTTAATGATACAAAGATGTACTTATGTAATCTTGTTCCCCCGGATGTAATTATAACTGCTCATGAAGAAGAAAATCTTAATAATGCCATTCGTTGTTTGCCAGATGACTGCCATATTATTTTTAGTGATGTAGCTTTTGATAATAATTTTAACTAATCTGGTAGTGGACTGGTAATGAATAATACTGCATGTTCATTCCTTGGATGCAAACTCAAAGATGGGAATGTGAGGAATATTGACAAAGCGGAAGTCTGGCTTTATTTGAAGCAGTGAAGTGGGATAAAGAGAAAGGACTAGAGAAAGTTTGCTTTGTCAGTGATACTAAAACAATCATTGACTCTTTCAATTTTAATAATAACCAATTATTTTGGCATAATAATTCAGTCTTAGAAGACTGTAAAACAATCATTCCTAGTTTTACTTTTGTGAAGTTTCAATTTTTGAGTAGGAATCATATTGTTCTTGCTGATCGAGAAGCAAAGTTTAGTAGAAGGTCTAGAACTTATGGAGAATGGATGGGTTATATCCCCGAATTTCTCAATTCTACTATGTAACCTCTTTTTACTATTAATATATCCTTTTTTTTTTCTAGCAATATATGATATATTGATCAACGTTGTAAATGGGGTGCCGGGTTATTGGGGAGGGTACCCAAATCAATATCAAATAGGGAATTTTTTGTTTTGTCTTATATGAATTTTGGTATCCTTCCTAATAAACTGGTAAGTTTACATCCCATTAGCAGCCATAAATGTTTATGGTTATTGAGACACATATATCTTAAATGATCCATAAAAAAATGAGTATTTAAAGATAACAAATGATGAAGCATGAAAATTAGGTGAACAATTATATATATAAGGTGGGCAGTGATGGAAATTTTAATTATACAAATCAGTTTAAGATTTCATAAGCTGAAACGAAGTCCAATTTTAAAATTTTCATCGGAGTAGTATAAATAAAATTCTAGGATGTTGGAGTAAGCTGAAAAAACCACCTCAGTTAAATGAATGATGTTGTATTAGTGAATATAAGAACATTGATGAAGAATTTTTGTTAGTGGTTCCATACTAAAGAAATTAACCAATACACGAGTGCCACATATTCCTAGGCCACATATTGGGTTTTTCACTGAAGTTGTGCATGGGGGAATTCTCTGTTCCACCCCAACATATGTGGTCTATTTCAACAAGATTATAAGTAACTTCGAGATAGTATTCGAGGACAGATTTTCTCTCTCCACTTTTCTCTCGGAAACAAAGAAGGAAAAAGATTATTTTTTTTATGAAAAAACTACTTTCTTCAAAATTGAGACCCTTGATCAGTTCGGTTTTGGTTTGATTTTTCAGATATACTGATCGAGTTTGTTTCCTTGTATATATTTGTCTCTCAATAAAGGAAATCATTCCTAAACATTTTTTTTTTTTGATTTTCTGATTGGATGGTTTCACAATACGGACTTGTTTTTTATTCTATGGATTTACATTGTTATCAAGCATGTTATGCATGAAAACGATCTACTTCACCAGATATGGAGATCATTTGTGAAGAAACTAATTTGGGCATTTTACTTCCCTTTTGTGGAAGCATCTGATATATTTGATGGTCAAGAAACAAAATGGTTTTAAACCATTATAAGGATATCCAATCCCTCAACGGGTTGCACAAGTTTAATACGATTTTTTTATCTCGTTTCTTTAAATTTCGATTGTAAATTTTGTACTATATGTATTGTCCTGTTTACTAATGTAATTGATCAATGTGATCTTTCAAGCCTCGATCTGAATGAGGTAGTCCGAATAAATAAAATTTAGGGGCGATTCAAAGCCCTTGTTTCCATAAAAAAAAGTAGTTTCAAGAAACAACCACACAGATGCACGGTCTCTAGTTAACTAGTAGAAAAGTAAGTAGGTACAGAAATATTGATCAACATTGCTAATTGGGGCGCCAGATTACTCGGGAGGGAACCAAAATCCATATAAAATAGAGGACTTTTTTTTTTGTCTTATATGAATTTTGGTACCCTCCCGGTAAACTGACACCCTCATTAGCAGCCATGAATATTGATGGTTACTGGGACTCATATATGTTAAATGATTCATGAAAAATGAGTATTAAAATATAACAAATGATGAACCATAGAAATTAGGTGAACATTATACATGTATAAGGTGCGCAGTGATAAAAATTTTAATTATACAAATCCATTTAATATTGCATAAGCTGAAACGAAGGCCAATATTCAAATTATCATCGGGATAATATAAATAAAATTCTAGGATGTTGGAGTAAGCTGAAAAAACCACCTAATTTAAATGGATACTAATATAAGAACA
Organism: Papaver bracteatum; assembly: GCA_023529315.1. Taxonomy (NCBI): domain Eukaryota; kingdom Viridiplantae; phylum Streptophyta; class Magnoliopsida; order Ranunculales; family Papaveraceae; genus Papaver; species Papaver bracteatum. The sequence goes on from JAJJWX010004350.1 coordinate 692,286, forward strand.
CCCAATTTCTCCAAGGTGGATTGGTTCTATCGTTCTCGTTGCAGTTAACGGGATATATTAATATTGGCGACTACCCGATAGGTTTGGAAAACCTACAATAAAATAATGCAAGTGCACAGTGTCTAACTAGTAGACAATGGCAGGTACAGGTTGTTCCCACGAAGAGTGTGAAATACTGTTGCTAACTAATATCAATAATCAACTAACCGAATTCAATATTTTAGAATGATTATGGAACAATTAAAGAAAAATAATAAAAATGTAGCCAAGAATGTGAAAGTGTTAAGGTTACGTTCCGGGAATCCGTTGTAGGTAAGTTATTTGTGTTCAATCACAAAGGTATCGAATTTACTCATGTAAAATAGCAAACCTAGCTACTAGTACACGGAAAATATATCATTAAGAACCATTGACATGAATTATCGAAACGTTAGTTTTCTCTCACCTTAAAATAGAATTCCAAAGCACTAAGTATACATGGCATAAATAGTCAAGAGATATTCATAAATCGATTATTACTAAGGTTCAACGATTTCTTCTACTAATCTAACTATGTACTATACATGGCATAGAACATGAAAAATGTAGCTAGAAGATAAAGCATTGAAAGAGAATCACAAACATTAACATTAAGCTCAAATTATTGAAACCCATTGTTTAAAACTCAAAAAAAATCAACCTACAACTTCATCCGTCGCCCTAACATGGAAAACTAGCAAGTCATAGCAAGAAAAAGAAAAAAAACAAGAAACAGCAAACCCTTCTTCTTTCTATTCGGCTCTTTGGCCGCCTCCTTCAGAACTCCTACTCACGTCCCCTTTATCCTTCTTCCAATTGTGCTCTTCTGTTTTCGGCTTTCTCCCAAAATGGAAACTATTTTATTGTTTTTATTCTCCTAGTGGAAATATGGAAAGAATATTTTATGAATGATGTGACAACATCATTTGCTGCCAAAGCAAACCACATTTACGCTCCACCCAATCTAAATTCATTTACTGCCACAATATTCTCATATCCCATGAGACGTGGAGGACAAACATCGCCAGTCAACTTCAAAGTCGTCTTCATATATTGCCCATATAGCCAGCACACTAAACCCTCAAATGCTCCATATCACTCGAACACAGTCCCCTGAAATCCAATTGACCCAGCACATCCATCTTTAACTTCTTTGCTTTATCGACTGCACAACAACTCGACTCCAGACTAGTTTGAAACTGTTCACTTTTCTTCCAGCACCCATCTGTTCTCATGCCTTCTTGCTGGTCCTCCAAGCCATAATTAACAACTACATTTCATGACTAATCCAGCCAATGTCCTTCTCGTTACAGCCAACTCAACCATCTACCTCAATCCATCTCCATTCACGTACGGCGACAGCAAAGCAAACTCATTCGAAGTACCAGAGAACCACCACTGTCCACCGATTCCAACAGCTCACCTGATACCCCAGACTTAATAACCACCGCTCACCGATAGCACATCTCTTCATAGTTGATTTCCCGGCACTCTAAGCACCTTCCATTCTCTGTTCGGTAATTCTTCTTTCAGGAAATTCTTCTAACAATTACAGTGCAGTTTCAGCATGCTCGGAGGTATGTTTGAGGTTGACTTCAGCTCCTCCATGACTTGCAATTCGTATCCAGCTAAAACCCAAGTTAACAAATCCATCAAACATGCATTTACACTCCCAATTCGACCCAATCTCAGTACACTGATCTTCTTAAACCGAACCCTTTAGTTTCACTTCCATCACCATTATATCAAGACCCACGATCAGTTGATGACAAAGCACCCCAAATCAATCATTTCTAGAACTCAATCAAACACCACTAATGCTACTGTAATGTTCATACACATGAAAGTCCCCAAATTCTTTTCCGGCCATAATCATCACCTACAACTTCATGTACATGTACCATTAAATCAATACCACTCAGACACTAACCCTTCATGCGATTCAAATCAATCACACAGAACCATCTCAGTCATGTCCAAGCTCTCCATGCAACCATCGTTAGCACCAGCCGAGATTTGCTAACCACGGCACTAGTTCTATTATCATCTGAAATCTTAATGATTGCCATGATTAATCAATACATAAAATTGGATAGAACCCATCACAGCTGAGGTAGTGTAGCTTAAAAAAATCAGCCATCAACATCATCTCCCACTGATTCTGTCTCTCCATCTCGTTGGAAGCATATGGTCATGAAATGATAAAAATAGACCATCTCCACAGCTGGTCATGAAATGCAATAGGCTCAAATAAACCACTTTTTTTTTACAGACCCGCTCTACAGCTGGTCATGAAATTATAAGAAATAGACCCGCTCCCCAGCTGGTCATAACATGAAAGTGCCTACAAATATCTAGAGTGTTAACCGCTCCCCCACACTTGATCTTTACATTGTCCTCAATGTAGTTGAGTCATCTAGCGTACAAATTAAGGTGGGAATTCTAAAATACGATATGAATAGAAGATATAGTGCAGAACAAATCTGATGGGTTGACTCCCATGAAGCGAAAGATATTTGTTTCCCTGCTTGCAAGTTGCACGTAGTCTCAAATAGGGTGAGATTGGTACCCCAAAGTAAGCTTCCAATCATATATATAGAGTCTAAAAAGTTGGGGACTGACCCAACATATCAGTTTAGCTGAAAAGATAATGCTGCAACCAGATTGATTAGTACCCAGAGAGCTAAAACTAAATTCAATCTTATTTAGAAAATAATTCAAACTTTCCTAATCAAATGTGGTAACATGAAGCAAATCAGATTGAACAATTGTTATACTCCCTAAATCTGGCTCTAAGTCCGAGGAAATAACTTTTGCGGATGATATTGGTTCAAATTCAGCAAAATATGGAACATGAACATATGTTGGTTCAAAGTCACTCGCTAAACAAGGGCTCAATGGAGAAGTAATATCATGATTCATACACCCACTATCAACTACAACGGTTTCATTATTAATATCAGCAAGATGAAAAATTTCAGAACTTGATAGGTCACAATGGCTTTAGGGTCCAGGTCGGAGATTTCTCGACTGAAAGAACTAGTCAAGACTCAGGCATAACAAGAGGTTCTAATATGGGCTTTCATTTATTAGTGTCTAATATCGGTGTGGAGTCTAACAAGACATTGACTTCACAAATAACACTATCATCATTAAAATCATACCCAAAATGAGCTAAGCAAACCTCTAATGGATCTTCCGAGTGGCTCTTGCAAAAGCTTTGCGAGTGCATCTTTTCGCTTGTAGCACTTCAGACTAAGGAACCTGGAAAATAATCAAATAAACTGCGTAAAAAGAACAAAAACAAATCTAAAAGAAAAATAAAATTATGTACAAGAAGATATTAATCAGAGAGTATTTTGCAACCAATCCCCGGCAGCGGCGCTAAAAATTGATGTTATCTCAATAATGTTGTAATAAAAAGGTTCGTTGAGACTTGTGAAAGCAAAAGATTTTAGACTTAATAAAACTTCAAAATAAAGAAAACTTGATTCAAGATTGATTTCAAAATATTAAAAATAACCAAGACACTGATTCCACTATTACACATGAATGAATGATGGTAAATAATCCAAAACTCTAATTATCTTTAGAAGAATTAATTGGGGGATATGAATTACTTCCCCCAACCCATGGTGTGTGCTAAGGGGTGACTTTTGGTTATGAATATACTAAAATACCCTTCCCTCAAAATAAAAAAAAAACTTAAAATCAAAAAACAAAATCATATCCCCCATTTCCATCTCCACTTCTTCCCTCAAAATAAAAATTAAAAACTTAAAATCAAAAATCTAAATCATATCCCTCATTTCCATCTCCACTTCTTATTAATCTTATTTATGGGTAGTGTTTTGAAACCCAAATATTCTCCATTCCCTTTCAAATTCTAAACTCTCCCCACTCTATATCAAATTCTCTTCACCTCACTTTGGAACGAAATTTTTTTTTTATTCGGAAGTGATGAAGATCATCTGTCAAAGTGATGATGACCATGCCGAATTGATGAAGACCATGCGAGATCGTGTTCCGGCATATGGTCTTTATCAATCCGCATGGTCTCGTCACTTCCATTTTGAATTTTTCTGTCTTTAAAAAGCTTGGTACCGGCATGGTCAGTTGATATGAAGACCATGCCGGTATTTTTTCCCAAGCATAGTTTTCATATTTATTTCCTATCGGGAAAACAATACGGCATGGTCTTCATATCAACCGACCATGCCACATCAAGCTTTTTAAAGCCAGAAAAATTCAAAATGGAAGTGAGGAATACCATGCCGGAATTGATGAAGACCATATGCCGGAACACTGAGATGCAAGATGCCCGATAATTTCCTATCAATGCCTAGTAGTCAAGTGAAAAAAAAAATCAACATTCGGATACTTTTCATCTGTTCCGGCATAGGTATTTAAGCAAAATACTATGCCGGGAACAAAATCTAAGACACTCGAAAAAACTATTACCATGCCGGTACCTGTGAAAACCAGAAAAAAATCAACATTCAGAAGATCAAAACCAGGAAAAATCAATCAGGTACCGGCTACGCCCCCAGAACCCCCCCGGATAGTGGCAAACAATTTATGAACATTTCCAACAATTGCCGGCATGAGTTTTTGGTTGAATACCATGACGGCACCAAGCTTTTTCAGCTGCAACAATGGTGGATTCAAAGAAAAAAATCAATTTTTCAACCTCTTATTATCAGTAATTATCTCATCACAATCATCTTCCCATTTTCAAAAAAAGAAATTCCTCTCAAATATTTTTTTTCCCTCCTTCTACTCTCACCCAAACACAAATAAAAATACACACTAATTTATCCCCCAAATACTTAACATTTTACTAATTATACTTAATCACTAATCCTAATTAGTGGGGGCTAGATTAGGAATTAAAAAAAATAATTACATAGGGGTCACCCAGAATTGCTATTGGGACACCTATTTTGTCCCGTAGCTATATCCCCCAATTAATTCCCATATCCCCCAATTAATTCTTCTTTAAATCCCTTATTTCTTGATTCACAAATATCAGGCAAATTCTCAAATATTAATTGTATTCCCTAAGCATAGATTATCTATTGACTAAACAAAGTATAACCTATCAAATTGAATCATAACTAATTAAGAAAATTATGCAAACAATTTAAAACTCTGCAAAAGCAGTGATTGAGTGAATTATAAATTATAAATTATAGAAAATAAAATAAAATAATTACCAATTATTCATGCGTAAATAGATTCCTCATTGCCTTGGTTGTGGGAGATTTAGCTCATCATCATGTTGGAAATACGCTCAAAAGTTGATTTCGTTGCTCAAAGTGTTTACAAATGATAAAATATAGAGAAAATGGATAAAATCGGGTGTTTGCAACGCTTATAATTATTGCAAAACATTGTTACAGAGAACGATAAAAGTTTATTTTCACTGTCACTGTAGCATATACGACTGCCGAGCCTTTGTCGTTTTCACTGTTGCAAATATGAATGTTGGCTTGCGTCTTATGTTCTTCGTGTTCTTGGTGCAGCAGCAGCAGAAAATAATTTTGTAACTTGATTCTCTCGCTCAGTTGATGCTCTGTACCTCTCCCAAACTCTATGTAACCCCTCACTACTATACCATCCTCTATTTATAACCCAATAGCATTGAAATATCACATAATAACTGCAGATAATTCTCCTATCAATCGACCGTAATGAATATCTTCTCGGGAATATTTTCTTCCCTTTCTTCTCTTCTCACGCTGTCAATGAGTGATGAATTTTCCTTATTTAACTCCTACACGCTTTTGCAGCGGCCAAACACGAGCAGCACACGTAAAATCACGTTGTAATCCCGTGAAATACTCTTTCGGTGAACGTGTTGCTCTGATTTATTCTCTAGGATTATCCAGCCAAAATTATTCGAACAAAAGGCATATACCAGCCCTGTTTATCCAAGAGGAATAGACCCAATTAAATTCGGCGGTTGAATATCCTTAAATCTCGACCAAAAAGTGAACCCTAAATTCTGCCACTGTAAAACTATGTTTCCCGCCAAAAACCAGATTTGAAAGGTTGGGGATGACCTCCCCCTAACAGCGATGGGGGTACGAATAATATCTTCCTTAAGGGGCGTTCTGGGGTGCCCCTTATCCAAAATGAGGATGCCTTTAGTACTTTTGTCCAGGGGTCCAAATAGCACTTTTTGAGCAACTTTTTACACACAAGCGTATTTCTCCAAAAACACCTACACAAACATAAAAACACCATGATAAGTACAAAATCAAGCACTAACAATAGAAACACCGAGGACGATTCATACACAAAAATGTGTCTATCACTTCCATACTTTTTTTTGCGGTTCACTAACTTCATTTTTTATTTCTTGGTAGTATAAAGTCTAAATAAGCATACCTAGCTAGACAACCATGCACCATATGTGCTAGAACTATAAAAGGTACTCGAAATTTTTAACTAGTAGTATAAAACGGTGTTAGTAGCAAATGGGTGATGCTATTACTTAATCTTGTAACCCTTCAATAAAATAATAAAAGTTACTTGATTCCTCTTTCCCTCCATTCTCTCGATCTCTCTCATCTCATCTCCTAACTATTTTTTTTCAATATTTCTTAAAAAACAACTGTATTTCTTTTAATCGTCGATTCGATCACCCACCTTATTTCTGAATAACTACTTATTGGCAGCCACTGTGAGAATATAGGAGTAACGATACCCATATATTCTCATGATTATCTGCTAGTAAGGCTTAGTCTAATGGGTGTCCATGATTCAACATTCATACCATGATACATCATAAAAATTCAACACCCAAGCATAGTGGGGATTCAAGGTTCGAAAACAAGATGCCAACCCTAATGGCGTCTGATGTATCAGCCGTTAGATCACCAATAAAACTATGAATCTTCCTGATATTAGAATTTACATAAAATATTTCCTAGACGCCTACCAAACTGGTGTTTTGGAACTTTTTGAGACACCAAAAGGGATGGCGTCCTCGTGTTGATTCCATCTCATGTTTAACGAAACTGAAGAGCGTTCTATGAAATTCAAGTTATAAACAACACTACTTGGGGAGAAAGTTGAATCTTACCTCCCCATTAGAGATGGCCTGAACAATTAGATTAAAAAAGAACTCAATATTTTGGTAAATGTTTTCCATACATGATATGGTGGATTTTCATTACTTTATATACATATTACAATACCCTAAGTAGGGCTTGATTACATTGAATCAGAATAATAATGATACGGTACATAATTGAGCCATTAATTGATTAAGGCATGGCAGACACAAAATATTAGCATCTATGTAATTTAAGAATCATTAAAAATTAAGCCTTTAATTTAGACTTGATAGATGTATCCTTAACATATCCTCTTAAGTTATGCATGAGTTTGCCGAATGTTCAACTTGTTGCGCAGAAAATTAAAACGTGAAACGACTAACCCTTTCGTAAAAATGTCAGCCAATTGATCTTTTGTTGAGATGAACTTTACTTTTAATTGTTTGCGTGAACCCTTTCCCTTATAAAGTGATAATCTATCTCAATATGTTTCATACGATCATGAAACACAAGGTTAGCAGTCAAGTACGTGGCTCCCAGATTTTCGCACCACAATGAAGGAGGGTGAACATCTATTCCCAATTCCTTTAGCAGGGACTGAAGACACATTAATTCATAGGTAGCAATGGTTATACCTCTATATTCAGCTTCAATAATCGATTTTGAAACTGTCTTTTGCTTCCTTCCACTCCACGACACAAGATTACCTCCAAAGTAAATGGCATATCCACTTGTAGATCTCCTGTCATCCAAACTGCATCCCAGTCTGAGTCATAATAAGCATGTAACCGCGTGTCTGATGATTTGTTTAACACTAAGCCATAGTGAACTGTATGCTTCAAGTATCTCAAAATCCATTTCACTAGCTCCCAATGTTCTTCACATGGATCAGTCATATATTGACATACTTTATTGACAGCTATGGCAACATCTGGACGCATAAAATACAAATATTGCAATGTTCCACAGACACTACGATAGATTGTTGGGTCTTCATATCATTGGGTACCTTGTTTTGTGATTTTGGCATTCACTTCAAGATGAGTATTTATTGGTTTTGATCCATCCATCTTTCTATGCTTGAGAAAGTCTGAAATATACTTATGATGATTGAGTAGTACAGAACTTCCTTATTTGATAACTTCTACTCCTAAGAACTAATTTAATTCACCAAGGTCTTTGACTGCAAACATAAAGTTCATATCATTAATAAAAATTGTTATAAGTGATGGATTTGAACCTATTATGATGATATTATCAACATAGATAAGTACGTATGTAACTCTATCATTTGATTGTTGTATTAACAATGAGCTAATGCAACTGAACCCTTGAAGCCAAAATCAGTTAGATGTGTGCTAAGCCTTGAATACCAAGTACGTGGTGCCTGGTTTAGACCATATATTGACTTGTTCAACTTGCATACATGATTAGGAAAATCTTGATCTATATAGCCAACAAGTTGTTTCATAAACACTTCTTCTGTCAATACACCATGCAAGAAGGAGTTTTGAACATCTAGTTAACGCATATTCCAGCCATGTGACACTGCAATAGAGTGAACAAGACGTTTAGTACTAGGATTTATTACCGTAAATCCTTCTCGCTGGTTGAAACCTTTTTCTACTAGTCGTGCTTTTCGTCTATCAACCTTTCCATCAGGCTTTGTTTTCACTCGAAAGACCCATTTCGAGCCGATTACATTCATCCACTTCTCATATGGGACTAAACTCCAAGTTTCATTGCGGATATGAGCATTGATCTCATCATCCATAGGAGGTCGCCATTCAGGATCCTTTGATGCTTCAGTGTAGCATGTCGAAGCCATAAATTCTGGCAACCCCAAAGGGTATTTGGTAGCAGTTAGGCATAATTTCCGAATTGGCTTCTGTTTGTACCCATAATATTCTAACCAAATAAATGGGCTAACCTAGGACTCCAAAGCTACTACTAGTAGCAAAGGAGGGTTCGTTGGACCTAAGGTGCTTCCCTTGTTTACCCAAGTAGTGCTAACTAGGCCTAACAAACACCTTGCATGGAAGCCCATGTGCATAGGTTCAAATCAAGCAACTAGGAAGCCCCCTCACATGTGGCACGTCATCGCGCCACGTCACCATCGACCACCACGTCAGCATTGGCATGCCACATCATCATGCCACGTCACCACCGACCGCCACGTCAGCACTGTTCAGTAAAGCGATGACCGACAATCTGCCACATCACGTCAGCAGTAGTGGCCATGTCAGCATCGATGTCCACGTCATCCTTGCGTTAATGGTTAACGACGTTAGTGACGGCGTCGACATATTCCAGGGTATATTCCGTTAACCCTTAACGGCGTCAACATCTTCAGTTAATATTTAACGCCTTCAGTAACGGCGTCAGCATGACGTCACAAATGCCGGAATATAAACGGAACGGCAGCAGTGAGTTATCGGCGGTGACAACCGGCGGCCAAGTAATCGGCGATTAGTCGGGTTTTCATCGTATCTGCCGATAAATCGGCGATTAATCGCGGCGATTCTTCGGCCTTCTTGATTCAGTGTTACACGATAGATTTTAATTCTGTAGCCCTCGGATCATTCCGTCCCATTCAATTTGCCTAACGAATTTCTACTCCCCACTGTGGGCTTAGGTGAATTATTCCTCTTGGGCTTGGCATAAACACATTCCATAACCCAAATGAAAAGCTTCTTCTAGAGTACTCCAAAGGGCATACAGGGCAGGTAATTCAACTTATGCCAGGGAGGCATGCAAGGGATTTATGCTAGGGCGTCATGCATGGAATTTATCACAGAGGCATGTAGGGGAATTATGACAGGAGTAGTTACTATAACAAGGATGCAGGGGCAGTTACTGCAATTGATGTCTGCATCTATAACGGAAGATCTGTAACATATAAATAAAGAGTTTTACAACCAAAAAGGTAAGGAATCTTCCATACCAAAAATATCTGTGAAAAATCCCAAAACTGACTTTAGCATCGGAAGGTTTTTTTTTTTTTTTGCAGGTACCCCCCCTTCTCCTTTCTCTAGAAATCAATTGAAGATTGAAGCAACGATCGATTCACAGCAAGAGCATCACAAAAATTCTGGGTTTGGGGTAGAAGTAATTTTACCTTACAAACAGTGGCGCCGACTAACGGTTTCGAGAAAAGAAAATCGTGTTTTACTAGATCGAGTTATGGCAGTAATCAAACAAACTGCACGAAGGGTAGATTATGTTAACAATCCTCGAAAGCACATGAGCGAGGCTGAAAGACACGAAGTTGAAGTTCAGTCATCCCCAGAAATACCCACTGGAAACAGGCAGGGTCAAAATCGAGATGATGCTCATAACAGATCCCTGGATCGAGGACGATATCGAGATCGAGATCGTTTCCGTGACAGAATTCCAGATCCAAATCGAAGAAGGGAGAAACAACCGGTGATCGTATGTTAATGGAGAGCACCCACAAGTTCAAGGAAACAGAAGGCATGCGTTCGGCAGCCCATCTAGGAGAAAAGAAGATGGACAGGACATGCGGGATGGATGCAACGCGACTCTTAGCACATAGGCAGAATTTTTGCGCAAACGTCTAAACGAGTTGGAGAAGGAGAACGCTCTCCTGATATTGGAACGTCAGGACCACTCACGACCCAAGACTGGTGATCTTAACAAAAATAGGAGTAGGTATGTATGGCAACGCGTTGGACGTCGAATTGACCCTCAAGCTGCAAACCAAACAGAGAGGTGATCGATCTCGATCAACTAGAGAAAAATATGTTACCCACTGAAGAATTACCTAAAAGAAGGCATGTACTACCACGCCTAGCAAGGACCCGTCCTGCTACAACTCAGCAGAGTGCGGCGAGATCCAACATCAGTTCAAAACGCCTCCGAAACGATGAGGATGAAGATCCAGATTGGCACGATGATCAAGAATTTTCGCAGGATTACTATGCTCGTTCGGAGCAAGGAAGAGGTGAAAAAGAACCTACTGGACCGCAGAGGAAAAGAATGAGATCTAAAACTCATATCCCAGAGGACCAAGATTATGATAAGGAAGACAGTTCCTCAGATGGTGATGTGAACGCAATAACAGAAGCTCGCCTCTGCAAGATGATCGAGAAAGTAATGTCGAAAAAGAAATCCAGAGAAAAAAACTTGGACTGGTTGCACCGATCTGCTGGATCCCCTTTCAAGCTGAATATCATAGAATTTCGACCGCCGATGAATTTTCAAGTTCCAAAGCTTCCAGAATTCGATGAAAAAACAGACGATCCAGATCAGCATGTTTTGCACTATGAAACTTCCATGACTCTGTGGCAGCACAGTGATGAATTGATGTGCAAAATGTTTCCACAGTCATTAGCTGGAGGAGCAATAAAATGGTTCAATTGACTCCTAGAAAAGTCGATTGGTACTTACAATGAGCTGGTTGGAGAATTCTGCTCTAACTATAAATATAATAGATGTGATCGGAAGGGATGCCATACATTGTTCCTTCTTGCAATTCGGAAGGATGAAAGCATCAGATAGTTTACTAGGAGCTTCAAGCAAGGATTGGCCGACGTGGATAGTGCCAACGACCAAGTCGTCATCGAGGCTTACAAGCAAGCATACCAACACGATCAAAGAGGTGTGTATGGATCCTTAGTCAAGATACTGCCCAAGACTATGTAAGGACTATATGATCGAGTTGAATAATATGCTCGAGTGGAAGATGATTCCAAAGTTCGAGAAACGAGAGATGTTACTAGATCATCCAATCATCCAAGTGATGGGAAGAGAGATAAATTGAAGAACCGTTCGAGCGGCCAGCACAACGACCGAGGAGAAGTCCGAGATAAGAACCAAAGTGAAAGAATGGAAAATGGATATCAGAAATTCCAAGATATGAAGTTGACACCATTGAAAATACAGCTTGCAGAATTGTACGAGAAAATCAGCAAGGATTTAAGCCCCCCTCGTACTTTTCCAGCTGAGACACGTGATAGGAGCAAATACTGAAAGTTCCATAAGGACCATGGTCACAAGACCGAAAATTTCCACTCTCTACAGATCGAGGTCCAGCGAATGATCGACACTGAAAAGTTGCAAGAGTTCATGAAAAAGGACTTTGAGAAAGGTCCTGGTCAGTTTGGAACTGTACATGTGATTAACGCTCGTGTGATTAACGTCAGTCACGCCAGGATCCATTTAATGACCAAGCGGGCATCGGAAGACGAGACAAGGAGAAAGCTCAGACAGTTGAAAGAATGGTACCTGACAAATCACATTGATTTTGTCAGTGGTAATGGAGCTGAAACTAGGGAGCTTGGGTGCAAAAAGATCGAGTTCTATGAAACAGACATGATAGGTGTATATGCTCCACACAATGATGCCGTCGTTATAACTGCTTGGATTGGCATGTTTCATGTGCACCATATTTTAGTGGATACATGAAGCTCAGTGAGAGTGCTGTTTTCAGGATCTTACTCCTCTATGAATCTCCCACACGACTTGATCGAGGAAGATGAAAATACAATTATCGGTTTCAGCGTCGAAGTTACAAAGGCAATTGGAAAGGTGAAGATACCAATAACAGTGGCTGACAAGTCCATCTTGGGAACTTTCTTGTTGCTAGATTTCCGATCACCCTACAATGCGATCTTAGGACGAGATTGGCTGCATGAGATCGGTGCAGTCACATCATATAATCATCAATTCCTGAAGTTTATTACCCCAGAAGGAGTTGTGAAAGTTAGAAGCTACCAGATGGTCGCCCATAAGTGTCATGAGAGTGTAATGGATGAGTACAAGAAGTCAGAGGTCAGTGGCAACCAGATCATCCGAGTCAAGCAGAAATAGCAATTACAGAACCCTCTCCCTCCAGAGTCATATAAGGGAGAGGACGCAGATGAACCACCAACGGTCGAGAAACTGATCGAGGTTCAGATTGGAGATGAGGAGCACAAGACAACGTTCATGGAGCAGACCTGCCTGCACATGAACGTGATGGTTTAATTACATTGCTAAGGGCAAACGCCGATGTTTTTGCATGGAGTTTTGCTGAGATGTCAGGGATAGATCCGACTGTAGCCTGCCATAGGCTAAATATCGATGAGAATTTCCGTCATGTTCGACAGAAAATCAGGAATATGACGCAAAGCAAAAAAGATGGAGTTACTGAAGAGGTCGAAAAGTTGTTGGAAGGAGGATTTATTCGACCAGTGCAGTATCCTCGATGGATGTCAAATGTGGTACCCGTTCCAAAGAAGAATGGTAAAATTCGTGTATGTATCGATTTTACTGATTTGAATAAAGCATGTCCGAGTGATCCGTACCCGCTGCCGATGATAAGAGATTTGGTGGATAAAACCGCAGGGTTTGGGAGACTTCCATTCATGGACGGTTTTTATGGGTATAACCAAATACCTTTGTTCGAGGACGATCAAGATAATACTACATTTGTGACTGACAGAGGAGTTTACTGCTATACTGTAATGTCGTTCGGGCTAAAGAACGCAAGGGAAACCTGCCAGCACTTGGTAGACCATATGTTCAAGGATCTGACTGGGAAGTTGATGGAAGTATACATCGATGATATGGTAGTAAAATCTTAGCAAAAGGAATCACATTTTCTTGATCTGCAAAAGACGTTCGATATCTTAAGGCAATATCGTATGAAGCTAAATCCACCAAAGTGTTCATTTGGGATGTCATCCGGAAAATTCCTTGGATATTTGATGACACACAGAGGAATCGAGGCGAATCCGGAACAAATCAGAGCCATCAGAGAAATTCCATCCCCAAGAACCAAGAAGGAGGTCCAGAAGCTAGCAGGACGATTAGCATCCTTAAACCGTTTCATTTCACGCTCATCGGATCGATTCAAGCCATTCTTTGACATTTTGAAGAAATCAGTGAATTTTGGCTAGATGGTTGAGTGTGAAAGGGCTTTTGATGAGATCAAGCAGTATTTTTCACCCCCCCTCCCCCGGTTTTGGTGAGTCCAAAAACTGGACAACCGATTGGAGTTTATCTGGCTGCAACGGAGAACGATGTGAGTGCAGTGTTGTTCATTAATGACCCACATGAGAAACCTGTTTACTTCATCAGTATATCCTTGACGGGGGAAGAAACACGGTACAAGAAAATTTAGAAGATAGAACTTGCATTGTTCCATACATCTCGTCGCCTCAAGCCTTATTTCCAAGGTAGACAGATCGTAGTATACTCGGAATACCCGCTGAAGAGAATCCTGAAACGTGCTGATAATTCCAGTCGACTATCCATATGGTCAAATTTTCTGGGGGCGTATGAGATCAAGTACGAAAGTAGAACTGCAGAAAAAGGACACGCACTGGCTGCACTGCTAACAGATATTCATGTGGACGATATAGAAACGGTTGCTGGAGAAGAAGAAGAGTTGTTCAAACCCACTGATCCAGTCACTAAGCAGACTGGGGGTGAGTCTGCAATGGATATCGATACACCAGAACCATTATGGACCGTATTTACTGATGGGTCTTCAAACGTTAGTGGTGCTGGAGTTGGATTCGTAATCCTTACTCCCTAAGGTTCGAGGATCGAGAAAGCGACCAGGATGGGTTTCCAAGCATCAAACAATGAAGCTGAATAAATGAAGCTGAATATGAAGCTGTGATTATCGGTTTAAAAGCTGTCAAGCAGTTAGATGCGAAGAACATGAAGCTGGTGACTGATTCCATGCTAGTAGTTAACCAATTTCTTGGGACCAACAGAGCGAAGGAGAAGAGAATGGCATTGTATTTGGATCATATGAGAGAGCTGGAAAATGAGTTCGACCGATTATCTATTGGGCAGCCACCATGATTGGAGAACAGGCAAGCAGATTCTTTAGCATATCTGTCTTCCGAAGTGCCAATAGATACCGCCTGTTTCGTTGTAGTAGATTTCCAAGAATTACCTAGCGTCTCCGACACCCATTTTGTTCTGGCTTTCGAACACGCTAGTGGGGTCGAGATGGAAACTACATCAGTAAAGGGAGATACGGAGAACATCGACAACAATATGGATATTGACAATCCAGTGATAGACAATTCAGGTGATCATGTTGAAAACATTGCAGACTGGCGCCAACCTTACATCCAGTACCTGACAACCGGCGAACTCCCTGAAGATGAGAAACTTGCTGCAAAGGTGAAAAAGAATTCATGGAGATACTCAATGATCGAAGGGATGTTATACCGCAAACCTGTAGATTTGGAGCCATTTTTGCGATGCGTATCAGCCGAGGAAGGACAACTAATACTGGCAGAGGCTCATGAGGGAATTTGTGGCAGCCATTCTGGAGGGCGCAGTCTCGCACACAGGGTACTCACCCAGGGGTATTTCTGGCCATACATGCAGAAAGACGTTAAAGAATATGTGCAAAAATGTGTGCCATGCCAAGAGCACGCCCCAATTATGAAAAGGCCTGCCAACGAATTACATCCAGTTTTTAGTCCCTGGCCATTCTCTATGTGGGGATTATATATCGTCGGACCACTTCCAAAAGCTCCTGGAGGCGTCAAATTCGTATTAGCTGCTACTAACTATTTCACCAAATGGGTCGAAGCAGTGGCACTGGTACACGTTACCAAACATGAAGTGAAAAGATTCATATGGGAGAATATCGTCTGGAGATTTGGATTCCCAGACGCGATAATATCAGACAATGGGAAACTGTTTGATTCCGGAGTGATCAAAGATTTCTGCAAGGGCCTGAATATTCGCCACAATTTCTCGTATCCTTACTATGCTCAGAGCAACGGGCAGGCAGAATTAACCAACCATGTTATTATGTACAATCTCAAGAAACAGCTGGAGAAGGCGAAGGGAAAATGGACCGAGGAATTCCCTGGAGTCTTATGGTCCTATCGAACAACCCCAAAAAGATCCACTAGGTTTTCACCATTTACATTGGCGTATGGGACAAAGGCGGTCATACCTACTGAGGTACAACTCAAGACTACCAAAACTCATGCTGTCAAATCAGGGAAAAACGACAGCATCCTAGCTTTAGATAAAGAGTTGCTGGAAGAACAAAGAAAAATAGCCTTGTAGCAGTTAGTTCGATACCAGCAGGCAATCTAGCTGAGGTATGATCGTAAAGTCAGAGAACGGAAATTCAAGCCAGGGGAATATGTCTTGAAGAAAACCCGAGCGGCCATAATGGAACCAAACTGTGGGAAGCTCGGAGCAAATTAGGAAGGTCCATACATAGTGGATAGGCCAGCATCTCGAGGATCCTACTACTTGAGGAACTTCAATGGAAAAGAGAATTCAAAGCCATGGAATCAGTGGAATTCGTTCCACTTGAAGAAGTTTTATCATTAGGAGTAGATTCAAATCCTGCAATGCTGCACTCTTTTTCCTTTTTGATGGTTTTATCCCATTGGGTTTTCCACTCAAAGGTTTTAATGAGGCATCTGTTGTCGAAGAAGTAGGTATTTATCTTGTTATTTCAATTCAGAAATTCAATTCAACATTATTTTGGAATTCCATACTTTATCAATATTGTTCGAGTTAATTATAAGCTACTGCGGATGATCGAATCCATAGTCATCCCTAAATGATAAACAATGCAGTTCAAGTATGCTGTCAGCAACGTCTCTGACACCTCGCAGATAGGGTGAGTGCACAATTCGAGCATTTTTACCCTGTCTCAATTTTATCCCCATCATGCGGGATAACAACAAATGTGGCGAACATTTTCATCTGTCCAGGCACGTGAAAATGTACACATCCCAAACTCTGTGCGCATCTTGAATAGCAGGATTTCCCCCCTGCGCGAATTCATGATAGCAGAAAAACTCAACTTTTCATTCCATGCACGAGCAAAATGCAGCATGGAGGTGCACCCCTGCGCGAGCATTGAGCAGCATGACATAAAACACACTGGGGGAGAGTTATATGTCACCTCGACCATTCGGGAGAGAGATATATGACACTCCAGCGTAACTGAATCATCCCTGGGGGCGAGTTGCATAACACTCCGAACAGAGCGTTGGGGGGCGAGTTATGTAACACTCCAGACAAAGGAGGGGAACCCGAACTTCTTAACCCATAACCAGTTATGGATTAAGAGGGGGCGATGTTTGTACCCATAATATTCTACCCAAATAAATGGGCTAACCTAGGCCTCCAAAGCTCCTACTAGTAGCAAAGGAGGGTTCGTTGGGCCTAACGTGCTTCCATTGTTTACCCAAGTAGTGATAACTAGGCCTAACAAACACCTTTCATGGAAGCCCATGTGCATAGGTTCAAATCAAGCAATTAGGAAGCCCCCTCACATGTGGCACATCATCGCGCCACGTCACCACCGACCTCCACGTCAGCATTGGCGTGCCACATCATCACGCCACATCACCACCGACCGCCACGTCAGCACTGTTCAGTAAAGCGATGGCCGACAACATGCCACGTCAGCATCGATGTCCACGCCATCCTTCCGTTAATGGTTAACGACGTTAGTGACGACGTCGGCATATTCCAGGGTATATTACGTTAACCCTTAACGGCGTCAACATCTTCATTTAATATTTAACGCCGTCAGTGACGACATCAGCATGACGTCACAAATGCCGGAATATAAACGAAATGGAAGCAGCGAGTTATCGGCGGTGACAGCCGGCGGCCAAGTAATCGGCGATTAGTCGCGTTTTCATCGTATCTGCAGATTAATCGCGACGATTCTTCGTCCTTCCTAATTCAGTGTTGCGCGATACATTTTAATTCTGTAGCCCTCAGATCATTCTACCCCATTCAATTTGCCTAATGAATTTCTACGCCCCACTATGATCTTAGGTGAATTATTCCTCTTGGGCTTGGCATAAACACATTCCATAACCCAAATAAAAAGCTTCTTCTAGAGTATTCCAAAGGGCATACAGAGCAGGTAATTCAACTTATGCCAGGAAGGCATGCAGGGGATTTATGCTAGGGCGTCATGCATGAAATTTATCATAGAGGCATGTAGGGGAATTATGACAGGAGCATTTACTATAGCAAGCATGCATGGGCAGTTACTGCAATTGATGTATGCATCTGTAACGGAAGATCTGTAACATATAAATGGAGAGTTTTACAACCAAAAAGGTAAGGAATCTTCCATACCAAAAATATCTGTGAAAAATCCCAAAACTGAATTTAGCATCCGAAGGTTTTTTTTTTTTTTTGCAGGTACCCCCCCTTCTCCTTTCTCCAGAAATCAATTGAAGATTGAAGCAGCGATCGATTCACATCAAGAGCATCACAAAAATTCTGTGTTTGGGGTAGAAGTAATTTTACCTTACAAACAGATTCCTAATACCATCTCTTGCTCTTGTAACCATAGAATGTTGCTGAGGTGGTGGATGAGATTGAGTACTTGCACTGTCAATAAAAATTGTTCTATTAGTTGCATTATTAGTGACTTTAACTGAACTTGAAGGTAAGATTTCACCTGGTGACTGCACAGTATTTTCAGGTGGTATATGATCTTAAAGTATAGGTTTAGTTTGCACTTGTGGAGTTGTAGTAGGGATAATAATATAGGAAGGAGCTGACAAAGTGGATGATGTGAGAATCTTGGTAGATGGTACATATTTGTGAGATTCAAGTGAACATACCTATTGCTTGGCAGCAAATGAGAAGTTTGTTTCTTCAAATTTGACATGAAGAGAGATGTAGAGTCTATTAGTTGGCACATGATGGCATAAATACCCTTTGTGTGCCCTACTGTATCCAATAAACACACAAGGAAGAGATATTTGTTCGAGTTTGTTTGCTACATAAGTCCTAAGACATGGATAACATAGACAGCCGTATACTTTGAGGAAAGAAATATCAGGTTTTTTGTTATATAATAGTTTTAAAGAAGATTTAGACTCATATTGTGAAGATGTAATTATATTAATGAGATAACATGATGTTGTGAAAGCATCTGAAAAGGCATAGAAGCCTGAGAAATAAGAGATAGGATAGACTCAGTGATGCGCCTAATGCGACGTTCTACAAGGACATTTTGGGCTGAAGTATGAGGACATGAAAATCGATGTATGATTCCTGAGCTATTAAGAAAAGATGTGAATTTATTGTGTTCTCCTCCATTATCCGACTAAAAAACTTTCATTTTTTGATCTGTCAGATTTTGTATTAACGTTGTATACTGTATAAATACTGGTAATGTATATGACTTTCTAGCTAGTGGATAAACCCAAGTATAATGAGTGAAAACGTCAAGTAAAAGCAAATAATAACGATATCCATTTCTAGAACAGTTGGGGATACCCATAAATTAGAAACCACTAAGCCCAGGGGATTATCAAAAGTTTACGAACTAACATGAAATGGAAGTTTGTGACTCTTTCTTACATGACAGGAATGACAAAAATCAAACTTTTTATTTGAAACTGGAATGGAAAAATTCTTTATAACTCGGAAGAAAGTACGTAGCATTGGGTGACCTAAACGTTGATGCCAGATAGGTATTGTAAGTGAAACAAGAGAAGTTGGTGAAGGTTTGATGATCTTTCGTACACCGTCAAATATGTAGATCCCATTTTTACTCCTGCCGCGCAACAATATTGCCTTGGTGTGGAGACCCTTTACAAGAAAGAAACCATAATGAAATTCAAAATAAACTTGATTATCTTGAAATTTTTTGAAACTGAGAGGAAGTTGGTTTTAATCTCAGGAACATGCAGAATATTTGTAATACGAAATGAGTGATTATTGTGGAAAAGGAGGCATTACCAATGTGCTTAATGTGAAGTGCATTACCATTTCCAACACGAACTTTTTCAGTTCCATCATATTCATGACAAATGTCAAGATTGTTAATATTTGAGGTTAAGTGATGTGTAGCACCTGAGTCAGTTACCCAATTGTTATCTGCTGCTCTACTAGGAAAGACTAAATATGCATCTGGTTGTCGTTGCTTTGTAGAAGGTTTATCTTCCTTGTAGTGAAACTAACCGAATCTGGCACTATGGTTCTTTCATTTGCATATCTGACAAGGTCCTTTTTCTTGTCCTTGTTGATTGTTGGCTTGATTATTGAATCTTGGATGTCTTTGTTGTTGCAATTGTAAACGAAATCCTTGATTTCACCTTTGTTCTGTTCCTTGATTAGATCTTGGAGTTGATGAAGATGCAATGTTAGCTACTGGCTGTTCCAGTATTTCCATCTGTTATTCAAGTCTCATATCATGTGAGAATGCATCCATATCTATCTTTTCAACAGTGCTCAGAGAAGTTACAATAGCATCATATGCTTGATCTAATCCACCGAGTATGGATTCCTGCATATCATCTTCATCCAATGCATTTCATGATGCTGCAAGAGCATCAAACAGTTGTTTAGATTTTGAGAAGTATTTTTTTCATGCATAGAGCTATTACCATTTTTAAGACTGTAAAGTAGTATTTTTAGGTTCATCATATGTGCCCTAGTTTTAGGATAATATCTTTTCTCCAAAGCATCCCAAACCTCCTTTGAAGAGGTTAAACCAAATATTCGACCTAAAACTCCCTCTGTAAGAAATGAAAGTACTCATCCTAGGAGTATATGATTTTGTTCTTCAAACTTTGTATAGGCTGGATTGGTTTCTTCTGGTTGACTTTCTGTTGTGCTAGGTATTGTTGGTGGTGGATTTTCATAAGTGTCGTTTACATAACCCTCTAGTCAATAGCCCTTCAATAATGGCTTAAAATGAGTTTTCCAGAGAAGATAATTGGTGTCACTGAGTTTCATGTTAATCAGATGATTAACATGGATAACATGAAGGGTTGAGGTTTCTAGTGTTGTCATTGAAGAATTTTTTGAAGAAAGCATGGTATGGATCTTTCTGGCTGATACCGAAACATAACTCAATATTTTGGTGAATGTTTTCCACACATGATACGGTGGATTTTAATTAATTTATATACAAATTACGATACCCTAAATAGGATTTGATTACATTGAATGAGAATAACAATGCTACGGTAATCGAGCCATTGATTAAGGAATGGCAGAGACAAAATCTTGGCAGCTATGTGATTGGACAATCATTGAAAATTAAGCCTTTAATTTTGACTTGATAGTTGTATCCTTAACATATTATACTTTGTCTTTAAAGAATACATGATATTAATGGGAAATTGTGATGTCTGTATAGTATTGTGCTTGGGTATATTGAGGCATGATGAAAATTATGTTATAGTTAGACAACGCCAAATGATGAATATAAATATTGAGTTCGATCTTATTTGATGGAGAGGTTTGGACCTTACTACAAACTAAATCGCATAATTAATATGTTTTTTTTTCTTTGTGTCACTGCCTACCATCATTGACCAATGTTAGCATTTAACATTCTTTTCTTTAAATTGGCTGGAGAGAATGGGGATCTATTTCAAACTCAGATTGTGAACATTAACATTTTTGTTTACCTTTCAGAATGACAAATTCACCAATATTGATTTGGTGTATAATTTTAGAACCAGGGAAAAATAAATGATTAAACATACACAACCAGATTAGATTTTTTTTTTCTTATATAGTTTTCGATAATTCTCGGTTTATCCGGTATCTGATAATCTTAACAGGTTCGGTTAAAAAAATGAATTTATATTATCCGTCGGATATATCAGATGCAGATATCTGGTTAAAATTAACGGATCGGGATACATATCGTTATCCTTTCCGTTACTGTTGAAAACCCTAGATTTTAAACCCGATTTTGGTATTATTTTCATATAAGCGCCCACTCACAACCTAAAGTGAGTCACCTGATTTTTATTTAAAACTTTGGAGGTCCTGTTTTTTTATGAATACAAAAGATGATCTCCGACGCTACTTCTCTAGATGCAACTTTAAAGACACTTTCAATCCCTTTGTCTGTAAGTCGACCTTTCCTTTCACAATCTGTCTAGATTGAGACAAGTAAGCGAACTCATTCTGTATCTTATGAAAAATAGAAATATTTAACTTTTCATGTAAGGACCCACCAATAAGGTTTGTTAGGTTTCTTTTTAAAGTATCAGTAATGTTAGACACACCACAATTGTCACCCCAATTTATATTGTGAGAGAAACTAATAGATGAATATAAATTCTTCTAACATTTTGATGGATAGCGACAAAAATGGGTCTGTTCATCTCCGTCTATTGGGAATTTCCCGAAAGTAAACATAATATTTTAGGGCATACGATTTGGTAATTATATTTTAGGACATACGATTTGGCGTTCAGTTTAAACTTTTGATACGAAATTTAAGAGTTTAGGGGTCTAACTTTTGATGAACATGATAGAAAAGCTCTGGCTCCGCTTTTCTAGATGCCTGTTCCAGATGCTACCAGAGGCCCTTTCAATCCCTTTGTATCTGGCTTGGCCCTTCCTTCCACAGCCCGTCAAGCTGACGTGGCCTTCAAATTTTTGGCAAACACCTTATGGGTCCCACACAAAGCTACTAATTACCAATGCACGAGTGCCACGTAGACCTCTGGAGTTGGGCCTGGGCAAATTCTCTGGTCCAATCCAACTTATAGGGTGTATTTGAACAAGATTAGAAGTAGTTTCCAGAAACAGCCACACACGCACGGCCTCAGAGTTAACTAGTAGAAAAGAGCTCGAAAAGAAATATCTTGAAACACACAGCGAAGAAGACACACACAAAACGAAACCCTAGAGAAAAACCCTAGATCATGTCCGGCATGTACGGTGACGAATCTGGTCCTCCCAGAGGTGGCGGAGGAGGTTATGGTAACAGCGGTGGTGTCGGTGGTTATGGAGGTAGTAGCGGCGGCGGAGGTGGATATGGTGGTGGTAGGAGAGAAGGAAGTAGTGGAGGAGGCGGTGGATATGGTGGAAATTCACAGAGTCGAGGTTAGTATTGTTATTCTTAATTGATCTGTTTATTGATTCCATTGATTGATGAACTATTCCTTTGGTTTATGAATCGTTTTGAATTTTAGGGTTTTTATTGTTTCTTGGAATTTTTTTTTTTTGGCAGGTGGTGGTGGTGGATACCAAGGTGGAGGAGATCGGGGAGGTGGTCGTGGTGGTGGTTACCAAGGTGGAGGAGATCGTGGTGGACGTGGAGGCGGCGGTGGAGGACGCGGAGGTGGTGGTAGTGGAAGAGATGGTGATTGGATGTGCCCTAATTCAAGGTATGTTGATTTTATCTTCCTAATGTGTAGATTTTGGTTTTTATTTTTTAATATTATGTAGTGCGTTCTGTGAATTAGAAATTGAAATTGGTTTTGGAATTCTGTGTTTTGTGTTCAAGTTGTGGGAATTCGAACTTCGCTAGAAGAACTGAGTGTAATAAATGTGGTACTCCGAATGCTACTGGAGGAGGTGGTGGTGGTGGAGGCGGTGGTTACAACAGAGGTGAGAGTGGTGGGGGATATGGTGGAGATCGCGGTGGTGGCCGTGGAGGGGGAGGAAGAGGTGGTTCTTATGGAAGAGAAGATAGTTATGGACAGGCCCCTCCTGCAACAGCATCTTATGGTGGAGCTGGTGGAAATTATCCTCCTCCGAGTAGTTATGGTGGTGGTGGGAATAGTAATTATGGAACTGATGCAGTTCCTCCACCTACTAGCTACACTGGTGGTCCGAATGCGTATCCTCCATCATACGGTGGTGGTGCTCCAAGCTATGGAGATGATAAACGAGGTGGTAGAGGAGGTTCATATGGAGGCTCCAACGATAGAGGCGGTGGTGGTCGGGGAGGTTCTTATAATGGTTCTAGTGATACAAGAGGAGGTGGTAGAGGAGGTTCACAAGGTGGATATGATGGTGGTTATGGTGGTAATTCTGGTGCTCGAAACTCTGGAGGTGGTGGTTATGGTGGTGGATCTGCTGAACCCGAAGTAGAAGTGAAGCAATGTGAAGAAGGGAAATGTGGTGATAATTGTGATAATTCAAGGATCTACATATCAAATCTGCCCTTGGATGTGACTACTGATGAGCTAAGAGAGCTTTTTGGAGGGATAGGTCAGGTGTGTAAAGATATATTCCTTATCTGTTCTCTAAGTATGTTGCGTTTATACCATGAGTACCTTTACCTGAAAATTGATCGTATTCATGTTACTGTTGATTTCCCCACTTTAATATGCTGTGTTAGTAGTTTAGCTTGTTGCAAATTGCAAGCCTTTATGTGATCCTATGCTTACTGTTTGGCACAGTGACAGAATCATCTAATACCCACAACTAGAAATACTAGAAATTATTAGTGATATGCGTTTTTCTTAATTTGAACTTGCTATTCTGCTTCTGATTTAATGTTGTTATTTCGATGGAAGTCTTGTATCATCCCGCAGTGATATTTTCATTGTGTAAATATGATGCATTGACTAGTATACTCGTTTCTTTTGTGTCTCCTGCGTCTTTTTTCCTCCGCTCAGCAAGTATATTATTGATTGCTGTACCTGTATTTCTATCAATGAGAATAGATTATGTCATGCACTAGGCAACTTTTATCCGGTGAAATATTATTTTATGCTAATGTTGCTACCGCTATGTAGATTGCAAGGATAAAACAAAAGAGAGGATACAAGGATCAATGGCCCTGGAACATTAAGCTTTACACAGATGATTCTGGAAAACCCAAAGGAGATGGAGTTCTGTCATATGAAGATCCTTCCGCCGCGCATGCTGCGGGAGGGTTTTACAACAGTAAGTTTTCTCAAGGGAAATATCTGAATTGATCTGTGCTCATATCAGACTAGTATTAACACATGCTTTCTCCTGCCTATTAGATCATGAGTTGCGGGGTAATAAAATCAGTGTTACGATGGCGGCAAAATCTGCACCCAGACCTGCACCTGCTTTTGGACAAGGGTACCTTTCTCCTTCTCACTCTATTTCTAGGCCCTGTTTTTAAAGTAAAGTTTAGACTGTTAACCATGCTGACTTATGTATCATCATGGACTATACGCTGCCTTTCTTGCTCAATAATGAATTAGCATGTCAAATATGTCGAGAAAGCTGTTCTACTATAATTGTATTCCTAAGTGCAATGGTTGACATTAATTACTTCTAGGTAAGATTGCTACCAGCTTGAAATATCATTTGAGCGAGCTAGTCTATAAGTTGTTAGAAACGCTGTGATACATACTGTCTATGTTGTTCTGGGTCGCAGCTGTGAACATATTACTTGGCATGGCAACTTAATACGTTTTTCTACTTTTAAGAATTCAGGATAGATGCGAGACAACTTTCTATGTAGTTTGTCCATTCTGGCTATATGCAGACTTCAGATCCATCTTTTTTTTTTTTGAAGCCTGATAGAATAGAAACAAAAACAAAAAGGCGGTGGAGGTTAATGTATGAATTGGTAATTCTTGAAGGATGGTATCCTACTTTGTGGGGACAAACAAGAGACTAAAGGGCAGTTTTTAGGGGAACAAAATTGAACTTAAGGCTTTGAGAAGCTTTGGAGCCAGTTGGCAGGTGGGGTCTGTTGACACCACTTGTCCCTCTTTCACTCCGTCTCGATTATTACGCAGCAAAAATGGCTATGTTTTGTAATTCGTAGATCATATTCATGCGTTTACATAATTCATAGATTGCTACAAAGACGGAGCCAAGTAAGGGCAAGTGGGGTCAATTGCTCCCACTTGCCAATTGACTACAAAGCTTCCCCAAGTTTAAACTTATGATTATCTCGTTAAACTTACCTTTCTATCTATTGTTTTCTCCCACAAAGCAGAATATTTAGTTTTTGCTCCGCACCTAATTTAAATTGTCAATAAAGCTAGATATTTCTCTTTGAAGTTGTTGGCATAGTGCTATGGCACCAGAGGTTCAGTATGGCGTCTTCTGTTATAAACAATATATTGTAAAAATTTGATGTGTAAAGCAGTCCAGAAGCAAAAACTGTCTCAGAATTCTTTGTTATTCATGTAGTTACAAATTCTGATGGCCAAATTTTGTTCTCTTCTCTTCTTTTTTGGTTATTACAGTGGTGGTGGCGGTGGTAGAGGTGGTGGTTATGGTGGTGGACGTAGAGACAACTACAGAGATGGAGGGTCTGGGCCTGATAGACATCAACATGGGGGAAACCGTTCACGGCCGTACTGATGGGATGTGTGTACTTTTCACTGATAAAGCTCATGTACTAAGATATGTGAAATCTAAAGCATCTTTTTGTCAGAGTTGTTCCAAGAGGAGACCAAGAGGTAGGTGGTCTCACATTGTCTAAGCAAACGTCCCCTCTCTTTGCTCCTTCTCCCCTATTACAAGTTGAAGGGATTTTGTTACTTCAAGCTTAGGAATAATTTCAAGTTATGTGAATCTTTTATAGAGGAATGTGGATAACCTCCAAATTGCTGCTACTATGGTAGGTTGAGATTTACAGGTGAGTGACTGCTCCCTTTAATATGTTATAAAGAAGTTAGTGATTGCTTTGATATGTTACCTTTAGACCTGAATTTTTCTTGTATTGAGACTTGAAGCACATGTTCACTTGCTTTCCTTTTTGTGTTTCTTATTTTTTTTGCATGTTCACTTAAAGTTATGACATTGATGAAGAGAAAATGAGGTAGCTCATCAACTGCATGCTTTGTCGTGCTTGCTTGGTCATTCTACTGGGTGCTTTTCTGTTTTGTTTTTTTTGAAGAAAAACAGAAATGGCAAGTTTAGAACTGATGGATTAACCACCGTTGCATTTGTTGCGCTGGTTTTTGTATCGAATGTAAACAGAAGAGGGTAGCAGCAGCACTTATAGATATACCCTGCCTTTGTGACTCGACGCCATTCAGTGCAACACTGTAACCTGACAATTCTAACCCAAACTCTGCCTCCATAATATCACCTCCTGATCCATATATTGTTTAGTGATCTAAATATCACTTCAAGATCCGTAATTGTGGTGCAAAACACCAAAATTGAGTCGGAGTTGTATGTACAATGCTAATGCGGGTAGAATTTTGCTATTTTGATGATATACAAATGCTCCGTGACATATGCAACATGGTTGGACCCTAATCAAAGCACGCGGATCAACTTCGTTGTTATTTTGATGATATACAAATTTGGGCGATGCCGTTGAATTTCTGACGGGGGTAGAATTCCGTCCCAACAACCCAAATTTTTGAAAATAATAAATTGGGTGCTAATTATTTTTTTCCACAAGAACCGGTGGAGTATGACACATCTCTATAACCAACATTCCCGAATCAACAAGCTAACCTTAGAAATTTATATCAAAACAGTGCAAAAACGACAAGTTCAGAGTCTCCAGTTATGATTGAGAACTGAGAATATATTAAGTGGCAATATAACCAAAATATGTAGCCTGTATTTGGTTGAAGACTTCTGACAACAGTATAACATTTGAGACGCCCTGGAGAGGTCAAGCAAGCTCTAATTCCTGGGGCAACCCGAAACAAATTCTGCCTTCTCTCATATTGTGAATAAGAATCCTGGTGGTTCAATGGCTACCGGCATTCATCTATATACTTGACTTTGGAGCATATGCAATTGCTTCTGATCCATACCGAAACCGGGCATCAAAATTGGGTTGCACCTGAAATGCATGATCAACTTTGTTAATATTGCATATTATAACTGAAGTTGGGGGTGGAGACTTAGGATGGCAAGTATGGAACATGTCTGAAAGCAACTTCCACTAGGAAGGATTTGTCTGTTCCCAGAGATCAGACATTACTTCCTGAAAGTTAAAGTTTGGGAATCTAAGGAGAAATCACAAGTTGATAGGTGCGAAAACATTGAGATACCTGTGCACATGTCTCCGCCTAAAAGGTTAACCTAAAATCCAGGCAGTAACTACAATTCTGCGAGCATAGTTAATAGAAGACCATTCATGTCAACAACATATTTGTCAAGCTTCTCTATACCATGTAAACAAAAATAAAAGGGGTTCATAAAGATTCACTCAATGGAAACATTGTGAAACTATGAACTTCAGTTGATACATGAAAAAACCACATACCATCTGATGCATGTTATAAGGGGACCGACATATGAAGGTCCGACTCCCACATATCCCATCTGAGGATGTCCATAGCTTCCAGCATATACAGGACCTGAAATCATTCAAAGTATAATTTGCTCGCAACAGCTCAGATAAAAGTAAATGGATGCCACCCACCGAAATATAGTGTGAACATCTCCAAAACAACAAAAGCGAACAACTGTTAGCTCAGACTTCAGAGCATCAAATACCTGGGTTTGGAGCAACCATCACAGAAGCGCTAGCTGCATTTGCCGCTTGAGCTCTCTTTTCTGCATCAGCAAGCTCCGAACGTAGTTTTTCAATCGCTTGAGTCAATTCATTCATGTTTTTCTCCAACAGTTGCTTATGTTCAAGGTTATCAGCATGCGCCTTTTTCTCAAATTCAATAGCAGCCCTACCCAATTTCCAACAAGACCAAATCCCTTAATCAGTTAATCAAAACACTCAATAAAACTGTACAAGCAAGGAAAATGGGGCAGTTGCCCCCACTTGGCAACCAGCTTATTTCTACATAAAATCCATAAATTTGTTCAAATGGGGCAATTGCCCCAACAAAATGCATTTTTTATACCTTCCCTTTTGGACCCCAATTCGCATGGTATCAATGCCAGACTCCCTTTCCCGACGAACCCGAATGAGATCACCATTAACAGCCTGCAACTTCCAAGTTAACTCCAATTTGTTGGCATTAAATTTCTGTATATCAACCTTAGCTTGAGCTAATTCAGCACTAAACTTCCCAATTGTTGAAACCTCCGATTCTATTTTCAGTGACTGTTCATATAATAATCTGATTTCAATATCTCTATCTGCTTTCACCTGAGAAGCAACAGTAGAGATGTGGCGGATTTCTTCATTGGAAGCTGAGAGTTCTTGTTTGAGTGCGACGTGGGTAGCTGCTAATCGTTGATTGTCTAATAATAGGGTTTGCATTTCACGGTGTTGGTGGTGGAGTTGTTCTTCAATTAGGGCTTGATGGGGGGTGAAAATCTGGTTGTTGGAGGTGGTGGTGGTGAGGGTTATCGATTGGATGGAGAGTGATTTGTGGTGATCTTCCTCCTCCTCCGCCTAATTCCATCTCTCTGAGATGAATTCTGTTTCTTCCTTCCATTTCTCTCTCGATCTCTTCTTCCTGTCCTGTCCCTCTTCTATGTAAAAGAACCCTATTTTGGGGCATACATATAGTACAAAAATGTGGGTGCCTATAGTATTTCAAGGGTGGCCCTTATCCTAATGGTTATTAAGTTATTATAATACCCCTTCCCAATTTAAATTACATTACTACCCTTCCACTTAATTAAATTCTAATCCTAAAACAATCCCACTAATTAACCCATCCCACTAATTAACCAACCACCCACTAATTAACACACTTATTAATCCGTTATTTATGATTTTTTTTTTTTTTTTTAAGTTTTAAAAACAAAAACCCCTCTCTTTCCCTCTTCTTCTCATCTTCTTCTCCAAATTTTCAGAAAAAATTTTCTTTGATTTCGTTGTTGATTGCAGTTGTAAATGGCACCTCGTGTTAAGCGATGCCCTAGAAATACGATGCCGAATCCTGGTTTATCTTCCGTAGCATCTCAATCTAGGGCTTTTGAGAAAGATGGAGATGAAGTGGATACCGGATCGATTGGTGTTGGAGAGGGAGAGATAGAGGATGATTCTTTAAAATTGCACATAGAAAGGTATTTCCCACAAACCCATTGTTTATTTTTGCGTATTTCGTTGATTTATGACCTGAAATCGATGATTCAACCAAGTTTTTTTTAGTATCAGGTTCATGTTCGGCAGAACAGTCGCTGCCGAACTTTGTTTTTTTTACCCAGATGAAGAACAGTTCGGCTCTAATTATGGAAATCTTATTAGCCGAACCTTGCTAGACTTACTTCTGGGTACATTGTTCGGTTTATTGCGATAAAGTTCTAATGTGCCGAACCTTTCTCTGACAAAGGATAAAACTGTAGTACATTTTATTCGGCTCATATTGATAAAACTCCTATGTGCCGAACTTTAATCTGTTTATGGCCAATAGATTCCTCTAAAGTTATCCAGTTATAGGTGAGTTATGAAAATGTGTGGTATAATGATATTTATTTAATTTGAAAAACTAATTAAGGTTTGTCATTTGTTTTAGAACCCATCCCGGAAAATACAAGGACAAGATTAAAAGGAGAACAATGGAAGTGACTCCTTCTAACTCAAAAAATCCCAAACCTCGAGGTGGTGGCACAAAGAACTTACATGCAGGAAAAAGGGGAATTGACACGACTTCCCCTTTGCCCGTAGAACAAGAGGATCACAATGATGAAGAAGAAGGTGAGGAAGGTCAAGAAGAAGAAGAACTAGAACAAAAACAAGGACAAGAGAAAGTTGTTAAATCAAGGGACACAAGTAAGCACATTCCTCATCCGGATAATGTTATACGTCCTCGCAGTGATGGTTTGCCCCATGGTCTCCCTGAAGATGGTGGAAGAGTGTTGATTGGCTACAAGGAGTCATGGTCCAAGAGAATTTACGAGACTCCGGATCACAGGGATGCAGTCCGCGTACTTAGACACCAAACCGCTGCACACTGGGATATTTTCAACGAGGCTCCTGAGGTGGTGGCTTTAGTACAAGGCTCTGGTTTATGGCATGCTATTTTCTATGCACAAGATGATTTTGATGCAGTTACAAACTCAGCCTTTTGTGAGAGATTTTGTCCGGAGACTTACACATTTCATCTCCCCTTTGGCGAGATGTCGATTACTCCAGATGATGCACAGAAGATTAGTGGTCTTAGAACACATGGGAAAAATGTGTACTCAGCGGTTTATGAAATGACTTGGGACGAGTTGTATGTACTTGTTGAGGAAACTCTTGGTTGGCCAAAAGAAAAAACATAATTGGAGTTTTCCTGCGCTTCTAAAGAGGTGAAGTTTGTGGATTCTAGCACAAAGAAGTTGATAAAAATCAAGTTGACCGCTTTGAAAAAGTGTTTTGGAGACACAAAAGAGAAAATTTCAAAAGGGGAGTTGGTTATGACGAGGTCACAGCTAATCGCACTGCTACCGCATATTTATTGTATACTTTAGGAAGTGTTATATTTCCCGATAACAGTGGGAACAAGGTTAATGCTCAATACCTCCAATTGTTAAGGGATTTGAAAAGCTTCCACAAGTACTCTTAGGGAACCGCAACCCTTTCTTTCCTATTTGAGCAACTTGGGACTGCGTCTAGGTTAACAAGTAGAAACATTGGAGGTTATTTCACAATGCTTCACGTAAGTTTACACATTGTAGTTCCATTTTTAAGAAAAACTCGGCTTTCAATTTTGATTCTTATGTATGCCGAACCTACATTTCAAAGGTTTGGCTGTGTCGAATATAGTTTACATAGCCGAACTTTGGTAGTTCGGCTTTAAATAGGTTTTTACATTAAGCCGAACTTTCTTCTGTTTCCCAGAGTTAACAACCTCCATGATCCAATTCTAGGGATCCTAATAAATAAGTTTTGTGTTTTGTTTTTTATATTGTTGGTGCAGGTATGGATATATGACCATTTCCCGGATTTTAATTTAGCCAAGGAAGATGCTAAATGGGTGGACACATTGCCTTCTTCGGGAAAATGGATTTTCAAGGAAAATAAGAAGAGGAATAAAAAGCAAATCTTGATAGCGTTGAGAGAAAAGTTAGACTCTTTGAATGTTGAACAAGTAGTATTTCAACCATACAAAAAGGATGAAGAAGATGATGAAGTTGTTGAGGATGAAGATATGCTGTTGGGGATGTACTATGGGCCATTATTTTATCCCGAAGGCTTTATATTGTTTGATCCCCGTCGAGTACTCCGTCAATATGGATTTATCCAAACGATTCCGGTGCTAGAGGAATCAAAGTTCAAGTTGTTGCCCAAGTGTTCTAAGGGAACAAAGAGTACGGAAAGTTCATGGAATTCCGAATATGATCCCGATCCTTCCATTGATTGTTGGAATAAATTGGAAGATAACAAATTAAGTTGGGTTGACTTAGAAGAGTTGCGTGAGGATCCTTGTGAAGTCGACCCGGATTATATAGATTGGTATATCCAAATCTCACATCCTTTAATCATTAATAGGGAAAGTCAATCTTTGGTGGACGGTAAGAGGGGAAAGCAAACACAAAAGGAAGTCGAGCCAAAGATGAGGAAGAACACAAAGGGCATGGTTGAAGATGTTTCGAAGTGTTACCGAACTATGGTATATTGACTACATACTTTTAAACTTGTTTTCACTATTTTGGTGTAATGTTGCTTATATGTTTTAACTACATTTTATCAGATGGCTGGGGGTAACGACGTGTTGAAGGCTATGAATAAAAAAATTGATTGCAATGTGGATATGGCGGTGGAAGAGCAAGAATATATGTACAGTCGTTGGGATGGAGTAATCAACAAAGGTGAAGGTGCGAGTGGAAGGGGTGCTAAAAAAAGGCGTGGTGGTGGAAGAGGCGGTCGTCCTCAATAGAGTATTATGTTAAATTGAAGTACACTAGGTTTTAATGGTTAAGTTTTTAAGTAATGTTTGATTTTAGCACAATTTTACTTACTTGAAGAAAACAATGTTATGTGTTTGGTTTTAGATACAATGTTTTGATGTTTAACTACAATGTTATGCTTTTATGTTTAAGTGAAATACTAAGCTTTGAGTGCACTGCGATATGCAAGTTACAAGTCCAAGTTCGGCTTATTAATATGTTATAGTATTAGCCGAACCTGATACTGACCTTCAACAGTTTGGTTAGTTAAAATCTCGGCTTATTGGTAATTTACGCGTATCCGCCGAACCTAATATTGTTACACTCCATAATTGTCTCAAGAGTAAGTTGTGAGTAATTTCCATGTTACTAAATCGCTGAACCTAATAGCAATGTATTAGAATTGTATAGAAACTTGTAAATTACTATACTACCCCCTAAGTTTATATAAAAACAAAAAATTCTCTTTGGGGTCATCAATTCGGTTCTTCTCCTCTTCTCTATTCAAACCAATTTGGAGAAATTAGGTTAAAACCATATTTCATCGCCGAAATTGATCGTCGATTCATAAAAATTTGATTGTCGATTAAACATAACTACAAAATGGCTCGTAAGAAACAAAAACAAACTGGTAGGCGGTCCAAATCTTCTTCTAATCCGTCGAATGAAGAGCAAGAACCGTTAGAAGGAGTTGAAACTGAAATTGGCAAAGAAGTTCAATCAAGTGAAGAAGAAACCCCGAAAATGAGTATTAGAAGGTATGTTATACAAACCCAACCCTTTAATTTGTTGATTAATGCATTTTATTGTATTGTTAGACTAGGTTTAATTGAAAAAACCTAGGTTTTAAGAATATTTTTCCGAAACACAGGGACAAGTTCGGCTAATATGGTTTAATGTTTGATATGCCGAACCTTTAACTGAAGAACAGTTCGGCCGGTTTAGATAATATCCGATCTTTGAGTTTCACTAGTTCGGCTCTTTATACTGGGGTTCGTATAAGCCGAACTTTGTGGTAGTATTATGCTTATTTATGTTTTTGTTCTATGTATAAGAACCTAAAGGGTAAAATGAAAATCCGGGAAGATCAACCTGAAGTGCAACAACAACAACCAGAGAAGCAAGAAGCTACACCTAGTGTTGTTGGGTTTCACATTCCTGATGATGATGATGTAATAGATCCGAGAGCTAATGGTTTACCACACGGTCTTCCAGCTGACGGAGGCAAGGTGTTGATTGGTTACCGAGAGTCTTGGGCTAAGAGGATATATGAGACTCCTGGCCATTGTCGTGCGGTAAGAGTTTTGAGACATCAAAGGGCTGCACATTGGGATTTGTTTAAAGAGGTGCCTGAGGTGGTTGCTATAGTGCAAGCCTCTGGTTTATGGCCTGCCATTAAATATGGTCATCAAGAATGTGATAGAGTGATAGCCTCCGCCTTTACCGAGAGATTTTCTCCTGAGACTTACACATTTCATCTCCCTTTTGGCGAGATGACAATCACTCCTGACGACGCTTTTAAGATTACAGGACTTAGTGTCACCGGCGAAAGCGTGGATGCCGCGTTTTATAATATGAGTTGGGATGAGTTGTATAAGTTGGCCGAGGAAACTCTAGGTTGGCCAAAATCGAAAACCGAACTAGATTTTTGTTGTTCTGTGAGATATGTCACTTCTACCCATGATGATAAAGGTGCGCCTAACAAGAAAAACAAGAAGTTCAAGTTGGTGAGGTTGAAAACCTATTTTTAGAAAATAGAGGACAGGGTTAAAGA
This sequence comes from Papaver bracteatum, assembly GCA_023529315.1. Lineage (NCBI taxonomy): Eukaryota > Viridiplantae > Streptophyta > Magnoliopsida > Ranunculales > Papaveraceae > Papaver > Papaver bracteatum. Next base: position 726,573 of record JAJJWX010004350.1, read on the forward strand.
TGGAAAGTTGGTGATGACTGAGGAGTTAGTGAAACAAACTGCAACATCATATATGTTGTACACTCTTGGAATAGATATCTTTGCAGACACTTCTGGGAACAAGGTGAGTGCTCAATATCTCCAATTTTTCAAGAATGTTCACTCGGTTAATACTTATGCTTGGGATACAGCGTCACTTGCATACCAACTCAATCAACTCGCACAAGCATCTAGGTTGGCGAGTACAAACATTGGAGGAAATTTTAATATGCTTCAGGTAATAAACTTCATTAAATTTGATTTTGTTGTTCAAATTATACTTATTCAAAACAAAACTTTGGTTCCTCAGGGACAAGTTCGGCTTATACTTTAGCATATGTTGTAGCCGATCTTTCTGAATAATGGGTTCGGCAGCACTTGTATTTTTCGTGCGCTGCCGAACATTGATTAGTCATAGGATATTTTGAGAAATCTTGAATTGTTTATGTAGGTGTGGGTATATGACCATTACCCGGAATTGAAATTGTCCAAAGTACATGCTAATTGGGATAAAAGAACTCCAACAACGAATCGATATGATATGGAATCCAAGAAAGAAAGAAACACGAAAGATGTGTTTATTAATCTCAGGGAGAAATTAGACTCTTTGGATGAGAGTGATGTCGTATTTGACCCATATTTGAAAGATGCTCGAGAAGATTATGTTGTTCAAGATCATTTTGTGCCGATAGGTATGTACTATGGACCTTTATTTTATCCAGGTGGTTATGTAATATATGATCCTCGTCGCGTTCTACGTCAGTTAGGAGCTGTCCAAACGCTCCCGGTAGTTAACAATAAGTTCATCTTGTTGCCATTGGGTAGCCATGGGACTAAAAGCATCACCTCTTCGTGGTGCCCAAAATATGATCCAGAACCAAGCTTACAGCACTGGAGAACGTTGGATGCCAACAATTTAAATATGAACCACTTTCATATTTTGGCTGACGGTCCTCCACGAGTAGAGCCAGGCTATATGGATTGGTATAATGAAATTTCACATCCGCTTATTATCAATAGAGCAAGTCAAGTTGTAGCTGACAGGGACAAGGCAAAGGTTTCCAAAAAGAAGTCCAAGTCCCTTGACATTCAAAAGGCATATAAAACAATGGTAAGCGATGTCATCAATTTACACTTGTTTAAGTGTTACTTCTTAAATATTAAAGTTCTTGTTTAACTAACCTTTACCTTGAACTAGGTTTCGGCGGGTAAGGAGTTGTTGAGATATTTGAAGAAAAGAATTTCTTGCAAAACTAAGATGACGGTGGAGGAGCAAAAGGATTGGTACAACCAGTGGGATGCAGTCACAAACAAAGGGAAAGGACCCAATAAACAAGAAAAAAGGCCGACGAGCAAGAGGCCACGGCAAGAAGGTGAAGGCTCAAGTCAACCTGGTAGGGGAAGGCCAAATGCTGAAGAGGACGAGAATGTACGTCATAAAGGGAAAAGAGGTCGTGGTGAGTGAACTATAAGTTTGGATGGATGTGTCCTGAAGTACACTTAGTTTGTTATATTTCGTTAGGAGTTGTTAAACACACTTTGTTTGTTACGAGTTGTGAAGTACACTTGTTAGGTACCTTCTTTGTTCGAATGTTAGGTGGTGTTTCAAACAACACGAAAGGGAATGGTTCATCTTAAATTACATTTTGCGCATTTGTCGAACCTAGGAGTTTCAACCTAATTTTGATAATGTCTTGGTTTGGCGAACTCGACCAAATTCGAATAAGCCAAACCTTAAAATCAACAGGTTCGGCATATAAAGATATCGTTCACATGCGCCGAACACTACACTGTCTTCTCAAAAAAATAGATCCGTTGTGGCATTTACTATATATAGTGTTTCTATTCATAGCATTGGGTTTGCTTAACTCATTGTTTACGTCTATACTAATTCATGGAACCATTCGCCGTAGAAAGATGATAAGTTGCTTGTTAGAGCTTTCATTCAGACTTATCGTATTTATGGTGAGCATTATTCGATGTTTTGGAAAAAATTTAATTAAAGAATACCATTTTCGGGTAGATGAAAATCTTAAACACCGTATGCGTTCGTAATTAGCCGAAAGATTCCGACAAATCCGTTATACGATGAAAGATTACATCAGAGTATTAGGATGGGTTAATCAATATCATCCCAGCGAAACTAATGAGGAAAAAGTGAGTAATCCAAAAGATTACTGATCCATTAGAGAGTTGTTTATTTTTTTTTATATAAAACTAACCTTCCAATAATTTTTTTTAGGAAGCTAGAATTCAAAGGCTTTGGGCTATACGCCATGGAGGAAGAAAATACCATCTCGGAATATGTTACACATGGCTGAATAGAAGAATTCCTAGATTTATTAGAGACCTTTGCGCTGAGATGCACTAGATTGACGAAATTACATCAGGTTCGGCATTTAAATCAAAATATATTGCTGCCGAACTAATAGTGTTTTTTAAAATTTGAAAATTAACCGTTGGGAATGGTACGTTATGGATGGTTCGTCTTGTAATATAAATGCCGTACTTGCCGAACTAGATAGGTTTAATGAACGTTTTAAAATATATCCATTACAAATAGTACAATCCGTCACTCATATATATATATCCACATACGATATCTCATTATCAAAGCACAAAATGGCAGTGTCTAGACCTAAGTATACTCTAGAAGAAGATTTATCTCTTTGCAAACATTACGTAACTTACTATCTGGAGAAGGGTTCCGAGCGACGAGTAAATGGTTTAATGAGTATGTACTACTTGGTCAGAATTCATGAAGCATTCACCAATGAAATAGGTAATCTAAATAACCGGGATAACGCTTCCATGTTTTGTCGAATAGAAACAATTAAACAAAAAGTTCGGGACTTCATACCTATGATTCGGATTGTGAATCGATATAGGCTTAAAGGTGAAACAAATGATGAGGTTGTTGTTCGAGCTCTAGAGGAATGGCGTAGATGGAAATGGAAAATTTTCAAATACCAAGCTCACTACAACATCCTTAGAAGGTTTGTCATAACTCGTTTTGGTTATTAAATGCTTGTAATTTTTACTTTGTAATGGGTAGTGATTTTGTAATAGTTAATTTTTAATGATGATTTAATGATTTCAAACTATTTCAAATAATTAGTCATTTGTATTGTTATCAGGATCGGCTTAATAGTGATTTTTTCGAATAAGCCGAACCTTACAATGAAGATTGAATACATATAATCACTCAAGTTCGGCACAAAAAAAATGTCAACTGTTATCCGAATCATACAATGTAAGTAATATTATTAGGATCGGATTATTATTGAATACATCGAATAATCCGAACCTTTAACTGGGTGTTGAAATACAAAGTATAACTAAAGTTCGGCACACACAAGTCGTCAAATGTAAGCCGAACCTGTTACTGAAAGTTCTTGTTCTTCCATTGTTTGCACCAAAAAACAGGTTAAAAAACCAAAAAATATTATCAATTCATAACATGCGCTTTAGGATACATTATGTAGCATTCACAATCTCATATCAACCTAGGCATCCGACGAAAAGAAAATGCAAAATAATTATACATATTAGAACAAGTACTAGGGTGATCCCAACCTCACAACATCTTCTTCGTCATCTTCAAAAACATCCTCTTCATCATCCTCGGAAACATCTTCTTCATCCTCATCATCCATTACAAACACTAGTCATGGTGGAAGAGGTGGATGTAAACTTCTCCAAAGCTCCATCTCCGTAGCGTAATTTGCACACCAATCCATAGCGTAATTTTCTTCAAAAACATACCAAAAGGCTTCAGGAGACAATGGAGGTATTGGGAAACCGGATCTAAGCTTAAGACCGATATAATGGCAGCCTTGAACAAATGCAATGACAAGTCTTCTATCTTTCACACTCTCATTGCAAGGCTTTGTTGGCGGCGCATAGGTAGAACAACTTCCGGCCCTCTAAAACGAATGAACAACACAATTAAAGGTCTCCGCGATTAAAAACCCACATATCGGCATTTGCATCCAATGATCACGTGTGATGACGGCATCCCCATGTAAACGCCGTTCAAAACTAATGAACTCTTGTGCGACCCCGTGGTCTCCGCCACCTCGCATCATTGACTTGTAGAAGTCCCTGTTTCGACGTAGAGTTTGTAAAAATCTTTGATGAATATGATTTAATTCATCCCCTTGGGCAACCGGTTGGTTCCCATCCTTAAAAGGTCCTAGTTGTTCCGCGGTGACATGGAAACCACAATTTCCATCCCCTTCGACATCGTCCATGGATATAATAAACTCATGAATGGCTTCGGGTAGGTTCTCCAAGTAGTTTCTGTAAATCATATTAGAAGGTCTCAAATACTTCCCCAAACTATCTCTTTTAGGACCCTTCATTTTCCCTTCCGCATATACGGTTTTTTCTCCTTTTGCTTGGGAAGCGTCGTGGTCTTTGTTGTTTCCATTTGTTGAGATGGAAACATCTTACCTTTAAGATTTACGTCTCCTTCCAATGGGGGAGGACATAGAGGACCACTATTCTTAACATCTTTGTTACTTGTTTCACCTTTAACCTTGCTCGGTCGACCACGTTTCTTTGATGGCTTCACTTCATCCATCTTGTCTAACTTCTCTATTGCCTTCTTCTCTTCTTCGTACTTTGCATCATGGTACTCCACCCCGCATGGATCCCTTGTGGTAGGTGTTGGTTTTTTGGTAATAGCATATGCTCTTGCTCTCTTCTCTTGTCGGTTCTCTTTCGTGGGTGGGATACCTTTTTGTGGTCCCTTTTCCGGTTCTAATATACCTTGTTGGGTGTGAGGATAAAGGATTGGCATCATGTTTTCCCAAAAGATTCGTTTATGAGGTCGCAACATCCCACGATACATTTCAGCCAACCTTTTGCCATAAGGTGTGTCCCAAATATCTACATCATCTTCCTCGTCGAGCATTGGATCACTACTCAATTGTTTCCAATGAGAATCAATAGCCTCAAAAGGTATCCTAAAATCCTTGTACCGAATTAGTTCATGCCGACACGGAAGTCCCATGCTTTCCCTCATTTTACAAACACTCTTCTTGGGAGTTGGCATCCATTTTGTCCATCAAATCCACTTCCTTCATTATAAGTTCAAGGCACAAATGAGATACCATATGGGTTAGTCCCCGGAGCCACTTATCATCCGGGAATTCATCATGCTTCATCATTAGATTTTTTTCGATTAACGCTCTAATTCTTATAACATCACTCATGAAATAGTCTTATATTGCGTCAAAAAACCGTGACGAACGTGTCCACGCACCCAAATAGATTCTTCTTCAAACGATAGTGAGCCGACTCTACCATACTTGTAGCTTGGTTGTCGAAGTGCTTGTGATGGTTTTTAAATGCACTAACAAATCTATGTGCGTTCGTATCCAAGAATTGCTTCCGTAAATATATAATGATTTCCGGGTATTTGACGCCCCAATTCACAATGAGCTTTGCAACATTTTCTTCAAACACTTCTTCGGTGATGGACCAAGTCAAAGCTTCCCAATCATTGTGGAAACATGCCCACATCCTTTCATTAGACTCATATGCTTCCTTGAATTCTTTCTTCTTCACTTCTCGTTCTCCATCCGGTAATTTAACAATCTTCTCTACCTCTTTCAACTTCAGCGTTTGGATTATCCCTTGGCATTTATTCTTAACATTATTCCATACATGAAAGGTACATAGAAAGTTTTGCGCGTTCAGAAAAATCTTCCTTATAGCAAACATCAATGCCGCCTATTGGTCGGTTACCATGACCTTTGGAAGAGCATCCTCTCGGAAGATTAAATTCACTTGTTCCAATGCTCACACATAGCTTTCTTTCAACTTATCATGCAAAAAATAAAAAGCAACGGTGAAGGGTGACTTGGTTGACGTATGACCAACAACGTTCATCAAGGGCATCTCATACTTATTGGTTTTGTAAGTGCAATCCAATATAAGAACTTGTGGGAAGCATAACTCCAACTTTACGCATTCCGGATGCGTAATAAAAAGGTGCGTCACATGGCCGAATTCATCCAATTTATTTTGGCAAGCATAGTTCTTCTTTTGCGCCAACCACAATAATTGTTGCATCACCAACCTACCTTGCAAATCCTTTCTTCTCAAAGTACTTCTCGCGTTGTAGATTTGTTGCAACGTAGTCTTGTTATTCTTATCATCCGCCTTAAACTTGCTAAGAATTTTAGAGGGTGCCATACGTACTCGTGTCATTTTATCTACCTCCGGATATTCATGAGCTTTGAGTCTTCCGGCTCTATAATGTCCATGAAGATCCTTTGGACGTGGGTGGTTATGATGGAAATCCATATCTTTATTCATTGTGAGAATGTCTTCATCTTTATTCCAATTTAAGATGATCTTGAAAGGACAATTTATCTTCCTTGTTTTAGTCTTATATTTTTTCCCGGTATTCCCAACATATGGCTTATCTTTTTTCTTCTTGCTTACTTTCTTCCCGCCCCTCTCACAAACCATCTCAACCCGCTTCTTTCGGCTTTGTCTACCTTTAACTAGGACACAATTGATTTTCCAAGCATGTTCCTCAACCCATTTAACAGCTTCTTCTTTGGTTTTCCACGTCTACATATCCACAAGTACAAAACTTTAGTTTTATTAATGATTTTGCATACAACATAGTTGAAAATTTATAAAAAAAATAAACTACGTTTTTTACCTACCAAGTAAGTTTGGAAGTGATCTCTAGTATCTTCATGAATTACATCAACAGGCGGTGGTTGATCCTCCATAGTTTCCATTTCAGCAACAATCTACAACAATATCGCACAAGTTTTGGGTCAGGTTCGGCTCACACGAACAACAATAAGAAAGCCGAACCCAATGTTCGGCTAATTCGTGTTTGAATTATAAAGCCGAACTACGTTTGTAACATGAATTCGGACGATTTCGGACTAATCTTATAAGCCGAACCATAACACTTGAGTTTCATAAATATTCCAAAAACAAAAATTTATGTTCGGTTGTAGAACGAGTAAGCCGAACATTACACTGTAACTCGTATGTTTTCAAACATATGGTTCAGCTATAATTGTTACCTCAAATTTAAGCCGAACCATGAACTGTTTTTTGGCGCTAAAACAATTGAAGGACAGATCGGCGCATTTTTTTCTCAATCGAATAAGCCGAACTGTTCTTATTTTCCATGGTTCGGCACAGAGATGTTATCCATAGAACATTGTTACAATGTCGCCGAACCAGTTGCAAAAATCATAACTTTTGGTGAAATCAAGATACAAATCGGACATTAAACAACTTATGCAACCATACCTGTGTATTATTAGCATTGGGTTCCTCATCTATGTACTCATCTTCTGGATTTGGCTTCATAAATGAATCATCTTGAGCTTGAGAAAAAAGTTGAGTTTGTGTAAAATCATTTTCATAATCCAACAAATCAGCCATTTAAGGATCTCCATCGTAATTGATATGTATTTTCTTAGCTTTACGTGATGAAGATTCACCTTCCTCACTCGAATTTGTATCACACATTTCTCAATATTCACAAAGATCACAAACAAAGAAAAAAAAAATTCCCTCTTTTTTTTCCCTCCTCTCCTTCTTCTTTCCTCCTTCTTTTTCTAAACTCACTCACTAATTTAAAGAAAAACTTATTATCATTAATTCACACTAAACTAATTTTAGTCATTAACAATTAATAAAGTTTTATTATCACTAATTAACAAGTAATCTAATGAGGGGTATTTTAGGATTTTTGAAAAATGCTGGATAAGGGCCACCATTGAAATACTATTGGCACCCATTTTTTGTCCTATATGAATGCCCCAAATTTTTTGGGTCTGCCCCAAAATAGGGTTCATGTAAAAAGAGGCAAACGGGGGCGCTCACTTTAATGGGCTTTAGGAGTGTAATGAAGTCCTGAGCATGTGGTCGGCTGTGGAAGGCTAGCTATTTGGGAGAATGAGGGGTGTCCAACACTTGTTAAACCTGGTTTAATTGGGGGCCAACAATAGATGACAAAAAAAGTCTCCCAATCCTAATTTGGGTCACCCCTTATAATATTTTTTTATATGGCTAAAATGCCCCAAAATAATTAGTGATAATTTTAATTAATTAGTGATACTTTTAATTAATTAGTGATAATCTTACTTAATTAGAGTTTAACCTTTTATTTTTTCAATTTTTTTTTTATCCATGTGTATGAAAAATCGCTGAGATCATGGATATATATATATATATATATATATTTTGCCCAGATTCGTATGAAAAATCGTCATGGTATTGAAGTGGTTTATTGACGACGCTAAACGGTCGTTAATGTTTAGACTGTTTAAGTGACGATTCTAAACAGTCGTTATTTTTTATAAAAGAGTCATTATCTGACTGCTATAAACAGTCGTTAATGTTTCGACAGTTTCAGTGACGACTCTAAAGTCTAAACAGTCGTTAATGTTTCGATAGTTTCAGTGACGACTCTAAACAGTCATTAATGGCGGAAATGTACGACAATTTGTAGTCGTCATATAAAGATCAATACCCAGACGACCCTTTGGAAAGGTCGTTATTGTTTTTATTATGTATATGACGTCCCTTAAAATCGTTATTGTCTTTGAAGGGTCGTTAATTAGGGTCGACTGGTCGTGATTTGAAAATAAAAATAAAAAATTAGTCAAGGGTAAAACAGTATTTTCATAATCGGATGAATACGCCCCTGAAAATTTTGGGGTGCAAATAAAATTTCATGACCCCCAATTAAAACTTATGTCCCCCAATTAAACTAGGTTGTTAAATTACATACATAATCTTGTTTATATATTTTTATTTTTTTATTTTTTTATTTTTTCCTATTTTTCTTCTTTTTTCATTTTTCACTTTTTCTTTTAATTAATTTTATTTTATTACTGAATAAATTTAACCAATAATAAATTTAATTTAATTTAATTTAATTTCTTAAATGTACAATGAGTTGGTTGGGAGCCGAGTAACAAGATGCGCCCCAACCCCTTTTGAATGACAAGGCCAATCCTGTGGAATAAATAGTTGCCAATTTTAATATTGAAATCATGGCCCGCAATGCAGTGCTTCAATCGTTTCAAAAGACCACCGTATCGTGTCCGATCTCAACAAGTGTAGAGAAAGCTATGACACTGAAATCGTAACAATGGAAGCCTAACAAGCTAAGCTCCAAACAACGTACTACTATACTAGCTTAATTGAACAAGTTGTTGTGCTAGTCTACCAGCGAGCCTCATGAGGAACCAACCCAGGGAGCCGAAGCGGATAGAGGGACTGATTATGTCGCAAGGGGACAAGCTAACTCTACCTTCCATGTCAAATTTTCCAATATTGCGCCATCTGGGACTCGAACCTGGGACCTCCTGGAGCGCATGAAACCTATGTGAAACGGGGATGACCAGCTGAGCTAAAGGTACCCGTTTAATTTTTTTTCTTTGTAAATTTTTTCTTGTTCTATTCTTTACTCCAACCGACGTTAACCCGACTATAATTTTCATCTTATTCGACTAACGTAAAGGCTCTAGTCGTTTTTCTAATTTGCAAGTCAGTGAAAAAGAAAAAGAAGAAGAATTGAAGTAGAAATAGAATTGAGTGAAGTTAGAGAGCAAGAACCATATCTCGACTGCACGGAAATATACAATAAAAATTATCCACAAACAGAAATCTTATTTTCTTGTGTTTGATTGATAGATTAGGTTTAAATCCAAAAACCATATTTTATGCCAGTTACAGAATGAAGTTTGGCTTACAATTGAAACGAATTATCAGTCGAACTACTCATTATTCTTCATTATGAAAGTGCTGATGAAAAGTTCGGATAATAATTAAACTTGAAAATGTTAACCGAACTTCACTTTATGAGGAATAATGTTATGTTTGGTGTCCTATTGTTTCCCTCGAGTCAGCCAAATTTAGGTTCGGCAGTTAAAGAATAAAGTTTGGCTGATAACTTATCATGCGAATTTATGTATGTTTTGAAAAAACTAGGTTCAGTTGATAACTTGTCGAACCTAGGTATAAGTTTTGTAAATACATAAAAGTTAAAAGTTAAAATTTTAAAAAATTAAACTATTTTTCAAAAAATTAAATTCAGACACGACCTTGTACGAGATACCTTTTACTGATATTTGTTATCGAGGAGGTGTTCAAGCTAGGAAAGAAGTTGCCTTGGTTTTTCTTTCGAGCGATGGTTTGGCCTTGAGACCAGTAGATATCCTGGTTTATAATTGGGATAATGGGTGTGACATATGCATGGACGTAACTGGTGTCTTTCCTTTTACATGTGGAGGTGCTCGTACTTTTATTCCCGGTCAAGTAACTAACAATGATGTCACATGGAAGCAATATAAATACCTTGAGAAGTGCACTTCTCAGGTTTTTGGTCTTCTATCTTGGTGAACTCGGTAGCGACACTATAGATTTTCTGAAAAGGCTGCGTAGTTATATGGCTAGTCACGATGCGAATGTTAAAATGGGAGATTTCCTTTTTTATAGGATAGAGGATGTCATTAAGAAATGAATTGAAGCCCAGCTTCCTTCCAATTTTTTGTAATTCATTCATTCATTAATTTTTTTAATTATTTGTATCTTCTCGATAACATAAAAAAATAAAAATAAAAATTTAAAGAATACAAATATACCGACACTACTACGATTATTAAGTATGATGGATGATGGGTTATTGGTTTTACTACCTAATGACTCTATTTTGCACATTTACTAAAGGCTAATACCGCAATTAGCGGGGAATGTACCATCAAGAATACAAAACAAATCTAGGCTAAGTTTGCCTATGTTAGTGGTGGTCAGGATTTGTCCGTGGGAAAGATAAATCAAAGGATGTGCTTCTCCCTGCCACACCTTACATGTCGCACGTGTGGCGTTAATTCCAATATTATGAATGAAAAATGAATACTCAAGTCAAGATATGGAATTTCAAAAATTATAACAAGGAGGTTCGAACTCATGACCCATTGTGTCCTAAGAGTGGCCTCTAACCAATGTTCCATCTTGGTTGGAATTGATAGAAAAGATAAATCAACAGTGGTGGTTTGTTCAACTTAAATACCATAATTGTTTTATTAATTAGTGTTTCACTAATTGCACATAATAAATAATCTATTCATTATAAAGTTTTTTATTAATTGGTGTTTCACTAATTGCTCATAATAAATGACTAATCATTTTTAAATTATAAATATTTTCTTAATTAATTATAATATTTATTTCTATTAATAAATAATTTTGATAAATAATATCAATAGACATTTTCTGCGACAATGAGTAGTAGAAGAGGTGGAGGCCGAAATATAAGTGGTGGTTAAGGGCGGAACCAAGCACAATTATATTTACTTTTGTTCTTTTATCGTAAAATGGGATACAAAGTCCATTTTTTACATGTATCCACTTGCCAAGCATTTTTTATCCCTCTCTCCTAAAAATCCTGGCTTCGCCCCTGGTTTGTGGCGGAAGAAGTAGTGACGGTGAATGCTGGTGAGTAGTGATGGACAAAATTAATTTTATGTTGCCGTTACAACATCGATAACATCGTAGTGTGGAAGATGTGGTTAGTTGTTTTTAACACTTTTGATAAAGGAAGGTACCATATATTTTAGGGATGATATCATACAAGACAATATTTTCATGATCGTAGTTGGATCAACCAAATGGTACCCCTGTTATCTTTGGTATATATCGTATAAATCATGATTTTTTAATGTTAAAATAAATTTTATTGCAATACAAAAAATAATATATACACGGAAAAAAAATAATGAAACTAATCAATTGACGAAATTTTGTTCAATCTAAACCTCATACATGGCATTTGTGATTGAAAACTTAGAATTGCGTCCAACAACCTACATGAGATGGGCGGCAGTGATGGTGGCAGCGGTGGAGTCAAAAATTGACATTGAGGAGGCCTATTTTTTTTTTTAAAGAAACATGTAAACTTTGGTGGACTAAACCATAAATATATATGGACAAAATACTATTTATAAAATAAACTAAAAAAATTATGTAGTTATTAAAAATTTAAGGGGTTAGAGCCAGGTTAGTCAACCATTGGCTCCGCCACTAGGTGGTGGTGGATAAAAAAAGTGGATTCATATGGTTTTATGGTGGGGCGGGTAATGGTGAACAAAAACATATTATGCTAATTTCGTAACGCCACACAATGTGTAACGTTATATTATAAAGTATAAAACGTGGTTGATCATTCTAATGTTAAAATAAACTCGATAAAACACATGTCCATTTAAAAAAATTAGTGCAATCAATTGCCATGTTATGTAATAACTAAACGAACGACACGAATCAAGATCAAAACATATGAAATTACTTATTACCGATTTGTTTATGTAAAGAGTGGTCAGGATTTGTCCTTGACAAAGATAAATTTACCACTGGGGTTTACTCAACTTAACCATTTAAAATGTTTTATTAATTAGTGTCTCGTTGATTGTTCATAATGACTAATTAAATTTCTATTATAAATGTCCCTTTAATAATCTAATATAAATACATAATTTTATTAATAAATAATTTTACTAAAAACTATATTAATTCTAATGGTGGTAGTGGAAGTAGGGTTAGTATAAGTGGTGGCGGGTGTTTGTGAATGGTGAAGGCGGTAACATTACTATTGGTGGAGGAAATAGTGGCGGTGGATGGTTTTTATGATGGTGGGTGTTGGTAATAGTAGTGTATAATAATAGTTTTTGCTTTTTAGTGAGTTTTATTGACCAAGTAAAAAAATAATCTTCACAAAACATGCAACATTGTATTGTGAAAGATGTAATTGGTTGTTTTTAGCACGATTGATAAGGACAAAAACCAAATATTTCGAGGATGATACCGGAATGCATAAGACAATATGATCATGACTGTTCGATCACCCGTATTATATAAAGGCAATTGGTGTACCCGCGTAAGAGAACATTATCGCTCTCTCAAGTACTATTACATTTGTTTTCCTGAAAGACCATCAATGTCAAGATTTTTCGCGACAACTACCTACAAAGACAACAACTTTCACTCAATTCCCGATATAAAACCTTATATTGACCGGGAAAATGTATTTGCATTCTAAAATATCTATTTGAAAATTATGTTTGTTCATCAAAATCATCATAAAAAACTCTAAAACATAATTCTAAATTTCGCCTCCGATGTTTATAGAATATTTTTTATATTTTACATTCTTAAATCATGCGACCTCTTGATGACAAATCAACAATATCAAATTACAGATCAATATGTATAGGTTTCATTCACTGGGTTGGAAGGTAGAGTAGACACAGATGGGTAGATCACACAAAGCAGAACATGACTCAGAATACTTCAATAATTTGGTCAAGAGATAAGGTCAAAATTTTTAAGATTAACTTTCTATAGGACTAATTAGATCGGCTTCGATAGGAGCTGACTAAAATATGGATTAATAATAATTTTCACATTAGACAATTGAAAAACATAGTTTGGCTAACTCTTCCTATGTAAAGAGTGGTCAAGATTTGTCATTCCTCAATTGCTATGTTATGCGAGAAGAAGGTGATATCTAAGATTGAGGTATAATTAAAGGGGTAGGATCCGTTGACATGATTATATTGACATAATCCGTTGACATAGTTATAGTGTTTTATACTGATCCCAACCGATAATGAATTTGTAGCCAATTTTTTGATGACATGTTCTTCTTATAAGTCTCTACATTCAAACCAAAAATGAGAGCATTCTGAGATGTATAAAACCACCATCTATGATTTTGAATATTAACAGTTGGAGATTAACGGTTGAAATTAAAATTTGTGGATGATGAAGTTTCGTATTTCAGAATACGCTTATTTTTGGTAGGAATGTAGAGTTTTATATGAGTAACATGTCACCAAAAAATTACTTAGTGTGAACGATATGAAGTTCGACAACATGACAACATTTGAATTACTTAGTGTGAAAAACTAATGGCAGTTTTCTATTCGTCCCCCGTGCCCCCATTCAAAATCGTCCCCATCAAAAAAATTCTCATTGGTAATATTTAGTCGGAAGGGTTTGAAAAAAAATAACATGGTGACATTGTTGTCACCACATGTAGTCGGCATTATGTCTAGTTATGCGATGATGACGATACTAAGTCTAATCGACATGTTGTTCTTTCGTCGACTGTGACGAGTTTTCATGATGTGAGTTATGAATCTCTGAATTTCTTTTTTCATTTGAAGAATCAAATCTCTAAAACCCAACTCAATTCGGTTTTAAGAAGTGTTCTACTCGAGTAGTTCATTTTTTTAAAAATGATTCATAAGGGTTTTCCCTATTTTCCATCCATATTTTCCCTATTTCCTATCCCTCTAAATTCCTATCCCCAATTATCCTGAGTACCACCTATAAAAATTATCATATGTCCTAAATCTTATCTTTGACTTTTTGTTTACGCCCAACTATGAAACCACCCTACACCTAAAACAAAAAACACACACAAAATCTTACTATTTTTTTCTTCCCACCGCCAATCGTATCCACCCTCTTCTTCCCCAACTACTACCACCACAAACCCTGTTTTGATTTATGCAAGGTGCTTATTGATCTAGTACCTAAGGATACCTCCAAGAAAACAACTAACTTTTCAAGCAAAATAAAATCCAAATGAGTCAAAATACAAAACTAATACATGTGTGATTGTATAAAGAAATTGATGTTCAAATTTTATTTGATTTGTTTTACCGTGATGAAGAACTAAGTGTATGATGCAATACGAGTCTGTATATATGACGATAAGAAACTAATATATCTAGTGCTAATCCATATACGGATATTGGAAAGCTAGTCCCCCTCATCACTAATTATTGTCTCTTACAATCGTCCATAACCGGACCACTGAGATCATTAATGGTTGCCTCACCAGTTCTTTAGATGAAAAAAAAAATCTTGAAAATAAATTATTGATTGAACATTGGTGATTAATTAGCTTAATTACCGATCTCTAAGAAAATGGATTTTCAATTATGTGAACTAGGGTTGAAATAAGTGTATTACAATACTAATTACAGAACTAATTAATAGGAATCTAACCTAGGATTTCTAACTTGATAGCTTTTGGTTTGTTTAATAAAAAAATAAAGGATTAATGATGAAGATTGAAGAAAATAGATAAAAGTGGTAATAGTAAAGTCAAACTAAATTTAACTTTTATATTGACATATCATGACATGGTTTGACCATTATTTCTACAATATTAAAACCCAAGGCAATGACAATGACATAATAGATGAAGCTAATTTTTTGGTGACATATTCCTCTTATATAACTCTACATTCCTACAAAAAATGAGAGCATTCCGAGATGTATAAGACTATCATCTACCATTTTGAATATCGACCGTTGAAGATTAACGGTTGAAATTAAATTTTGTGGATGGTGAAATTTCGTATATCAGAATACTCTCATTTTTTTTTGCAGGAATGTAGAGCAATATAAGTGGAACATGTCACTAGAAAATTAGCTTCAAAATCATTGTCACTTGGATTTTGTAGAAAAAAAATGATCAAACCATGTCATGATTATATCAATATAATAACCATGTTATTAGATCCGCCCCTTCAATAAATTAGTACTAATTAATCAGGAACAAATTTACTATTTTGAAAAATGTATGGCAAAGGAGTCCTGGATTTTACTTCCTAATAATCTTATTTAGCCTGACTACCTTTACCTCAATTAGTTTGGGTATACACTACGAGTTTTATTTTCTCGTTAAATAATGTTTTTATGTACTGTTTTTCATTTGTTCACTCAGAAACTTACTGCTAAAACATTTTCTTGTAGTTGCGCATCTACTAGACAAATTTGGCATATAAAGTGAAACCAGAAATTTAGTTTCTGAATTTATTTGCTACCAATACACTACCTCCTAATATTACATCATTTCCTTGCATAAAAAAAGAATCCTATTTTGGGGGAGCCTCAAAAATTTTGTGGCATTCATATAGGACAAAAATGTGGGTGCCAGTAGTAATTCAATGGTGGCCCTTATCCTAATGGTTGTTAAGTTACTATAATACCCCTTCCCAATTTAAATTACATTACTACCTTTCCATTTAATTAAATTCTAATCCTAAAACAATCCCACTAATTAACCCATCCCACTAATTAACCACCCACTAATTAACCTCCCACTAATTAACACACTAATCCGTTACTTATAAAAAAAAAAAAAATTTTAAGTTTTAAAAACAAAAACCCCTCTCTTTCCCTCTTCTTCTCATCTTCTTCTCCAAAATTTCAGAAAAAAATTTCTTTGATTTCGTTGTTGATTGCAGTTGTAAATGGCACCTCGTGTTAAGCGATGCCCTAGAAATACGGTGCCGAATCCTGGTTTATCTTCCGTAGCATCTCAATCTAGGGCTTTTGAGAAAGATGGAGATGAAGTGGATACCGGATCGATTGGTGTTGGAGAGGGAGAGATAGAGGCCGATTCTTTAAAAGTGCACATAGAAAGGTATTTCCCACAAACCCATTGTTTATTTTTGCGTATTTCGTTGATTTATGACCTGAAATCGATGATTCGGCCTCGTTTTTTTAGTATCAGGTTCATGTTCGGCAGCACAGTCCCTGTCGAATTTGTTTTTTTTTTACCCAGATGAAGAACAGTTCGGCTCTAATTATTGAAATATTATTAGCCGAACCATTCTAGACTTACTTCTGCGTACATTATTCAGCTTATTGCGATAAAGTTCTAATGTGACGAACCTTTCTCTGACAAAGGATATAACTGTAGTACATTTTATTCGGCTCATAAAGATATCGTTCACATGCACCGAACATTAAACTGTCTTCTCAAAAAAATAGATCCGTTGTGGCATTTACTATATATAGTTTTATATTCATAGCATTGGGTCTGCTTCACTCATTGTTTACGTCTATACTAATTCATGGAACCATTCACCGTAGAAGATGATAAGTTGCTTGTTAGAGCTTTCATTCAGACTTATCGTATTTATGGTGAGCATTATTCGATGTTTTGGAAAAAATTTAAAGAATACCATTTTCGGGTAGATGGAAATCTTAAACACCGTACGCGTTCGGAATTAGCCGAAAGATTCCGACAAATCCTTTATACGATGAAAGATTACATTAGAGTATTAGGATGGGTTAATCAATATCATCCTAGCGAAACTAATGAGGAAAAAGTGAGTAATCCAAAATATTACTGATCCATTAGAGAGTTGTTTATTTATTTTTTTTATAAAACTAACCTTGGTTATTAAAATTTTTTAGGAAGCTAGAATTCAAAGGCTTTGGGCTATACGCCATGGAGGAAGAAGATACCAGCTCGGAATATGTTACACATGGCTGAAGAGAAGAATTCCTAGATTTATTAGAGACCTTTGCGCTGAGATGCACTAGATTTACGAAATTACATCAGGTTCGGCATTTAAATATAAAAATATTTCTGCCGAACTAATAGTGTTTTTTAAAATTTGAAAAGTAGCCGTTGGGAATGGTACGTTATGGATGGTTCGGCTTGTAATATAAATGCCGTACTTGCCGAACTAGATCGGTTTAATGAACTTTTTAAAATATAGCCGTTACAAATAGTACAATCAGCCACTCATATATATATCCACATACGATATCTCATTATTAAAGCACAAAATGGCAGTGTCTAGACCTAAGTATACTCTAGAAGAAGATTTATCTCTTTGCAAACATTATGTAACTTACTATCCGGAGAAGGGTTCCGAGCGACGAGTAAAGGGTTTAATGAGTATGTACTACTTGGTCAGAATTCATGAAGCATTCACCAATGAAACAGGTAATCCAAACAACCGGGATAACGCTTCCATGTTTTGTCGAATAGAAACAATTAAACAAAAAGTTCGGGACTTCATAGCTATGATTCAGATTGTGACTCAATATAGGCTTAAAGGTGAAGCAAATGATGAGGTTGTTGTTCGAGATCTAGAGGAATGGCGTAGATGGAAAGGGAAAAATTTCAAATACCAAGCTCACTACAACATCCTTAGAAAGTTTGTCATATCTCGTTTTGGTTATTAAATTCTTGTAAATTTTTACTTTGTAATGGGTATTGATTTTGTAATGGTTATTTTGTAATGATGATTTAATGATTTCAAACTATTTCAAACAATTGGTCATTTGTATAGTTATCAGGATCGGCTCCATTGTGATTTTTTCGAATAAGCCGAACCTTTAACTGGAGATTGAGTACATATAATTACTCGAGTTCGGCTCCAAAAAAATGTCAAATGTTAGCCGAATCATACACTATAAGTAATATTATTAGGATCGTCTTATTATTGAATACATCGAATAAGCCGAACCTTTAACTGGGCGTTGAAATACAAAGTATAACTAAAGTTCGGCACACACAAGAAGTCAAATTAAAGTCGAATCTGTTACTGAAAGTTCTTGTTCTTCCATTGTTTGTACCAAAAAACAGGTTAAAAAACCAAAAAATATTATCAATTCATAACATGCGCTTTAGGATACATTATGTAGCATTCATAATCTCATATCAACCTAGGCATCCGACGAAAAGAAAATGCAAAATAATTATACATATTAGAACAATTACTATGGTGATCCCAACCTCACAACATCTTCTTCGTCATCTTCAAAAACATCCTCTTCATCATCCTCGGAAACCTCTTCTTCATCCTCATCATCCATTACAAACACTAGTCCGGCTGGAAGAGGTGGATGTAAACTTCTCCAAAGCTCCATCTCCGTAGCGTAATTTGCACACCAATCCATAGCGTAATTTTCTTCAAAAACAGGCCAAAAGGCTTCGGGAGACAATGGAGGTATTGGGCAACCGGATCTAAGCTTAAGACCGATATAATGGCAGCCTTGAACAAATGCGATGACAAGTCTTCTATCTTTCACACTCTCATTGCAAGGCTTTGTTGGCGGCGCATAGGTGGAACAACTTCTGGCCCTCGAAAACGAATGAACAACACAATTAAAGGTCTCCGCGATTAAAAACCCACATATCGGCATTTGCATCCAATGATCACGTGTGATGACGACATCCCCATGTAAACGCCGTTCAAAACTAATAAACTCTTGTGCGACCCCGTGGTCTCCGCCACCTCGCATCATTGACTTGTATAAGTCCCTGTTTCGACGTAGAGTTTGTAACAATCTTTGACGAATATGATTTACTTCATCCCCTTGGGCAACCGGTTGGTTCCCATCCTTAAAAGGTCCTAGTTGTTCCGCGGTGACATGGAAACCGCAATTTCCATCCCCTTCGACATCGTCCATGGATATAATAAACTCATGAATGGCTTCGGGTAGGTTGTCCAAGTAGTTTCTGTAAATCATATTAGAAGGTCTCAAATACTTCCCCAAACTATCTCTTTTAGGACCCTTCATTTTCCATTCCACATATACGGTCTTTTTCTCCTTTTGCTTGGGAAGCGTCGTGGTCTTTCTTGTTTCCATTTGTTGAGATTGAAACATCTTACCTTTAAGCTTTATGTCTCCTTCCAATGGGGGAGGACATAGAGGACCACTATTATTAACATCTTTGTTACTTATTTCACCTATAACCTTGCTCGGTCGACCACGTTTCTTTGATAGCTTCACTTCATCCATCTTGTCTAACTTCTCTATTGCCTTCTTCTCTTCTTCGTACTTTGCATCATGGTACTCCACCCCGCATGGATCCCTTGTGGTAGGTGTTTTTTTTTTTTGGTAATAGCATATGCTCTTGCTCTCTGCTCTTGTCGGTTCTCTTTCGTGGGTGGCCTACCTTTTTGTGGTCCCTTTTCCGGTTCTAATATACCTTGTTGGGTGTGAGGATAAAGGATTGGCATCATGTTTTCCCAAAAGATTCGTTTATGAGGTCGCAACATCCCACGATACATTTCAGCCAACCTTTTGCCGTAAGATGTGTCCCAAATCTCTACATCATCGTCCTCGTCGGGCATTGGATCACTACTCAATTGTTTCCAATGAGAATCAATAGCCTCAAAAGGTATCCTACAATCCTTGTACCGAAGTAGTTCATGCCGACACGGAAGTCCCATGCTTTCCCTCATTTTACAAACACACTCTTCTTGGGAGTTGGCGTCCATTTTGTCCATCAAATCCACTTCCTTCATTATAAGTTCAAGGCACAAATGAGAGACCATATGGGTTAGTCCCCGGAGCCACTTATCATCCGGGAATTCATCATGCTTCATCATTACATTTTTTTTCGAATAACGCTGTAATTCTTATAACATCACTCATGAAATAGTCTTCCATTGCGTCAAAAACCGTGACGAACGTGTCCACGCACCCAAATAGATTCTTCTTCAAACGATAGTGAGCCGACTCTACCATACTTGTAGCTTGGTTGTCGAAGTGCTTGTGCTTGTTTTTAAATGCACTAACAAATCTATGTGCGTTCGTATCCAAGAATTGCTTCCGTAAATATATAATGATTTCCGGGTATTTGACGCCCCAATTCGCAATGAGCTTTGCAACATTTTCGTCAAACACTTCTACGGTTTTTTACCTACCAAGTCAGTTTGGAAGTGATCTCTAGTATCTTCATGAATTACATCAACATGCGGTGGTTGATCTTCCATAGTTTCCATTTCAACATCAATCTACAACAATATCGCACAGGTTTTGGGTAAGGTTCGGCTCACACGGACAACAATAAGAAATCCGAATCCAATGTTCGGCTAATTCGTGTTTGACATATAAAGCCGAACTACGTTTGTAACATGAATTCGGCCGATTTCGGACTAATCGATGTTTAGAACCATAACACTTGAGTTTCATAAATATTCCGATTTTTTTTTATGTTATTTAGAGAACGCGTAGTTTAGAACATTACATCATATAACTCGTATGTTTTCAAAGATATGGTTCGGCTATAAATGTTACCTCAAATTTGAGTAGAACCATTAAGCGTGTTTTGGCGCTAAAACAATTGAAGGACAGATCAGCACATTATTTTCTCAATCGAATTCGCTTAACTGTTCTTATTTTCCATGGTTCGGCACAGATGTTATCTATTAGAACATTGTTCTAATGTCGCCGAACAGATTTGCAAAATCATAACTTTTGGTGAAATCAAGCTACAAATCGGACATTAAACAACTTATACAACCATACCTGTGTATTATTAGCATTGGGTTCCTCATCTATGTACTCATCTCCTGGATTTGGCTCCATAAATAAATCATCTTGAGCTTGAGAAAAAAGTTGAGTTTTTGTAAAATCATTTTCATAATCCAACAAATCAGCCATTTCAGGATCTCCATCGTAATTGATATGTATTTTCTTAGCTTTACATGATGAAGATTCACCTTCCTCACTCGAATTTGTATCACACATCTCTCAAACAAAGAAAAATAATAAATTTACCTCTTTTTTTCCCTCTTTTTTTCCCTCTTCTCCTTCTTCTTTCCTCCTTCTTTTTCTAAACTCACTCACTAATTTAAACAAAAAATTATTATCATTAATTCACACTAAACTAATTTTAGTCATTAACTATTAATAAAGTTTTATTATCACTAATTAACCACTAATCTAATGAGGGGTATTTTAGGATTTTTGAAAAATTCTGGATAAGGGCAACCATTGAATTACTACTGGCACCCATTTTTTGTCCTATATGAATGCCCCAAAATTTTTGAGGCTGCCCCAAAATAGGGTTCTAAAAAAAAAAGACACATTATTTCATTTCAGGTGATGTTGAGGATTCTGTTGATGCGTTCGTTAGCCCATTCTCTCCCTTTCTTCCAAAAATATTGAGGTCCAATAACTATACCTGCACCCACAAGAAAACCCAAAAATGACACCACAAATAGAGCCCAATCAAACTCGTTCACAGAAATCGCCCCACCCTTGGAATTCGACGTATTTGATGGTGATTCAGCATTAGTATTGTCGCAGCCTTTTGGTAGGGGATCACCACACAACCCAACATTGCCTTCAAAGGAACTCGGTTGGAAAGTTTCAAACTGACCGCCCGATGGGATTTTCCCCTCTAGTTTGTTGAAAGAGAGATTAAAATATGAAAGGAATGACAATCGTCCCAGTTGAAGTGGAATCTCTCCGGTCAACTTGTTATGCGAGAGGTCTAATGATTCAAGACTTGTAAGATTACCAAAAGCCTTTGGGATTGGGCCCGTGAGAGCGTTTCTTGAGAAATCGAGAGTGTAAAGAAATCTGAGATTTCCAATAATTTCCGGTATCTCTCCATCAAATTCATTATTTGAGAAGTCTATGGCTTTAAAAATTCTTCGGATTTTACCTAGTTTCATGACTTGTCCTTTGCTTGCAATTACCACACTTTGTTGGTAATAATATCTGAAAAAATCACTTTTATGTCCTAATATCGGATCTTTGCGCTTCCACCCTTCTTCTGCTTGGTTTACCATCATGGCTTTCCAATTTGGAAAGCATTGCTTGGGTAGCCTACCTGAAAAGTTATTTGACGAGATATCAATAATTTGTAGTAGTAGTGGGAAGTTGCACTCGGTTCCTTGATTCCCCAACGCACCATAAAACCGGTTGGAGCGCAACACAAGAACCCGCAAGTTGGACATGGAACCCAACCAAGGAGGAAGAGAACCGTGTAATTTATTGTTTCCAATGTTTAGAACCTCTAGGCTTGTACATTTGGCAAGATATGGTAGTTCCCCTTCTAATCTGTTTCCGTCGAGCTCAAGTACTTCCAGATTGCAAGAATCTGTTGGAAAGTCGGGTATAATTCCTTCTAAGATGTTTCCTCCTAGATTTAAAATTTGTAAATTATTGAGATCAGATACCATGCATGGGGGTATTGGTCCGCTCAAGTTGTTATTTGATAAATCAAGAACTGTAAGCAGAGGAACTTCACATATCCACGTAGGGATTTCTCCATTAATATGATTTCCCGATAGAGAGAACGTAAAAACCTTATGGGAAGAAACATTTGGAATGGTGGTGAAGTTGTTGAATGAGTAATCCAAGACGAAAGCCAATGGTGGTACGATTATGTTTCTTCCTTTAAGGTAGTTAGAGCGAAGATCCAGGACAAATGATAACGAATTAAAACTATTTTCTGGTAAAGGTTGGTCAGGATCCTCTAAGAAATTGTAAGAAAGATTTAGGGTGTTGAGTTTGCCATTCCCTATCTTCGGAATCCAGTCGGGTATTTTCCCACTGATTTGATTGTGTGCAAGTTCTAGGGCTTGCAGTTCAGATTGGTTTCTCAAGAAACTAGGGATTTCTGTCAGGTTACAGGAACTCAATGCCAACCAGCGAAGTTGAGGATATAACGCAAAGTTACTACTCTCAGTAGTGATCGAAAACCTGTTATCTGAGAGGTAGAGGTTGGTCAGATTTCTCAACTTATGAAGAAGCATATCAAGACTTATTGCACCGCTGAAGCTGTTTGATAGAAGCCCGAGATGATACAGTCTGGAGAATTCGAAAATTGACACTGGAACACGACCTTGCAATTGATTGTAACTCAAGTCAAGAAACTCCAAAGGAGATGAAGAGCCAATGAAATTCTCTCCAAGAAAACCAGTGAAGCCGTTCAATGAAAGGTCTATATATTGAAGTTGGTTAAGCTTTGAAATGGAGTTAGGAATCGATCCGTTAAACTCGCAGTTGTGGAGATCTAGGGTGGATAGGTGTCTAAGATTACCAATAGAGTTTGGTAGTTCACCTGTGAAACTCGTGAAAAACAGGCGCAGATCCTGAAGCATTCCATTCCTAGGAAATTCTGGCAGAGAACCATAAAGAAGCCTATTGTTCGACAAGTCTAAACTTTGAAGTGTTTGTAACTGAAAAACCTTTTTCGGGAAATCGCCGTACAAGGCACACGAACTTAATTGCAATGATGTTAAATTGAGAAATTCCCCAAAGAATTCTGGTACCTCAGCAGAGATATTATTGTTGTCGAGATGAAGTTTGCGTAATGATTGAAGTTTCGAGAGGCCCTGACAAACCACATCCAGACAAACTTAATACTTGCAATTTAGGGAGGGAAGAAGATAAGGTGCGACACCACTTGTTTCCATGTTCAGATATTTTTACACCATCTAACAAAAGTTCAGTCACTCCTGTTAGATTGCGAACAAGTGTTTCGAGATCGGGATCCCTGAGTATCAAATAACTGTTTCCAGATAAATCAAGTGTAACCAACTTTATCATCTGTGATATCTCAATAGGAATTTGCTTTGAGAAGCCAGAGTTTGACAGATTAAGGTATCTCATGTTCGAAAGTTGGTGAAACCCGGATGGAATTTGTGTATGGATGAAGTTATGAGCCAAATTTAAGCTCTCAAGGTACTGAAGATTGAATAGATTACTATAATCATCTATATTCCATAATGATTCATTACTTAGGTCTAAACTGATGACATGACCAGCTTTGTCACATTTAATGCCATCCCATGAAGAACAACAATCAGTGTTTAAATTCCAAGAACTACGCTTTGATGAGAATTTTTCCGTGGAACCGACATTCATATAATGAAGACTCTCATTCAGCTTGAGCAGCAGAGCTCTCTGATCATTCAAGCATTTTCCTTGAACCCAACTGTTGCCACCGTTGAAACAATAAACAATAAATATGATTAGGAAAAGCCATGCACCTTGGAGAGACCTCATTAAAAATAATTATGAAGAATTGGTATTTTTGAGTGTAAATTTAAAGAGGAAAACATACAGAGAAACCAATAACTAAAGAATAACTCTGAAATTCTTTCTTACAAGAATCGAGGAGAAGAATGGTATATTTATACAAGCGGACAATTATTACTGAGGTAGTCAAGTCAATGGATTGACTGACCAAAACCAAACAGAGACGAAAGAAAAAACTGAAGACAGAAAACTGATAACGTAGCTTTTGGTTTTGTGGATAAGAAGTGGTCGTGACTCTTTCTCATTCAAGGTGAACCAAATGTAAAGAATAATTTTGAAGAAAGTTCATGTGGATCCATTTTGTTCATTGTCTTTTCTTTCAAAATTCTACAGAAGTATAGACTGGTGCCTTGACAAAGACCGACTGCTCCTGTATATATATTGACCACGCCACAAACGACTGACTTACAATATGAGAAGTTCTCCTCCTCTTACACTCATCTCACGGACCATTTTTGAAGAAAATATCCAGTATCCGGCAAACAAATTGACCGACTTACATGTGTTATTCTCTCGCCTTACCCTCATGGACCATAGTTGATCTTATCCAACAAACTAGATGACCATAAGACGTGCTCCTTTTCTCACGCACTTTCACGGACCATCATTGATGGTATCCAGGAGAAGATGGACGCGGATGAGATTCTTGTTGCATTTTGAGGTGGTGTTGGTGATTGATGGATGATGGTAAAGTACTAAAGTGAACTAGGTAGCGGTGTCACCCAATTTAATGGGCCTTGAGTGTAATCAAGTTGGGTTACATTTGTCAAGTCACTTGGGAGTTGGGAACGGCACTGCTGCGTTGTAAAGTTGTCACGCCACTATGGGGGATTTTTCAAGGTTTGTTGTCGTAAATTTTACTATTCCATTCAATTTCAACATCAAAAATCTTCACCAATTCAAACGATACAAACAAGAATTTTTATAACTCTTTTTAAAGTTTAAACTGGGTAAACAAAACTCAATCTCGTATTTTTCATCGATGAAACATAATTGTCAAATCATCATTTTCATCATGTTTGAAGATTGAAGTAGTTTTCTATCCATAATGGTACGTGGACAGAAAAATAATCCACTAACAAAAATTATTAAAATCGGGGATGATTGATTACAATCAAACATAATTGAATATATATTTCCATTGCATTTTTCATTGAATATATGTTTCCATCGCATCAACAGTAAAGTCAGATGATGAAAGCAAAAAATTTAATTACCGAGTACATGGTGTTAGAATATATCCTCCAAATAAAATGCAACCATGAAGATATAGTCAAAGATATTCTAGATAAGTGTTGGAATTACCTAATTTGTAATGTCTAATATGAACAAATGTGAACAAGGTTTAAAGAAGTCTAGAGTTAGGTAGAGTTCAAAGTATCTAGAATGATCAAGAGAGGTTGGTAAAATACCATAATGTAAAACATGTGATAAATATGTTAGTCTAGTTTGTAGGCTAAGGAAGTAGAACTCAATTTGGAGTTGGTCACTTGGAGGCTTAGCTAACTAGTATAAATAGGCATTTGTAGTATCATTTGTAGACATCCAAAGTTAGTGAGATTGGGTCCTCAATAAGTGAGAGTTGAGAGCTCTCCTTATGTGAGTTTATGTGTGTGGGTTTTGTAAATCATCTCAGTGATTACCGATGATCAATATCATTCATCCTACGGGGTTTTGTCAGTGGACGTAGGCGTTAGTGCCGAACCACTTTAATCTCTTGTGTCTTCTTTATTTCATCTTGATCATGTCTCTTATCATAAATATAACATGGTATCAGAGCCAAGTTCGATCCAAATGGGCGTTTAAGTTTCCGCTACAAGATGAAGTTTAGGTTTCCACTCCTATCATAGCCAGACCCCACTCAGAGCTATCCGTGTCCATCCATGTGTCGGTGGTTTCCGTACCACTCGGTCGCTGTATCCGTGGTTTCGTACCACCACTCGGTGTCGGTGTATTCGTGGTTTCGTACCACTGCAGTATCCGCCATCAGTGTATCCGTGGTTTCCGTACCACTCAGTATCCTCCATCAGTATGTCCGTGGTTTCGTACCACCTCGGATCCGCCGAGTGTGCATCCGTGGCTTCGTGCCACTCATTCGGTGTAACCCTTTCGCATGGGCAACAATCCATAGGCCACACCGTGCGACCCACAGTTGGCGGGCCGCAACCCGTGTTCTACAATCTGTCTGCCATGCTTCAGGTCCAGGGTGTATTCAAACTCGACCCTCTCGATTTTGAGGGGGGGTGTTAGAAATAGTCCCACATAGCCCGAATGCCCCCAAGTTCTCCAATCACCATTCCAACAAATAAGTCAGCACAACCACCCCAAGTTGTTCATGGCATCGTACCATCTATATCTCCAAGTCGTTCAATTGTTGTGTCGTCACATAAAGTAGCACCTAAGCAGCAACTCCCGAAAAGGAATTGTACCATCCATGCCACCAAGTGTTCCTTCTCATGGAAAACCACCAGAGAGCGAGATACCTACCAAAATACCACTCGCTCCAGCACCCGTTGGATCTCCACCGAAGATAATTCCTAGAAAACCACCAGCTATGCACCCCACCATGCCAAGAGTAGCTCCGTCAGCGGCACCACCTATCGAATCGCCACCAAGAGAACATACACGAAATCCAACCAGCTGCACACTCGACCATTTAGAGTTTGAGGGGGGGTGTCAGTCCACTTGCAATACTCGTTTGTAATATTGCACATCGTTTGGATTCAACTCTCAATCATCTCAACTTCTCATACAACAAGTTCTCCATTGAACCAGTACTTCCACCTATAGTTTCACCAACATCCGCACCAGTAGTCCCGCTAAGAGGCGCACCAATATTTCCACCAACAGTTTCACCCATAGTTGAGCCACCAGTTGAACCGGTAGTACCACCAACAGCTGCATATGTAGTTCACCCACCAGCATCTCGAGCTCTTCCCTG
Source organism: Papaver bracteatum (assembly GCA_023529315.1). Classification (NCBI taxonomy): domain Eukaryota; kingdom Viridiplantae; phylum Streptophyta; class Magnoliopsida; order Ranunculales; family Papaveraceae; genus Papaver; species Papaver bracteatum. The sequence continues at coordinate 754,195 of JAJJWX010004350.1, forward strand.
CCATGAACGTTATCGTAATCCACAGACAGCAGACCGAGTTCGTCATCCTCCCATCACAACAACTTCCATCTAAACAACATCATCATTACTGCCATGTTTTCTTTACTTCCTTCATTTCGAGCTCTTCCACCTGTAATCATGCCATCACGTTCTCCGCCAAGATAAACCATCTTTCTCAATCAGTTCAAGTTGATCACTTCAAAACATTTCCGTGCTCAACTTGAGGGGGGGTGTTAGAATATATCCTCCAAATAAAATGCAACCATGAAGATATAGTCAAAGATATTCTAGATAAGTGTTGGAATTACCTAATTTGTAATGTCTAATATGAACAAATGTGAACAAGGTTTAAAGAAGTCTAGAGTTAGGTAGAGTTCAAAGTATCTAGAATGATCAAGAGAGGTTGGTAAAATACCATAATGTAAAACATGTGATAAATATGTTAGTCTAGTTTGTAGGCTAAGGAAGTAGAACTCAATTTGGAGTTGGTCACTTGGAGGCTTAGCTAACTAGTATAAATAGGCATTTGTAGTATCATTTGTAGACATCCAAAGTTAGTGAGATTGGGTCCTCAATAAGTGAGAGTTGAGAGATCTCCTTATGTGAGTTTATGTGTGTGGGTTTTGTAAATCATCTCAGTGATTACTGATGATCAATATCATTCATCCTACGGGGTTTTGTCAGTGGACGTAGGCGTTAGTGCCGAACCACTTTAATATGAACAAATGTGAACAAGGTTTAAAGAAGTCTAGAGTTAGGTAGAGTTCAAAGTATCTAGAATGATCAAGAGAGGTTGGTAAAATACCATAATGTAAAACATGTGATAAATATGTTAGTCTAGTTTGTAGGATAAGGAAGTAGAACTCAATTTGGAGTTGGTCACTTGGAGGCTTAGCTAACTAGTATAAATAGGCATTTGTAGTATCATTTGTAGACATCCAAAGTTAGTGAGATTGGGTCCTCAATAAGTGAGAGTTGAGCTCTCCTTATGTGAGTTTATGTGTGTGGGTTTTGTAAATCATCTCGGTGATTCTTTGATGATCAATATCATTCATCCTACGGGGTTTTGTCAGTGGACGTAGGCGTTAGTGCCGAACCACTTTAATCTCTTGTGTCTTCTTTATTTCATCTTGATCATGTCTCTTATCATAAATATAACATGGTATCAGAGCTCCGAAGTTTCATCTCAATTTCTATCACATGGTTGATTACTGCACTATCGTGCTTTTCAGTTTTGGTTCAAGCCATTGTTGGATCAATAGAAAAAATATCCCAGTAGTAGAGATGTAATGTATAAGGTGTCGATGTATTATTGGCATAAGCTACAGAGAGGTTGGTAGTTGTATAGATTAGATAAGAGAGGTTGGTAGTTGTATAGATTAGATATATTTAGGATGAGATTCGATAAAGGGAGGGGGAAGATGGAAGAAGGTGGTGAATGGGGTGGGATTTTGGGTGAGTTTTGTTTAACTAATTTAAAAGAAGGCTATTATTGGGACGTCACCTTTCAGTAGAGGAGCTTTACTTGGATATTTAGTGGCCGAAAATTTGGTTATGGGGTACTTCTGATTCAATAGCAATTGTCCAAATTACCCTTCAATTAAAATTAAAATAAAAACCTAATTTCACACTTTCAACCATTTTGACTCCTGCTCTTCTTCTTTTTCTCTTCTTCTTCACAGTAAATTTTGATTTTCATTTCAACTCATTTCATCGTTTTCGATTAATCAGCGATCCGAAAAATTGAACCTTTTAGGTTTAAAATCTCTATGAAAGATGACGAAGAAGCAAACTGATTGCAGTGTTGGTAATCAACATCTTAATCACCCCCCTGACCAACAACTTCATCTTCAACATCCACCGATTGAAGCAAGTGATTTTTCCGAATTTAGAACTCCTCAACAACAACCCATGGTGTATGTGAGGCTTTAATCGACAAACCCATCTTTTCTTACTCGTTTTTGTGCTTAAAATAGGTTAGATTGAAATTGTAATAAAATTAGGGTTTTTGTTCTGTTTCTTCTACTGTTACGGCTAGGTTGGGAACTTATTTCCTAACCGTAATTGTAGTTTTTGAAGAACTTACGGTTAGGTTTTGTTGAGTTCAAACCGTAAACTTTGGTTTGCATGTTGGATTACGGCTAGGTAGAGAATTTTCCAACCGTAATTGGTTACGGTTTGGTTCGATATATGATAAACCTAGCCGTAATTGTTCATGTATCCTTTTATGATGTTTGATTACGGCTAGGAAAATGCACTATTTTTTCCAACCGTAATTTTTCTTACGGCTAGGTTCTATTTTTTTAGCCAACCGTAATTTTTCTTATGGCTAGGTTCGATATTTTAGCCAACCGTAATTTGTCTTACGGTTTGTTTTTTTCTAGGATAACCTGGCCGCAAATAGTCCTGAAACCTCTAATTTTTTTTAACTAATTATATATGTTATATTTCTTGTAATTTGTAGGAAACCTGATAGAGTAAAGGGTAAAAAAAGAGAGGAAATGATTTAACGCCAAAAGATACTCCTCCTCCTCGTCATGGAGTTCATTGTGGGGTAAATTATAGAGGTATCCACAAGGATGCTAAGAAGAATAAGGATGTGATTGAAGGAAGTAGCTCAGGATGTCTTGAAGCACCTCAAGAGGAAGATAATGTTTTCCAAGACCTAGAAATTGAAGGGGATCAATTTGAACTAGCGGTGATATCAGAAGGTACACTTGTGATTAGGGATACACCAAATCAAGTTGTTGAATTCAAAAGAAAAGAAGTTGAAGGCAAAGGGAAACAAATTGTCGTTTCTTCACCTGAAGCTACACCTAAACCTCAAGCGAAGGAAAAGAAGTCGAGGAAGAAACCTTCACCTAAATGCAAGCATATTCCTAGAGGCAAAGACATGTTGTTGCCTAAGAAGAAGAGAGGTAGACTTTGGGGTGAGGCGCCCGATAAATCAACAGTCTTATTTGGTTATCCATATTCTTGGGCTGCTAAGGTTTGCTAAAGCAGGGTAATAGTCTCAAACTTTCTCTTATTTGGAATGATGTTTTTCAACTTTATATATTGTTTATTTGGTATAATTTAGAAATTTAACAAATTTGTTTTTTATACATTCTTTGTAGGATCATGAGATTGCGGTAAATAAAATGAAACATCAGAAGGCTGTTAATTGGCCGTTAGGTGAAGAATGTGCAGCGGTTCGTGATATTGTATTGGATTAAGGGTTCGGTCGTTGAATTCTATACCATTAGCATGAGTTTGATTCTATTATTGCAAGTTCCTTTAGAGAGCGATATTGGCCAGAAACCGATACTTTTCATCTCCCATTCGGCGAGATGACAATAACGCCAGATGATGTGAAACAAATATTGGACTTAAAAATTGAAGGAAAAGATGTTTCCAAAGGTTTTGACAACAACATGAGTTGGACAGATATTTATGCTCTTGTCAAAGACACACTCGGATGGGAGCCAGCTGAGACGGAGAAACTGTTTAAGTGGGATGCTGGGTATAAACCAAATGAACCAAAAGAAGGTCCAGCTATACCTGTCAAAAAGATATTGTTGAAGAATCTGAAACATATGTTTGGAGGAACACATAAAGCTGTAGTAGAATGTAAGGAGGTGATATATGAAACAAGAGGTCGTCGTACAACCAACGCGTACCTATTGCATGCCCTTGGTACTATATTCTTTCCCGATAACTCGGGGAATCGAGTTAATGCTCATTATCTACAATGGTTAAAAGATGAAGATATCAAGGAGACTAAAAAGTATGCTTGTGGCACCGCCACCCTTGCTTATTTACTTGATAGTTTTCGAAGAGCTTCGAGAGTTGGAGCCACTGAACTTGCTGGGAATGTTGGTCTTTTTCAGGAAATTTCTTTTTTCTTTTTTTTGTTATATATATATCTTTTCTTTTTTATTTTATATATATATAAATTCATTTTTTTTGTTTATATATAATTTTTTAGGCATGGGTATATGACCACTTTCCGAGCATGAGACCTTCTACAACTTGGTCAGATGATGAAACGGGTCCTCGAGGAAAAAAGTTTTTATTCACTAGTACCCAAGTAAAGGACAAAGAAGAGAAAATAGCTGCTTTAAGGTTGAAAATGGATGCTCTCACTGTTGAAGATGTGATATTTGATCCTTACATAGATCTAAAGAAAGATAAGTTTGGAGAAGAGATTGATCATCGTGTTTTTCAAGTGTGGAATCCTACAACGGGCCTTTGTTTCATCCTCATGGGTACGTAATGTCCAATCCACGTCGAGTTCTCCGCCAATATGGTTATGTGCAAGAAAAAGTCACCCAAGAATCATTCAAGTTGTTGCCTAATGCTTCTTCAGTAAAAAGTACCAATGTCGTGCTCAACTACATCCCAGAGCCAAGTATTGGTGTTTGGAAAGATCGCAATAATGAAAAATACCAAGTCCATATGAAGGAGCTCATTCCTGCTCTAGGCACAAAGGAAGCCGAAAAAGGTTATTTGGAATGGTATTACTATTTTGGTCATCCTCATGTGATCAATAATGGTCCGAAAGCGGCGGTATATATCCAAAAGGCTCAAGAAAAGAAGATGTGTGAAGCCGAGAAGAAAAGTGTATTTGATATGGATTGGAAGGCGCTATATTTCAAGACGTTAAGTAAAGTTGTTATTTTTTGTATGATCTTTTTTTATATGACGCTATATTTGTTTGTACTAATATGTTTGTTTCATTTCGATACGTAAAATAGAAAAAGAAATACCTTCAATTAGCACAAACATTGACTCTATGCATCAAAAAAGGTGAGGCCCTCACAAGTGCACAAGTAAAGGTTTTACAATAACAAATCAAAGAGTTTCCTGATCCAAACAAGAATTACGAGAACTTAGAGAGGGGAACGAAGAGGAATAGAGATGTGGGTACTAGTCAACGTCAGCCATAACCTAGTAGTTCTGAAACCAATGAAGAGGATATGCATGCTCGTGGTCGGGGTCGAGGTCATTTTCATGGTGGTCGTGACGGTCCTCCTATTCGAGGCGGTAACAAAAGCAACAAAAGATGTCGTGGTCGTACTCGTAATGAGTAGACATTCTCCTGAAATTCTATCAATATCATAATTGTAGAAGACTATTTCATTTAGTTTCCTTTGGTTGTTTGTGTGGTTTGTTATGAACAAGTTTCCTGACAAACAAGTGGTTGCGGGATTCTAGCAGAGTTACGGCTAGGTTGGTTCCAATCGTAATACTGACTCATTTATTTTTCCAGAGTTACGGCCTGTTCTATTAACTCTTAATCCTAGCCGTAACTAAGAAAATACCATTAATTCCTTAGATTTTATGATTACGGTTGGGTTGGTGTTCTCTACAACCTAGACATAACTCATATTTAGGATGAGTTTTGTTGGTTTTTTATCAAGAAAAAATAGAAAATCAATTCAACAAAATACTTCATTCATATTCCTAGTAAGTCATTCAAATTACATATAATATTGTCAAATCTAGACAAGATACTTCATTCAAAAAGAAGATACATATGACCCTATTATCACTTCTAGACAAAATCTTTTATTCCTAGTGAGTCATTCAAAATATTTTCATCACCCTTCGCGAACGTTTAGTCATCCTCATCATCGTTCATCAATGCAAATGAGACATTACTCCTCGACAATTGTAGTGCCTTCCAAAATTCAAAACTTTCCTCGAATCTATTAGTACACCAAGACTTGGACACTTCGTTACAATCAAATAATGGAGGTAATGGGCATCCTTCGCTCATTTGGAGGCCGACTAAATGGTTTCCATGCACGTAACTCATGACCACTCTTCTTGTTTTATTCGATTCTTCATCAAAGGGTACTCTTGTCAATGCAAATGTGAAACTCAATGCATTTGATATATAATGGATGACGCAATTGAATGCATTGGCGAGTAGTTGGCCGTTTATAGGAATGGATAAGGCTGCACAAGAACCGTTCAAGAAGACCTGTACCGGACTGGAATCAGATCGAAACCGGTGTAGCCGGTATAGTGACCGGGACAAAAAATGAGTATCGGGATAGAACGAGTATAGGGAACCGTTCTTGGGGGAGTACCGGACTGTACCGGCTTGAAATTCCCGGTTAATAAGCGACGTTGATTATAATTTATGGATTGATCTTAACTATCCATGCATTCTTGGCTAGGTTTATAAGAAAATTTCAGATATGTTTCTCATTTTTATCTTTATTTTCACTTTCAGTTTCAGTTCTTCTTCACTATGAAGAACGGAAGAAGAATCTCACGATTCTCACCATCGCCTTCTTCCCTTCTACCGAAAAGTCTTACCATCCTTCTTTACTTCTTATTTCTACATTTTCTATTATTATTCTTATCTATTCACCTCTTCTTCTACGTTCTTATTCTTCATCTGGTTTAGGTTTCTTAAGTTTTTCATCTGCTACTGCAGTACTGCCAGCTACTAAGGTAAATTGATTGCATATTCTCAATTCTCTTACGATTATACAATCTGGGTTTTTTTTTTAATTTTGTCAAATTGCATGTTTGATTAGGTTTTTTCGATTTGGTCAGCCATTGAGATGGGTATGAGATTTGTTTGATTTACGGTCTTTTTCTTCAGTCATTCAACAACAACAAGTAATTGCAAGTAATTGTGTTTCAGTGAAATATTAATTTGGTAAAAGACGAGATGGAAGCCGGTGGAAACAAATTAATTGGAAAGTATAGATGGGTCTGGTAGAGTTTGAGCTTGAGAACTTGAATTGATGATGGTTTGTTAGTTGCTGATACAGGTAACTGGTGGTGGTATGTTGCTCGAATTATAGAAGAAGAGAGTTGGGTTTGAGCAAAAATTGAAGAAGATAAAATGAAGAAGGTTGTCGTTGAAGGAGGGATTAAATGGGCACTGGTGGTTGGTTGTTATTGCAATGATGGAGATTAAAAGGGTTTGTGAATGTATGCTTTACAGGGAAAGACCATGAGACAGTGAATGGAAGAATGAAGTTGAAGTACAGTGATCTGTAGGTAATGGTGTTGATGCCATGCTGTTAATGGAGCAGATAAAGATAATAACTGGTGGTATTGGTTGTGAGTTATTAAATAAAAAGAAGTGAATGGGTCAAATATAACTGTTGTACATGCAATAAGTTACGGAAGGAGTTGCAGGTAATGGTGAACTTGACTTGCATATGGTGCTACTTTTGGTACTTAGAGAATGTTGTTGGTAGATGGATTGTTTGAGCAGGTAGAATGAGTGGGTTGGTGCATCAAAGCAACTGCATCTATTGCTTGAACTGGTTATTGCAGTTTGAATTGATTTTGACTTAGTTTTAGGCGAGAAAAACCATGGAAAAGATTGATGTTTCTTCCATTGGTTTGTATAATTGAATGAATGCTTGTTAACTGATACCCATAACTATGGAATTACATAATTTTTTGGTTAGATGCAAGTTTAATTACATAATTATAATTGTAATAGGTAAAAACCCGGTACCGGTCTTACAGGTACATGTACAAGTCCAGGTACCGGTCTTCAAAATGAGGTACCGGTCAACACCAGGTACATGGACCGGTTCTAACAGAAAAAGCGGGCCATTCACTGCTCATGTGCAGCCTTAGTCATGGACATCCAATACTCACTTGTCAAACATTTATTGAAGTGTAACCGCTTTTCCCATGCCACAAACCTTTCATTTAACACCGTCTCGGACTCGTCTTTTTCATATCTCATCATTGGTATGTAATAATCTCGGTGCCCACGTAGTTCCATTAAACATTTTTTCCTTATATAGTCAACTTATTCACAACCCCAATCTTTCGCATCTTCAAAGGGTCCAAGTTGATCCACGAGGACGTAGTAACCACAATTCCCATCTCCATCTACCTCATCTGTGGCCTTAATATAGTCACGAACAAAGTCGGGGAAAACAAGAAGGTAATTTTCATAAATGATATAAAAATTCCGGGAATATCAACCCTTCTCATCTCTAGGGGGTGGTTTGTAAGTTGAGTTTGGAATACAAACCGTCCCATTCCTTTCACTTAACGGAAATATTCCAACCATCGGACATTTTCCAATACTTCTTGCTAATTGTTTAACAGTCGTCTCCACTTGCCAAGTCTTTTTCTTGTTTTTCCTTGGGAGGGAACTTAGTAACCGTTTCCATTAACTTCCCCATCTTTTGTTCTCGCATGCTTTGGAACCTTTTCTTTTATCTCCCCATCTTTTGTTCCGCATTGTTTGGAACCTTTTCCTTTAACAACTTCGCTTTTTTCTAGTTGTTTGGAACGAAAGACCGGACCTTTTCCTTTGAAATCAACTTTGCTTGTTGAACTTTCTTGAGAGGGAGGTGATATGATTTTTATGTTGTTGTAGAAAAAGGTTCGTTAAAGACTTGTGAAAGTTCGATTCTAGATTTAAATAAAACTAAAAATATGAAAAACTCAATTCAAAGTTGTTATCAAGATTGTAGAATCTTGAGACTTAGGATTCCACTATTTTCCAATTTTATGTGATTCAATTAATAATAACCATGCAACTTATACATTCAAGTGATTCTAATATTTTGCAATAATTAGATTTTTAGAACTAACAATTGTTTATCAAAAGCATAGAACATCAAAACCCTAGGCAAGCATGCTCTATCAAAATAAATCACAATTGTTTAACCAAAATCAATGAATCAATTTTTTTCACCAAGGCAAATAATCGTAAAAAAAATTGCAATAATTAATTAAATAAAAATTACCACACAAATATTGGAAAGTAGCTTCCTCCGTCGCCTCAGTAATAGGGTTTAGCTCCTCATATTAATCACTTGCTCAAAATATTGGTTCATAGCTCAAAAGTTGATTAAAAGGGAGAAAAAGTATAAAGCAACGAGTTTATAACAGATATAATTATTCTGAACTTCATTTATTCTGAGAGAAAAACTAACATAAATAATTGTTGCCCAAATGTTACGAGTTTGAAAGTAAAGGTGATTTGTTTGATTGTCTTCTTCCTCTCGATTCTTGTTGATGATAATCTTCTCTGCGATGAGTTTTTTCACCTCTACAACTATGGGAGAAACTTTTTGTTAGTTCAATAAATAAACTCCGAAGCCTAGAAATTTGTGCTTATTAAGGATGGCCCTAACCAATCTAAGTGGATGGAAGCATCTTGATTGTAGGAGTTGAGGAACCAATATGATTAAAGGGAGACATCTAAAGAGTCTATTCATAAAAGCACAAAGCTCAGGTGTTAGAAATAACATGGTAGTTTCGCCATATCCTCGTGATGGAAACATCGAAAGAGCTATGGTGAGTTTTTGATTCTATTCAGTTTGAGGTAGTTTGGGAAGTTTGGATTGACTCGACAAGTCTCGGAATCCTTCCTTCTTTATCTCTTCTCCCGCGTCTAACAGAGTCAATCCAAACTTCCCAAACTACCTCACACTGAATAGAATCAAAAACTCACCATATCTAACCGTAAATTTCCGAGTATACAACCAAATAAAATTCCGAGAAACTTTGTTTCCCTGTTTTGTAAGAAACGGTGTAAATCTTCTTGAATATTCGAACCCAAAGACCATACCTTCCCTGTTTTGTAGAAACAGGCTAATCCAAGTCATGTCTCATGAAAATCTCCGACAAACTCTTACCCAAATCCAATCCAGGCAATCTCAACCACCCGTGAAGCTTTCCACCCTATGTTTCCTCTCTCAGATTATCTATCCAATTCGGGTCCATTCCAGCACCTATACCTAGCCTGTTTAGGGCTAAGGAGCAAGCCCAATAAAAACCAGCGATTGAATCTCCTTTAATCATGTTTAAAAATCCAACCCTAATTCTTAACCTTCGATGCTCACATTTCCAGCCAATATTTGAGAATTTGAAACCGTGAAGAAGAAAGGTGTCCCCTAATCCACTTCTGGGGTGCGAATAGCAAGTGGTGGTGAGTAGTAAATAGGATAGCCCTTATCAACTGGGTTCCCCTTAGTAATGAAGGTACCCTTTATCCAAAATGGGGTTCCGTATAGTAATTTTCTCCCACGAGCGCAAATACCACTTTTTGAGCCAATTTTCCACGCATATTTATTTCTCCAAAAACACCTACAAAGGCATAAAAATCCATAATAAATACAAAATCGAGCACTAACAATATATACAATTGAGATTAAATCAGACACAAAAATGTGTCTATCAGGAGGCTCAAGATCTTTTTCTTGTACATTTCGATGACTTGGTTCTCCTTTTTCCATTTGAACTCTTCTTCATTTGTTTCTACGTTGAACATCCTCCACTTCATAGGCTTTTCGCAACAACTCAATTCCCGAAGGATCTCTTTTCTTTGATTCTTCCAACAATTCCCTTGACGTTTTCCTTACTACTCTCCTCTTTTGTTTCGTAGAAGGCCTCCCCTTTCTCTTCTTCTTAGGTGGTTCCTTCATATCGTTCCTAGTTTGTGGGTATACGAAGTTACTCAAGTTACTCAACCATATTTTCCTTTGCCCCCGTGTTAATGTATCATATTTCGCGGCTAGCGCTTTTCCGATGTCGGTATCGGCAAATGTTCCTCCGAAATCTTGATCGACTATTGTTTCATGGAATGATAATTGTTGCCAAAAGGGATCAACATCTTGTATCAGAATAACTTTGTCATTGTAATTAGCTATGACATGCCGACATGGGAGCCCAAAACTTGTCATGTTAGGACAAACACACTCTCTTCCGTCATAGTTACTCGCCTCAAATTGTATCACTTCTTTCATGATCAAATCAATTGCACGATGCGACCCTTTATGATTATTTCCATGAAGCCAAACATTGTTTTTCCATTTAGTGTGTCTACTAGATCGGTTTTTTTCAAAGTACTTGATTGGTGCGCCAATTGTATAAACTCGGGATGAGCCAATATGAGATTCTTTATTTGTTCATCCTCATCTTCATTATGGAAAACCGAGTAATTATACTTCTCCCCCAAATGCCTTAATTGTTGCATTTGATTTCTATTTTCCCATTGTTGATTTTTCAATTTTGTTTTGGCGTTGTAGATGGTTGGCAAAGTAGAAACATTCTTTGGGTTGAGGAGCTTTATATGACCAAGAATATCTAGGGGTTTCATACGGTTTTCCGTCATGGAACTTACAATGAGTTTTTCTTCACCATTAATCCGCGCCGCATAAGGATGGGATAACAAAGTATCCGGTATGGATGGTTATGACGACCGCATACAACTTTCTCCAAATACCAATACCACTCTTGACTTTTCTTGTTGTGCTTGAATTGAAGCTTGAATGGGGCATTTAGTCTTCTTAGTGAAAGTAGTATTCTTCCTATTCGTCTTTGGTTCATATACGGTACCCTTTTGCACATGACTTTTACTTTCTCCACTATACTCGCAAACCATTTGAAAGTGGAGGTCATTTGTTGATCCATTACAAATTATAACACACATAATTAACTTGCCACGTTATCTAGTCTATCCCTGTGCTTTTTTCTTCGTTTTCCATGTCTACATGGTCCAAAAACTCAAAGTTAGTAAAAAAAAATAATAGTGATATGGTCAAATGAATGAGCAACATATCTTTCCATTAGTTTCAAAAGAAAAAAACACCTACCAAGTCGGTCAAATAGTGATGGGAAGAATCTTTAGTTAGAATTTCGTTCGCATTAGGTTGGGAAGACATTGGGCTAGGTGGAAGCACGATCTATCAACCAAAATATCACAACATTATCCCAAAAGAAGAAGGAAAATTACACTTACAGTTAGGTTAAAAAGACACAGAACCCAAACCGTCCGTAGAATTCCCAGTAGTAAGATCTTTATTTCCAAGTAGGAACAATACTTAAAACACATGCACAATTACGGTTGGGAATTAAAAAATCGATCCCAACCGTAATTTGAGTTACGGTTTAGAATTCTGAAATAAATCCAACCGTAAAATAGAATTAAATACCCATGAAAAAATTATTTACGGTTGGGTTTAGGTAGACATTTTACCAACCGTAATAAATATTTTATCTGTTGATAACCAATTACGGTTGAGTTCATCCAAACCTAAAGTAAATAGGGATTACGGTTGGCTTGAGACTTAAACCCAACGATAACAGGAGCAGTAAGTTGAAAAATTTGAAAATTTTAACGTACGTTTGCTAATTTTGAGTGAAATTGAGATCATGGGAGATAGTTTAGAGGCATACTTGTTGATTTTCAACCATTGGTTCTTCACTTTGTCAATTTATTTCTTCAATTAGTTGAGATTCATCATCACTTTGTGTTAAACCCTCTCTACCATCTACCAAATCATCCATCTCTTGGTCTCCGACATGAGGGATGTAAAACATGTTTTCTCTATCATACAAAGATTCACTCACCTCGAATTGGTCACTTGTTTCATTCATCTTGGTTGAGTGAATTAAAATCTAGGGTTTGAAAGAAATCTCCAATTTTTGTTTTCTTTCTTCTCTCTAGTTTTTTCCCCACAAAAACTGTCCCAGAATTCACCAAGTATATAACAAAATTCATTAATTCGATTATTACCTAATTAAATTAAGTTAAAATAACTAAATAAGGGTTGTTTGGTCATTACAAAATTATTTGAGATAAGGAGTTTATGAAATTACTTATGGATGATCCGTTTTTGTCCTATTAGGTGACCTCCTCTAATAGAATGTGTCGCCCCAATAATAGTCTTCATTTAAAAAGAATTATACAAAATTTGGTTTGTGCTATTGGGATGAGATTTAGGTAAAACGTGGATGGGATTTAGGTGAACCTTATCAAAACACTTTGGAAATGTGAAAAAGAAAATCGTACCACGAAACTGTGAAATGTGAAAAAGAACATTGTACAGAAATTGTGAAAAACTCCATTTGCACAACGGTTAACAAATAAAAGATATAGATGAAGATACTGCAGTAGAAAAGAGAGCTATTGAGGCGATGTTCTGGCGCCGTTGACCACAGTCAAGATTCTACTCTTTCAAACAGATCTTGGGATTTCCTTCTCAATTTCTCTGATTTATGCTTGGATCGAACTTAATGATGGATGATGGATAGTAAGTGATCTCTTATTTCATTTTATCTGTTTGATTATGGCTATTTCTTTGCAATCTGATTTTGAACCGAACTTAGGAGGTGGTGTTAGATTTGCGGCAAAAACTAGTAATTGAAATGGTTTAGATAATATCCTAAAGTGATCTGAGCTATTATAATTTGAGAAGGAGGTTGAGTCCCACGATCAATTAATTTCAGTTGATTTTTTGACGGTAACTGGCGCTCTTAAGATCTAATTAGCCAAGTCTCTTGGTAGACTTAATAGTTCTGTTTTCTTTGTTAAATTCTTTTGGGATCCGAAGTCCAAGGCTTTTAATTTTCTTTGCCTATGATAACTGAAAGATCAAAGGCAAGAACTTTGAGAATGCTTTCAAATTGTCAGTCAAGGGAAGGTGAAACACATACGGCTAATGAAGAAGTTGAAGGATTAATTGCTGGTACAAAGGATCCGGAGAATAGAATTTTTCAGTTGGAGCGCAAAACTTTTACAATTAGCACATAATATTTCAGCAACATAAAAACCGTCAAAATTACGGAACATGGAAGCAGAGGGTATCGCGCTTGGCTAGCATTTCATTCTCAGATGATCGATTGGTTGAAGCAGGTGGTTGAAGTTATTCTGCAGAAGAAATTAGAGGAAGACAAATGGAAGGAGAGAATTGGAGATGATGTCTATCTAGCCCAAATCCAAAACAATGATGGAGGAATGTATTTGAGAGTCTCAAGATTCAGACACAACATCAAAGGCAAGAATTTTAGTTTATGCTTCCCTTGTGGAGAAAACTATCAATGTTGGCACAACCTAGCTCAAGTCCTGAAGAATTTTATACCACAACGAATCACTGAATCAAGGTCATCAATTGGTAGTTTGAAGTCAATTAATGAATACCCTCAGTTGCAACAGGAGGAAATGAAAGAAGTAGTTAAAGTGTCGAAAAACATTGGTTGGGGGAAGATAGTTACTCTAATCAAAAGGAAGCTTGGCTGGAATAGGTTTTTTAGGTTGGATGAAGCAAACAAACTTACGGCTCTAGTGCAGTTGGAGGAGGTCGAGTGGAGAAGATTGTGGAGGCCAGTTATTTTGGAGGACAATGGGATTATCATCAAAATCTACAAATGGCAGGGTGAAGAATTCAACAAATTTCCGTGCTCCAATCTTGATAGTGAAGGTGCGAAGAAAGGCCTAGAAAAAAGTAACAAAGATACTACCAACCAGAAAGGAAGAGAGGATTTAATAATTCCTATGGACAAGTTAAATAAACAAGAACAGTGGCTCAAAATAAGGGGCCTTCCATTGAAATTTTGGAGTGAGGGCAACTTCAGGGAGATAGCTCAACAGTTGGGAGGATTGTCGTCAATTTTAGTCGAGACTTTGAGAGTCTCCAAAGACACTAGGATGAACTACTTTAGGATTTCAGTTGGAGGTGACATTAAAGAGGTTCCAGCGATGTTTGTGACAGAGATACAAGGTGTGAAATTCGTGTTAACAGTGCAATGGGATCTTCAATACTCAACGGACTTAGTGTGGGACAACCAGGAGTACAGGAAGAGAGTGGACGACTTCGAGAACAATATCAAGGCTTTTACTAGGCCAGTAGGCATAGAAGAGAACACTTTAATACACAAGGAGGTTGACGAATTTATCTCAGGAAGACAACTCGACAGTACGATGAGTCTAAAAGGAAGTTCTCAAAGGGAGGGGCAGGTGGATCTTAGTAATACGGAAGGAAGTTGGGTTTTCATTCCTAGACGTACAAGCATTTTGACTGCGACTAACAGTCAGGCATCTAAAATGAGGACGGAAACTGGGTCCAGATATACACCTTTAACGGGAGACGAGGAATCAGGGGACGAGGAATCAGTGGAGGAGTGCTCGGAGAATAATTCTTCTTCTGTGAAGACTCATAAAAACGTGTTGGAGGGTAGAGTGGAAAAAAGACTAGAAGCAGTGAAGCAGCATAACTCTTCGGAGGAACACATATTGGTCGATAACACGGTTCAGTCGCTAGTGCAGGTGGTTTGCAGTTACGGGAGCATTAATAAAACACAGAAGCAAACTTTGAAACAAAATTTGACTGATTTGGTGTTAAGGTACAGGCAGCGGTTTAAAGGCTCTGAGGTTGCTGTTGATTTGGGGGAAGGGGAAAAGAGTAATGATGACGAGGAACAAGATGGGGAAGACTTTCTTATTGAGAAAGAGAACGAATCAGTAGAAGGAAGTGGTGAAGAAGATAACAGTGTAGAGGAAATCCGTCTAGCAAGGGAAGAAATTATTTTTAATGGATTTTAGAATCTTGTGTTTGAATATTAGAGGCATGAATGACTTCAACAAGCAAACTTCAGTTAGAAGTCTGATTGATACTCAGAAAAGTGCTATTTGCTTGTTACAAGAGACAAAATTGCAAAATATTGATGACTAGTTCGTTAGAAGGCTTTGGTACGATGATAACTTTGGATGGTCTTACATCCCTTCCATAGGCAGCAGTGGAGGATTACTTTCCATCTGGGATAGCATCAGGTTGGAGAAGCTATACGAGAGAGTTGGACTCAACAACATAACGACAGTTTTCTCGACTAGAATCAATGGATTCAAATGGGCAGTGACAAATGTCTACAATCCCTGTGACCAGGAACCCAGAACGAATTTATGGGCAGATTTGTCTGACGTAAGACGTTGGTGGAATGGAGCCATTTGCATTGCAGGGGATATGAATGCAGTTCGATCTAGCGAGGAAAGGAATCGTGGAGATGGTGACAGTCGTAATAACGCAATGCTTAACAATTTCATTATGGAGAATGAGTTAATAGACCAACCACTGATTGGTGGAGCTTTTACTTGGTCCAATAACCAAGCTAACCCTCTTTTGTGCAGGCTTGATAGGTTTCTCTTCAGTCATGAATTTGAAGCGGCTTTCCCAAATGCTTTACATGTGGTTTTAACGAGAACTACGTCAGACCATAATCCTTTATTGGTTATTTCTGAACCGAGGCATCAAACCAAGCCGTACTTCAAGCTGGATAGGGTATGGACAAAGCACAAAGATTTTGCTAATAACGTCAAACAGTGGTGGGATATGATGCAATACTCTGGAAGTGCAAGCACTCGATTTTTCTTAAAGCTTCAAAATTTGAAACATCTTATTCGGCCTTGGAAAAATCAGGAGTTTGGGAAAATACTTAGAGATAAAAACTTGCTTACTGGTAGGATCCATGATCTGAACATTATTGAGAAAACGGGGGCTCTAAATCATTCTCAGCTGGAAGAGAGAACTTCCTACAAGTTGGAGTTGAGGAACGTAGAAGCAATGGAGGCGAGAAAATGGCTTTTGAGATCCAAGCAAAACAACTTCAGATGGGGAGATTCAAACACAAGATACTTTCACAGTATAGCGAGTGCAAGGAAAAATCGAAACACAATTTCTAAGTTGCAAGTAGGAGGGGCTGACTGCTTTGACCAAAACATTATTAAGGAGGAGCTTAGAAGCTTTTATATTAATTTGTTTACTTAAGGGGATGAAGTTAACTCACAGATGGAATATATTCACTTTCAAAAAATTTCTGAAGTGGATAGGGTGTGGCTGGAGCGTGAGTTTTCGGAGGATGAAGTTTGGGATGTGGTAAAGAAAATGGGCTGTAATAAATCGCCGGGGCCAGATGGATTCACAGCGGAATTCTTCAAGAGTTGTTGGAGTACGTTAAAAGAGGATTTCATGAATTTAGTCAAAGACTTTCACAGGTACGGCTCAATTGATTGGCGTTTTAATTGTTCTTTTATCACTCTAATTCCGAAAAAGGAAGACTCTTGTACTCCAAGAGATTTTAGACCTCTGAGCCTTATTGGTATGGTTTACAAGATTCTTTCTAAGATTCTTGCAGTTCACTTGAAGACGGTGATGCCGGCTCTTGTTTCTGACTTTCAGGGTGCCTTTGTTCATGGAAAACAAATTCTAGACGGTGTTTTAATTGCTAATGAATGTGTAGATAGCATATTGAAGGATAGGAAACCTGGAATTCTTTGCAAGATAGATATGGAGAAAGCTTTCGATAATGTTAATTGGCAAGCCTTGTTTACTATTTTTCAAAAGCATGAGTTCGGTGGAAAATGGATTTCTTGGATCAAATGGTGTGTAACTTCTACTCATCTTTCTCTTCTTGTGAATGGAGGCTCCACGGAGAAATTTAAACCAAGTAAGGGTTTAAGACAGGGTGACTCTTTATCCCCGTATTTGTTTCTTTTAGTGGTCGAAATTCTTTCAAAGCTAATAAATGATGCGGTGGAAAGAGGTCAACTTTCTGGCTTTCAGGTGAAGGATCAGGGGACTACTATTTCTCACCTACAATTTCCAGACGACACTTTAATATTTCTTGATGCTTCGGTTGAGGAAGTTAGGAGGCTCTTTACAATCTTAATGGTTTTCGAAACAATTACGGAGTTGAAGCTGAATCTCGATAAGAGTACAATGATTAGTGTGGGAGCTGACGGGGCTATTGAAGAGTTAGCTAGAGAGATTGGGTGCAAGAAAGAAAATCTTCCTTTTACCTACCTTGGTATGCCGATTGGAGCTCATTGGCGTAGTATTTCTGTTTGGGAGCACGTTTTGATTAGAATGGAACAGAAGTTGGCAACGTGGAAGAAAAGGCAACTAAATAAAGCTGGTAGGTTAACCCTCATCAAGAGTTGTCTTGCGAGTCTTCCAATTTACTACCTTTCTCTTATTCATCTGCCGGTGAGTGTGGAAAAAAGGATGATTAGGATTATGCGCAACTTTTTATGGGGGGCGGTGGAAGGGAGAAGGAAATTGGTATGGGTATCTTGGAAGAAGATTAATGTTCCGATCGTAAACGGGGGTTTAGGTGTGAAAAATCTGAGGAGAATTAACCAATCTCTTTTAGTTAAGTGGATTTGGAGATTTTCGAAGACAAAAAACATCCTTTGGAAGAAATTAGTTAATGACAAATTTGCTCATAACAATGACCTGCTAGTCCCTGATGTGGATACTCAATCTCAAGGTAGAAGTGTGTGGAAGAATGTTACAAATATGGTACCGACGGTCCGGAGTATGGCAACTTTCACTGTTAAAAATGGCAAAGGCATTCGTTTTTGGAAGGATCATTGGTTAGATAGGGGGAGGTTGCAAGACCTGTTCAAAGAGGTTTTCAAGGATGCTAAGGCTAAGGATGCAACTATATCTGATATGATAGTAGATGGAGCTTGGCATTGTGATTTCAAGAGGCATCTCAATATGAATGAACAATTAGAATGGGACCTTCTTCGGCGTGATCTAAACCAAGTGCCTGAACTTGTGGAGGCGGAGGACGAAATGGAACTTCTGGATAATTTCAGCACTTCAAGATGTTATGAACATCTCACAGGAAATTTGGAAGAGTGCGGTTTCGACCAATTTCTTTGGAAAGCTTCTATCCCTAACAAGGTAAGTTTTATCCTTTGGGCTACTTTCCATGATTCGCTTCCAACCCGAGATATGTTGCAACACCGTGGTATGAATATTGATAGCGTGCAATGTGTTTTGTGCAATGAAGTTCGAGAATCTGCAAATCACATGTTTATACACTGTAAGTACTCTTTTGAGATTTGGAGATACTTCATTATTGCTTTCAAGATAGTTTGGCCCGTGCCAAGAACTTTACTTGAATTGTTTCAAGCGTGGTCTACTAATGTTCTTCATGGTAGAGGGAAGGATATTTGGAAAATCTTACCCTATGCGATATGTTGGATTTTGTGGAAGGAAAGGAATGGAAGGGTTTTTGGAGGTCGACATAAGAGTGTTCAAGAGAATATTGATTTGGTTAAACAATTGGTAGTCTTATGGTCTTGTGACAACGATACTTTTAAGTATGTTGATGCTAGCTTAATTTGGAGTAACTGGGATACTCTAATGTATATGTAATTGGTTTGACCTTGGATTGTTCCTTGGTTTTTCTCTTTTTTTAATATAACCTTCTCTTCAAAAAAAAAAAAAAAAAAAAAAAAAAAACTTAAACTTGAAACTTAGGGATTTAATATCTTGTAATAGACAATGGGTTTTTTTGGTCTCCCATGTCCCATCTAGGTCTTGTTGTGAAATGTGAAACTTAGTCAAACGAAAGAATACAAATAAATAAATATATGTTCTGGTGTACTTACTTGACTGTCGTTTAGATGTATACCATGGAAAAAGAACAATTTCGTGATTACATTACGATAGCAATAATTGCGGATAAAGTGTCATAAGTTCGTTTCTAAACTTAATATAACCATCGTACAACGAAACCAAATGACTCACCATTATACACAATTCCTTATCCTAATGTTTATAAGGCTGCCAAAAACAGTTGGATTAGCACTCGGGACACACCGCCGGAGAAAAGCTGGATGAGTCTATCATCTCCCCAAAATGTATTACACCTCTTTACACCTTCCAACCGACAAAATGTATCACACCTCTAGCCACTGTGCTGCTTAACTGAGTACAAGCACGAGAATGTAACTATATATGATTAGTTCTCTTTCTTTTTCTGGTCAGATTTCTTAATAGGTTTGACATATCTGTATTTTTGAAAGAGACTACCACCCCAATACGTGGACTGAACCATTTCGACAAATAATGGCAATTGCAACCATGCAAACAAGGTTACAGGAACACAACTAAATAAAACTATGGGAATAATAGACCATGGGAATCTATCCCTAAGTACCATAAACAGGGTTACACCGAAAGCTATCACTATGGTGGCCATAGATATGAATAGGGTTGCAAGACCTATTATCAACTTTTGGGGCAGAGACTTTAGAAAATCCTCTTCCGCGTACCGCGAAGTATAAATAGCTAAGAACATAAGAACTGATGTGATAGAAGAGAATAAAGCTAAGGCGTCTGCTACGGAAAAGATCGTAAACAAAGGTTTTCCCAGAAACACAGGGGTGCCGTTCTTACTGCTATTACTGTCACTAATGTTACCTCCTGGAACAGTGAAGACAGCTGCAAATGCTACGGTGGCAATGAGGGCAGCTACTACCATGCACGATCCAGAAGTATCTTTCATCCATTTTTCTGCCTTCTCTAACAAGTCTTTATGCTCTTCTGTAAATACATACTGAGCTGTATCCCCACTCCGGTTTCTCCTGAACTTATCTTCCTCTGGTATGATACTTTCCACCCCCTGGTTAAAACGAATTACAAGAAATTTAAGCACCAAAAATTGAGCATTATAGGAAAATTCTTGACTTTAAATTTTTAAAAGCTTCATGAGATTTTATCCTACCTTAAACCACTGGATTTCTCGTAGCATCTGGAGAGCTAAACCAGAGATCAAATTGAGTTGAAAGGAAGATGCCAGTTTGGCTGCGTGATGCAAGATAGTGTTTCCTTTTTCATCTCGATAGGAAAGTAGCTGGTTCTTCATTGGTGTATATGTATTCATATTTGCTTCACATAATAGAGTCAAAATTATTTCATTTCGTTCAATAATAGCCATTGGTATCATTTTTTGCCCATTGAACCCAGACCAAAGCATAAACGGAAACTTTTTGAGACACTCGGCTACAAATTCTACAGTCCCATGCTTCATAGCTGTTTGCATGACGTTCGTATCGTTATCAAAGTATGCTCGTAACTGGTCCCGGTCCATTGTTCTCTTGAGTTGCGATAACATTTGCTTCACTAATGCAGATGCTTGTTTGTGCATCAACTTTTGGTTGTACAACTCTTTCACAGGAGGCACTGAAATGGCAATGAAAAACAAGCCACCAAGAAAAAGAGAATTTTTGTTAAGATATCTTCAACTTCGATTCTGAAGAAAGTGATAATATCCTTGCTAGAAGCAGGTCTGAATAGCATTAGTATGATCATCATCATCTTGCTTCCCTCCAGAAGCACTTAAAATAAAAAAACTAGGTAAATTATATTTATGAAACTTCAAAAAGGAATATAAGAATTTCGAGGCAATATCTCAAGAAAAACACCTTGTGTTAAATAGGACATGAGATCGATTGAGAAGAACACATCTTGCATTCTTCTCCAAAATGAATTGACTGAGAAGAACATTCTGGTTATTATCCCTTTAGCACTAGTTGATGAGACTTTTAAAGAGTCCTTTTGCTTACTTTCTTTGATGGCTTCTGCCCTGACAAAAATAGAAGGGTTCTCTTCATCCGTGTCCTCACCTCGCAAGTATCGTAAAGTTGATAAAAGTAATGATTCTTTTACTTCATATGCTTGATGGAGAGCATTATATGTAGAATCTATGTCCACCTGAATTACTGTGTGGTTTAATTACCACAACCATGCATATAGATAAATATATGAGCCTTCGATCGAATTAACAATGAAGATAAAAAGCAGGAATATATAAGAACAGCTTAAGCAGTTAAGCTATGCATCACGAAATAATGAACTTTCTTGGATCCAATGTAAATATTACGAACATGAATAAATGTACCGTTGCCACCATGTCAGATTAGCTCCACTATGAAAGACAAATGGCCTTTGAATTATCAACTCTAATCCGCTTATATCCAGTAAGTCGTTTTTCCAGGTAATCACTTGCGGAAACCTTTTGGCAAGAGAGCGTGCCAAATCTGCAACAAAACGAGTGAGTAGAATAAATAGCATTTTTTGTAATTATTTCTCTTTGATAGAAGATATGCAATAGGTCAAAAGCTAAACAAATGTTATATTTACTGGTTGGTGCTGGTATCATATAATGGAGCCAGCCAACCGTCTATCCAGGCTAAGTTGGTCGAAAATAAATCTAGGTTGTTTTGAGGAGAGAACACAGGCTGCCTGGTTCGCCCGCTTAGTTCGTTGTAACTTGTAAGTCCCTAGTTTGGTGAATGACTGGCTCACCCCGGCCTAAACATTTTCACAAGTACTTGATTAATTCCTTGATGACTACCAAGAGTTGAAGGTAAAGTGAATTTCCACCAAAAAATAAAGAGCGTATCGTGCTCATCAACAATACTACCGGTATACTTACCCAAGAAATTGCTATTAATTGCTTGGCATAATAACCTAGCTCCAGCTTCCTCGAAGAAAGGACTTGGTTCCTCGTCTCTAGTAACAGAGTAAAGATACTTAGATGTCTCCTCATGTCGCGCAGTAAGAGCATATCCAAGTGGTACTATTCCTTGGTCTTCGGATATCTGAGTCAAATTGGCGTTTTTCTTAACTAAAGCCTTCACAATTTCGGTATTTCCACGAATGGCAGCATAATGGAGTGCTGTAAATCCCTTCTTTGTTTTACATGCTAGTGCTTCTGGTGGCATGAGCTCCACAAGCTCCTCCACGAACATTTGATTATCATCATTATTCATAGCCAGGTGCAACACAGTTTCTAGATCATGAGTTATCACTTCCGCAATCGCTTCTGGATTATCCTTAAAATAATCGCGAGCCTCTTCCCAGTCACCCGCTAATGTTATCCTGTATAGCCGCCCGTATCCATCCAAATATGGATTCCTTCGACAAGTACTGCCCAATTCTTATTCGATCAAACAGAAAACAAATTAGAACAGAATAAATTTTATTCTAAGATTTGTATTAATCCAATAATATTCATGGGAATACCTCATTTTTGAGTCAGATAACTTACCGGATTCCGGCCTCGTCTGCTGTTGAACTTGTTCATCATCAGGGTACGGTACCTCAATGATATCTTCCCGTGGAGCATCATCAGCATTATTATCTCCTGAGGATGACTTCTTTATGATTATTTCAGCTAATTTATCATCAATATCACTCTTGATAACACCCTCTAAGTCTTGCAAAACAAAAATAAAAAATGTATGCAATTGAAGAAAATTAGACTACATCACAACTCACAGAGAATTATTTGGGAAATTCAATCAACAAGAATTATTTACCTTGATGCTTATAACAATCTGATGATGGGTTTTCTTCTTCTTGGGTTTTATGATTATTACTAACACTGTTAACTTGAGATTCATCGAGTTTACAAAGGATAGATTCCAGCTTACCAAACATCATATCTTGAGATTCAACTAGCTTATTAAACATCTTATCTTGAGATTCAACAAGCTTAACAAACATCTTATCTTGAGATTCAACAAGCTTACCGAACATCATTTCTTGAGATTCAACAAGCACACTACTTAACATCACTTTTTGAGATTCAAAAATCCTAGAGAATAACATCATTTCCTCGTGAGATCGATGATCACGAACATCATCTTCTACTTGTCTACTAGTCATGGTTTGATTTATAGACGATTGTTTTTTTTGATAGATGAAGAATGAAAAAGATAGATATAGATTTGCTAGGAAAGCCAACTACGCTAGCTAGCTAGTTCAATATATGCTTTTAGCTTTGTTACCATGTGTTTTTTGTTTTGTTTATTTGCTTTTGGTTTGGTGCTACTAAGTGAATAACACGAGAATCTATGTTTAACGTGGTTTCCACTAAACTTCAATATCCTACAAGATTTCATTTTAAATTTTATATGAGTGACTCTTCGGCATTACATTGTTTTTTTTTTTACTTCTTTACAAATTAAAAAAAAAAAAAGAGTGAGGAGTGTAATTAATTGCACAAAAAATAATTCTGGTAGATGCTATAGTGAAGACGATGGGAAGCAAAGTGGAATTTTGTTCAAACAAAACGCCAAAAGTGGGCAATCGTTCTCCCACTTTTCTCGAGTCTGACTCTCGTTATGATGCGATTGCGGACATATTCCTCTTTTTCTGTCGTCCATGAACGAGTTTTCAATTAAAATGAATTAACCAGCTTTTGAACTCTATCCTTTTTGACTATTAGGAGACTATACCAAACCTTTTAATTTTTATGTATTATCTTCACTACGAGAGCATCATGTGTATCATCTCCAACGACAACTAATAATGTAAATCGAGTATTTTAAGGTTAATTTGGGACAGTATGTCTCGAGTCCGGCAAAGGTACGTACAAAAAACAAAAAAAAAACATTAGAAAAACAAAAACCGACTGACTTACAATATGTAAAGCTCTCCTTTTGTCACACTCATCTCATGGATCATTGCTGAAAGAGGCATCCCGTATCCAACAAACAATTGACCGACTTACATGTGATGCTCTCTCCCTCTCTCTCGCTCACTCTCATGTATCATGGCTGAGCATATCCGACACTACAGGCAGATAACTGAATCCATTAGATGTGCGCCCCTTCTCTCGTGCACACTTTCATGGACCATTGTTGATAGTATCCGACCCACAACTAACTGGCATCCATGAGAAGAGGGATGTGGATGTGGATGAACTTCTTGTTGTTGTTGGAAATTGTGTACACATAAATATAACAACGTGCCGAAAGCCATACACGTGATGTTGCAAGATGAAGGGAGCATCAAAGAATGATGCCACCATAAAATATCTGAGACTATACGTCACCACAACCACGTGTCTGACCATCAGCGAATCCGGTGGCCCCAAGGCTAAGGAGTACGCAACAAGGAGACATATGAGAAGCACGGTAGCAACTCAGAAAACCACTTTATTAGATCTCGAGACAGATGCAGATCGGATGAACGAGAGGAGACATAGCTGACATCGAGATGACACCTGCATTAATAGTTGTCTAAAGTGTGCAGACTGCCCCAACCACCCGCATTGAATGTTACACACCTACAATACATGTCAACATTTCTGTGGAGGAAGGCGAGGCAAGCCATCATTGCACCAAATTACTGTTGGACATCATCGGGACGTGATTAAGATGATCTTCGGGATCGGCACACTAATCGAGATAATAAGAGACAACAACACTAGAAAGGAGGGCCCCACATGAAGAGCCTATAAATACCCCACTCTACCTTCCGCTATCATCATTTCCTACTCAGAGTCTTTCGGCTATCGCTTGTAACCTTATATAATCCATAGTGAAAAACCTAACCCCCGTGGACGTAGGCCTTAGTGCTGAACCACGTAAATCATCATTTTATTTACATTTCGCACTTACATCTTTAATATATTTCGATCATTCATCGTTTTAGCCATCATAGTCATACCTATGATGCGAAGTAGAATTGAGACAAGGACGAGCCCGAAGGCTCAGAGTCTCCAATAGGAAATTTGATAACATCTTGTAGTTACTTTTAACCATTATCGTATTTTATCAGCACTGCGAACTTTGATTGTGGACACGATGCTATCTTCGTTACATTTTTGATCACAATTTGGCGCTAGAGACAGGGACTCTTATGTCCCGGTAAAAGATTTATCTTTCCCTGTGAATCCCTTTTATCACCCAACATTGTTCTTCAATACAGACTTTGGATGACAAATCAGTAAAAAAGACCAGATTTAAAAGATTCTTTGGCGAAACAAAACTTTTCAATATAAAAACCCGGAGATTTGAAGGATCGAATCAAAATGCAAAAACGATTGAATTTATTATCGGCAAAAATCTTTGGATCCATGTTTTCTCTTGCAAAAATCTTTGGATCCGTGTTTTCTCTTGTAAAAATCCTTGGATCCATATTTTCCCATACGGATCTATGTTTCTCTGGTGAAAGTCTTCGAATCTGTGCATTTTTGTTTCAAAAATAATCTTCATTTTGGCAGATCCATAATATGATTGTGTTTTAGCACATGCCTAGCAAAAATATCTTTGTTTTCTTTTGCGTCTTTATTATGCTTATGACTAACAAGACCCTAGTGGATATATCTTACTTTCCAACGATTTATTCTTGCAAGATATGGACAAAACAAAGGATATATGAAAAGCTAAGGTTTCGTCAAAGGAGACACCAAGAATAACACCGGTCATAACACGGAGCAAGCATAAGGGTGAGAAGTTGAAGGCGGCAAGTAAAATACAGGATGCTGCGCAAAGTACCATGCCACTGGATGCAAGTGCTATAGCAACGGTAGCCCTCAAAACTGCAGCAGCTAAGGCCGATGCATCAAAGGAGGAGGCAACAACTCGTGCCAGCGAACAACGAGAAGGAGTTGCGGAATCAACGATGTAGCAGCCTATTTACAGAATTTCACAGACCAATGAACACAACAAACCCCTGCTGATCGCTCAACCTCCGCTAACGAAAAACCAGCCAACACCCCAACCAATAGAGCTCCAAGTTCTACCTATTGACCCACCGATCCCTCGGATCCAGATCGTAGACTAAGATCATACCATTTCCGCTGGGGTACAAGCACAAATAGGTACTCCAAACCAAAGGATCGAACCACTCCATCCAACTAGTAGCATAACTCGAAGAGTTGAAGAGAAATCATAAGGTATACACTGTTGCAGTGGCGCTACTTGCATGAGAACTTAAAGATAAGATTGCCCTTAGTGCAGAGGTGGCAAACCAACATGACGAGGCAAATTATAAAGCATCACCACAGCCGAACCATGACAAAAGGATGATAGTGGCTAACATCAGCAATCCCTAACCACTGAACCGCCGTTGTCCTAATAAAATGTAAAAAAAAATTGTACCTTCCCTTTTAGACCTCAAGGCCCATGGCATCAATGTCAGACTCAATTGATTTAGCTTCTTCCCATTCTTGACGAACCCTAATGAGATCATCATTAATAGTCGGGAACTTCGAAGTTGACTCCAATTTGTTGGCATTCAATTTCTGTATATCAACCTTAACTTGAGCTAACTCAGCACTAAATTTCCCAATCATTGAATGTAGGACCAGAATATCTCCACAACGATATTCTCGCGACGGAAACGACACTTCTTCGAGAAACCCAAACATTTCTACAAGTATTAACAACACTTTGACGAGAACGTCACGAGATTCTTCAATAACATTTGGCGAGTGTCACAAAAGAGTGATATGACGGTTAACGATTAAAGATATATGAAGAATATGTCTGCTTCACGATGGTTATAAATTTGGAGATAGTGAAGACTAAAGTTATGGCGATGATATCGCAGAGTAGATCCGAATTAAGGGGAAATCTTAGCTGTCATCCATTATGTATTTTCCTATTTAAAGGGTTCGACTAAATCCAGAAAAGGATGATGTATTTTTGAGAGCTGAGAGAATTTTGAGGAGTGAGAAACTCCAGAAAGAAAGTTGTACTTCTGAGTTTTGATATTTCTTGTAAATCTTCCTGAAAGTGAATTAATAAAAGTGTTGTTGTTCATCCACAATTATGACTTAGTTTTCATAGATTCTTGACAAGGGTGTAGTGTGGGAAATCCTGCAACTACATTTTGGCGCTCGAAACAGGGAGAATCAAGCTAAGAAATCTATAATTACAACTTGAAAATTTGAAGAAATTGTTGGAATTGAAGAAATGGTTAGAAGAAGAAGAAACACATCAGAACCACCAACAACTGTGAGGAGGAGTAAAAGACTTGCAGGAGAAGGAACATGTGAATTAGAAGAATCTTTAAGAATAAGATCAGGAAGAAATAGAACAAGAAATGAAGCTGAAAATTCAAATCAACAGCCGAATCAACAAGCACAAATGCAAGATAGGGATGTGGATTATGATAGAGTGAGCGTGCACACTTGGAGGTCGGATTCAATGGAAGAAGCAGAAAATCGACAATTAAGAAATGGAGAAGAATGAGAAAGAAATCAAAGAGTGGCTGGAGAATTAGTTCATGTGGGACGTGAAAATGGAACAATAGATGATCTGAGGCAAAGAACACAGGAAGAAAGGAGATTAGAGGCGGAGGAACGTGCGAATCTAACAAGACAAAATCATGAACTAAGAATGGAGAATTTGAGGTTACAAAGAAGGAGGTCAAGAAGTACTGTAAGATCAAATTCAAGATCATTTAGAGAAGATCCAAGGAGAAATACCCCAATGAGAAATGTTAGAGAAGAAGTGCAAAATTTAAATGGAGAACAACATCATAGAGAAGAAGAGATAATTGACGATCGTTATAATCTGCGTGACAATAGGAATCAAGAGGGAAGAAACAACCAAATTGAAGAAGAGAATCTAGAGGAGGGTAGGAGGATATTGCATAGGAGAGAGAATCAAAGGAATCATAGAA
Source organism: Papaver bracteatum (assembly GCA_023529315.1). Lineage (NCBI taxonomy): Eukaryota > Viridiplantae > Streptophyta > Magnoliopsida > Ranunculales > Papaveraceae > Papaver > Papaver bracteatum. The sequence goes on from JAJJWX010004350.1 coordinate 782,178, forward strand.
TAATTGAAGAAGAAATTGAAAGATACTATGCTGAACAAGCGCGCCTGGCTTGCGAGAGAGAAAGATTAAGAGCAGAAGTAGAAGAACAAGAATTTCAAGAGGCAGTACGACAAAATAACCATGAAAATCGAGAAACAAGACGTACACAAAATCGCCACAATGATAATATTCAAGAGGAATATGATAGGATACAAAGGAGAATAGAGAGACAACAAAGAGAAATGATGAGAAATGAAGAAATTCGCAGAGAAGAAGGTAGGCAACTGCGATTTCAAGAGGAAGGTGAAAGAGAAAATCGCATAGAAAGACGAGATGATGATGAAGAAGACAATACACAAAATCTCGCAAGACAAGAAAGACAAGAACGCAGAAGAAGGGAAGCTGCATTAAAAAGGCCAATGGAACAAAATTCAGCCGAGAATGAGCAAATTTTGAGAGAATTAGCAGAAATGCGAGGAATGATAAGCAATAGAAGATAAGGAGGTAGAAGGCAACTTGATGAAGATATTGAAGAAGCTACGAGGACTCCATTTACCCAATAAGTACAGTTAAGAGGAATACCTCCAAAATGCAATTTACCAGCATTAACCAGCATTTTTGATGGGACTACTTGTGCTGTTCAACACGTCAAAGATTATGTTAGATGTATGCTACAGTGGGAGAATCATGATGCTGTGTTATGCAAATATTTTGCATCCAACTTAATTGGCGAGGCGTTGAAATGGTTTGAGGGATTACCAAAAAATACCATAACTTATTTTGATCATTTACAAGCTACATTTTTAGGAGCGTATATTAGAAACAATTCATCGCGGCCGGGTATTGAAGATGTGTTTGGGCTAAAATAGAGATTTGGCGAGAGTCTGAAGCACTTAACTATAAGATGGAAATCAATGTGCATCGAAATGGCTGGAAGAGTGGATGAAAGATATCTGATCCTATCCTTCATTATTGCAATGTTCGCGACTAATTTACTGTACATTCAGATTTTCAGAATCAAAAATACAATCACCATGACAGAATTGCGAGAACTGCAGGAAGAATACATTGATTTGGAGGAGAAACAAAATGAGATGGAATCATACCCAATCGTGAACACTAGATCGTTGGCGGCAAGTGGAAGTTTGCTCCCTAAAATGATAAATAATGTAGCGAGCACCTCGCAATCACAACAAGATAAAGTAGTCATTGATAACCAACAAAAATTAGTAGCGATGGGCAGTCGAGATCAAGAAGAATATGAAATGGAGAAGAATTATTATAATCGCGGTGGTAATAATAAGATTCAAAGACTCGATCAACCTCAAGAAACTTATGGTGGACAAAGGAAGAATAATTTTAAAGGACAAGGTAATCAGAGGATAGTATGGGAAGAAATAAAGATGCCAGCTCTCAATACTAGCATAGAAAAGATTTGGGAAGCTATCATTTTGATGGAAAATATACCCTCTCCGTGGAACATGGGAAAAGAACCCCATCCAAACAATCGAAGTCAAGAATTTTGTTCTTATCATCATTTTCATGGCCACTCAGTAAACGATTGTAGGAATGTGAAGAGAATAATATTGAGGATGATTGACCAGGGAAAGTTAAATCATTTTCTAGTAGGACATCCACAATCTCATCAATTACCACCAGCACCAGAAACTCGCAGGGTGAATGCTATAAAAGGAGCAGAAACATTTGTGATAGAAGTAGGGGCTAAAGCAAAGAATTTGTTCTGCAATTCCATTGTGCACTCATATAAAACTGTGGAGGATTTCCATGATAATGTCCTAAGCAGAGTCTTTGCCAGAGACACGAATGGAAAAGAGATAATGAATATAGCGAGAGCCTCGCCATTAGAGGAGTGGCAGAAGCAAAATCTATCTTTCACTGCGCAAGATGTACCTGAGGTTGGCGAGCAGCACGATAATCCACTGGTTGTACGATTAGAGATTAATCCAAAACAAATGCAAGAAGAAGATGAAGAGAATGATAGTAAAATTGAATATTGGTTTAAAGTCTTTACTTAGGTTTAAGAAACTCTTACGCTGTAAAGGAACTCACCCGAGGGAATCAATTGCGCAGAGTCTTGCAAGATTCAAGAGGTGTAAGGAGCGCGAATGTAACTAAAGTACTGTGACGGTGCATTCGGTCTCAACAACATTCCTAGTCCGAAGCATTGATAGTAGGATAGAGTCTGTAGCGGCTTAATACAGTTTGGTGTTCAAGTATGGATTAGGTCCCGTGGTTTTTCTGCACTTGTAGTTTCCTCATTAACAATTTTTTTGGTATTTGTGTTATTTCTTTTCCGCATTATATTATTTCTTTATATACTTGAAATATCACAGGTTGTATGTAAAATAAATCAAAGTAGATATGTTCATCTTAATTGTTGGATACAACTTAATTGATCTTGGATATTGATCTTTGGTATCGTCCAAGTATCTCACGGTATAATCATGTTTACAGACTTGTTTCCGTTTATATATTGATTGTGAAAGAAAGAGATACAAACTCTTCATATAATTCTTGATTGATATCCATTAAGTTGTAACTCTCGAAATTGTATTTGGGTTTAGTCCATACAGGTTGCCTACGAAAAAGTTGGTAGTGTATTTTGGTACTCCCGAGTTTTCATTTACAGCTAGCAGGTTAGAAGAATCTAAATCATGCCGACTAATGATTGGAAAAAACTTCTTTTCTGGTGTTCAATTTTCCAAATAGGTTACGGTTGTCACTTTGATATGTTTTCGACCTTGACGACCAACAACTGCCAAAGTCATCATTCTGAAAAATCTAAACAATGACAATTGTTGTTCAGTTTACATGTTACCAATTTATTACCATGCTGACCCGTGGGGCATTTTTCACCTCTCTCTATATGTAAAATCTCATGGTATGAAATTTGATAACTTGACGATGTTTGGTAAAATTTAGTCGCCAGGGTTTGAATAAAAACAACATGACGACTGTTGTTGTCACCACTCAAAGTCATCATTATGTTTCATTATATGACCATGACGACTAAGTCTGGCCGACATATTGTAGTTTAGTCGACCATGGTGACTTTTCATGACGTGAGATTTGAATATGTGAATTCCTCATCTTATTAGAAGAATTAAACCAGTAAAATTTAGTTCAATTCGATTTTGAGAAGCGGTGGATGATTTGAATAATTCATTTTTGTTAGAAAATTCTCAAAAACCAAAATTTCTTCTTACATGATTCATAAATTGAATCCAACAAAAACAATAACCAAAATGTTTACTTGAGAAATTTAATCTAACAATATTAACTTAACTAATTCAATAGATTAGTGCTAATTAATCCAGAACAAATTTGCTATTAGGAAAGATATATGATTAGGGAGTTTTGGGTTATTTTGTCTAACCACTTGTACCCCCAATTTGTTAAGATATACCCAACCCAACGAGTTTTATTTTCTCGCTGATTTTTTTTTTACCAACGGCTTTTGGTTTGTTCGCTTAAAAGCTTATCGCTAAATCATGTTCTTGTAATGCGCACATACCAGACAAATTTGGCATATGAGGTGAAAGTTGAAACCATATATTTAGTTTAATTCTAATCTTATTTGCTATCAATAATACACTGCCTCTTAATATTATATGAGAGAACTTGGTGATTTCAGAGATCAATTTCCAAGTATCAATCAAGTCGTATCCAACAACCAAGGTCGGTTATATCTACTATGATTTATTAACGCACAATCTGTGATATTTTAATTATAAAGATAAACAATATAATGCGGAAAAAAAAGACATTATTTCACTTCAGGTGATGTTAAGGATTCCGTTGATGCGTTCGTTAGCCCACTCTCTCCCTTTCTTCCAGAAATATTGAGGTCCAATTATCATGCTTGCACCCACAACAAATCCCAAAAATGTCATCAAGAATAGAACCCAATCAAATTCATTCCTAGAAATAACCCCACCCTTAGAATTCGACGCATTTGATGGCAATTCAGCATTAGTATTGTTGCAGTTTGACAGGGGATAACCACATAACCCAGCATTGCCGTCGAAGGAACTTGGCTCGAAATTTACAAACTGATTGCCCGATGGGATTTTACCCTCTAGTTTGTTGGAAGAGAGATTCAAAAACGAAAGGAATGACAATCTTGCCAATTCAGATGGAATCTCTCCACTCAACTTGTTATACGAGAGGTCTAATGACTCAAGATGTGTAAGATTCCCGAAAGCCGTTGGGATTGGGCCTGTGAGAGCGTTTCTTGAGAAATTGAGAGTGTAAAGAAATGTGAAATTTCCAATGATCTCCGGAATCTCTCCATCAAATTCATTATTTGAGAAGTCTATGCTTTTAATAATTCTTCGGATTTTATCCAGTTCCATGTCTTGTCCTTTGCTTGTAATTTCCACTCTTTGTTGGTAATAATAACTGAAAATAGCATTATTAACTCCTAATATCGGATCGTGGTCCTTCCATTCCGTTTCTACTTGGTTTACCATCATGGACTTCCAACTTGAAAAGCACTCTTTGGGTAGACTACCTGAAAATTTATTAGAGGAGATATCAATAATTTGTAACAATGTGAAGTTACACTTGGTTTCTTGATTCCCCCAACCCCAAGGACCATAAAATCTGTTAGACCGCAATATGAGAACCCGCACGCTGTACATAGAACCCAACCAAGAAGGAAGATTTCCTTGTAATCGATTGTTCCCAACGTTTAAAACCTCTAGGTCTGTACAATTGGATAAAGATTTCGGTAGCTCCCCTTCTAATTTATTTCCGTTGAGCTGAAGTACTCGCAGAACACAAAAATCTGCTGAGAAATCTGGTATAGTTCCTTCGAAGTTGTTCCCTCCAAGATTTAGAATCCGGACTGCACTCAAACCAAATAAACATGCGGGTAATGGTCCTCTCAAGTTGTTGTTTGATAGATCAAGAACATCAAGAGAATGAGCTTCACAAATCCACATTGGGAATTCTCCACTGATTTGGTTATCCGAAAGTGATAAAAAGTCTATATAATCAAGGTGGGAAGAATCAGGAGGTGAAATCATGGTGGTGAAGTTGTTTAATGAGTAATCCAGAACAGAGGCAAATGGCGGTAAGATTAGGTTCTTTCCTTTGAGGTAGTTGGAGCGAAGGTCGAGGGTAAAAGAGCGAAGTTCGAAGGTAAAAGGTCTAGATATGGTAGTAAAACTATTGCTTGGTAAAGGTTGGCCGGGATCTTCCAAAAAATTGTAAGAAAGATTTAGGGTTTTGAGATTACCATTGCCTATCTTCCAAATCCATTTGGGTATTTTTCCATGTATTTGATTGTACGAAAGTTCTAAGCCTTCCAGTTTGGACTGATTTTTCAAGAAAATAGGGATTTCTGTTAGGCCACAAGAACTCAGTGACAACCAGCGGAGTTGAGGATATAGGGAAAAATTTGCACTAGTAGTACTGACTGAAAATATGTTGTGCGAGAGATAGAGTTCAGTAAGATTTACCATCTTATGAAAAAGCATATCAAGATTTATCGTACCGTTGAAGCTATTTGATTGAAGTCTTAGATAATGCAGTTTGGAGAATTCAAAAATTACCGGGGGAACACGTCCTTGCAATTGATTGTGACTCAAGTCAAGGAACTCCAGTGGAGATGAAGAACCAATGAAATTCTCACCAAGGTAACCAGTGAAGCTGTTCAACGAAAGATCTAACTGTTGAAGTTGGTTAAGCTTTGAAAAGGAAGCCGGAATTGATCCATTGAACTCGCAGTTGTGGAGATCTAAGGTGGATAACAGTCGAAGATTACCAATAGAACTCGGTAGTTCACCTGTGAAACTCGTGAAGAACAATCGCAACTCCTGAAGCAGTCCATTCATTGGAAATTCTGGTAAAGAACCACGAAGAAGCTCATTGTACGATAAATCTAAACTTCGAAGTGTTCGTAACTGAAGAACTTTTTTTGGAAAGTTCCCGTACAAACCACAAGATTTTAGATGCAAGGATGTCAAATTGAGAAATTCCCCAAAGAACTCTGGTACTTCAGAAGAGATATAATCATTATCGTCGAGATGAAGTTCGCGTAGTGATCGAAGTTTTGAAAGAGAGGAATCTAGATGCCCTGAAAGAGAACAACGAGATAAACTTAGCACTTGCAATTTAGGGAGGGCAGATGATAAGGTACGACACCACTTGCTTCCATGCTCAGATATATTTACACCATCTAATACGAGTTCAGTCAATCCTGTTAAATTGCGAGTAAGTGCTTCAAGATCTGGATCTCTGAGTATATAACCATAACCATTGTCAGATAAATCGAGTGTAACCAACTTTGTCATCTGTGATATACCAATTGGAATTTGCTCGGAGAAGCCTGAGTTTGACAGATTAAGGTATGTCAAGTTCGAAAGTCGTTCGAACCCAGATGGAAATGCTTTAACGAAGGAGTTGTCAGCCAAATTCAATCTCTCAAGGTACTGAAGACTGAATAAATTGTTATAATCACCAATATGATACAATAATTCACTACTTAGGTCTAAGCTGATAACATGACCACCCATATCACATTCAATGCCATCCCAAGAAGAACAACAATCAGTGTTTAAACTCCAAGAATTACGCTTTGATATAAATGGACTGGGATCAAGATCATTATAAGAAATACTCTGATTCAGCTTGATTAGCAAAGCTCTCTGATCATTCAGGCATTTTCCTTGAACACAACTTTTGTCAGGGATGAGATAATGGACGATAAAAAAGGCTAGGAAAAGCCATACATCTAGAAGATACCTCATTGGAGATAATGATGAAGAACTTTAAAGGGGGTGGGGGGGAAGGATACCTAATAGTTAGATTGAGTGGGAAATTTAAAGAGGAAGGATACCTACTAGTTACCGTAGCCTTTCTCATTCAAGGTGAACCAAATGAAGCCAAAACGATACATATAGTTCTACTGAAGTAAAGACTAAGTCTAAAGAAAGTTTCATGTCGATCCATTTTGTTGATCGTCTTCTTCTTCTTGTATTCAAAATTCAACAGAAGTAAAGACTGGTGCGTTTTATAAAGACTGATTGCTCCTGTATATATCGAGCTGGCCACAAACGACCGACTTACATGAGAAACTCTCCTTCTCTTATTCTCATCTCATGGACGACCATGATTGAAGAAGGTATCGTGTATACAACACACAATTAACTCACTTAATCGTAACAGATGACTGAATCCCGAGATATGTGCCCCTTCTCTCACGCATTCTCATGGACCATGTTGATAGTAACATGCAGATGACTGAATCCCGTGAGATGTACCCCTTCCATCACGCACTCTGATGCACCAAACAAATGATATCCATGGGCAGAGGGATCTAAGGAGAAATGCAAACAAGAGTATCCAGAAAAATCTTTCACTAACAACGTCGATCAAATCTTGGAAGACATTTCGAAGTTGCCATGTTGCATGATCCTAGACCTTGGTCAAGGGGTGAGCATGGGCCGGTTTTTACCTCATCCGCATCCAATCGAATCTACTACGGATTTCAAAATTGGCATCCACATCCAATCCAACATCCAACGGATTTGTATCCAATAGATGCACAGATGAACGGATTGGGTGCGGATAATCCAATGGATTTGTGTTAGTTGAAATTTATAATAAAATATTAAAACTAATATAGATGACATCTTATATAACCTACACATTTTATATATGTATATAAATATAGAAATGACATTAACAACACTCCAAGCAAACACCTTAAAAATTCCAAAATTATCTATATATTTTCTAGAAACTACATGAATACCCTTAATCTAACGGATATGGATGTCCAACGAATTTTCAAGGTTGCATCCGGGCCCAATCCGAATCCGTTGGCTTTCAAAAATCTCATCCGCGTACAACCCATTAGAGAACGGTCTGGGCATCCATCCGCAAAAATACGGTTGGTCCCGATTAAATCCGCGGATTACGGATTAAATGCTCACCCCGTCAAGCTCTCCACGCTAACTGTTGTATATTTGAGCCCATTAGGTTTGATTGTCGATAGGCCCATTAGCTTAACTCTTGCAGTTTACCACTTGCATAGTTGCATTTAGGGGTGTGCAACGGACGGACGGTTGCGGATTAGGGGTCACCCGCAACCAAACCTTCAAAGTTGCGGATTTGGAAAATTGAACCGTGACCGGCCCAATCACCCGCGGATTTGACCTTTGGGGATCAGCGGATTGTACGGTCCAGATGCGGATTAACCGCGGTTTTAGTCCAAAAAAAAAAAAAAAAAAAACTACGAACACTTTCTTTACTAAACCAACTTTCATTTTCCTTCTTCTCGACTTCCACGGCCACTTTCAGTTCACCACTTAATAGCCTTGACGTCAAGTACTCAAGTACTGATCATCCATTTGGGGCATCAGAAAGAAATAGACCATTTGGGCCACTTTCATTTGGTTGTTGAAGCCCAACGTTCTTCCAGGGATGTATAAGTTTGATCAGGAAGAAGTAGACCATTTGGGCCAAATTACTATCCTACGGTGCGGATGAATCCGCGGATTTACAAAATCAACCGCAAAACCTTGCGGATTTGAGAATCTCACCCGTGTCTGGCCCATAAATCTTGCGGATTGGGTTTCACCCACAATTTTGCGGACGGTTGTGGATGAAATCCGCGGTTCCGGATTTTTTGCTCACCCCTAGTTGCATTTATCTTTTATGTTTAAGTGCCTCATTTAAAAGAAAAAAAACCCATTAAGATTGGAGATTTATCAAAAGAAAAACCATTTACTGAGATATCCTCTTGGTTCTGCACAAAACAATGAACGGTTGAAGAGAAATCATCAAATTCACCCAACATGTTCAATATCGCCCCTGAAGCGAATGTTATTCTTTGTGACGGACATGTCGCATGACCATTGGAATGATAACAAGAAGAAGAGTGGTCGTAGTTCCCACCACCGGAAAGGAAAGAAAAAAAAGTGCCGCAGTATAGCAAAAACTCAAAAGCTATTCAATTTTCCAAATAACGAATCAGCATATCATCCATAAGCCGCCGAAGTATTGAACACATATGGTGTAATGTTGGACATCTCCAGCTCTCCAAACAAAACACGTATATGCTTTCTTCCAAGCTAATGCAATGCTGACATGGCATGTATTTACTGACTCCAAAATAATAACGGGGTCTCACTAATACATGGCATTTCTGTCAACCTATTTTAGGGTACACTTAAGCACCTTAATGATCTTTATAAGTCTTTCATTCAAGCGTGTTGGAGACTGTTAAAAACAGTTATTCTTTTATTGCTTTGACTTGTACTGTTATCACACGTGTTTGATCTTCGATGAATACACCACCTGTTCTTCCGCAACCGCATAATCTATATCCACCACCACCATAGTACAAACATTCTATCTTTTATAATTTCCCACAGTCAAATTTTCGAGTTACTTCTTTACCTTTTCCACACATTTCTAATTTTGTTTCTACTAAGCTCGATGGATCAAATTTCTTGGTTTGTAAAGATCAACTTTCTTCGATCTTGATTAGTACGAATTTGTTTGGTTTTGTCGATGGATCAATTCCTCCAGAATCTCCATTTCTGCTGCAGAACAATGTTTCAGTAGTTAATCTTGGATCTTGTATCAATGCTACTGTTATTTCTTATCTTGCTACAAAATTGCTTGGGCAACATTCAGCTAGAGAAAAATAGCTTCATCTTAATAAAATCTTCAGTGAGCAGTTCTTTGCTTGGAATGAGGTCTAAGTTACATTCTATTCGTAGAGGTAATTCTACAATTTTTTATTTCCTACAGCAGATTAAGTCAATTTCTGATTCTTTGGCTGAAATTGGTGAACCGGTATCGGATTCCGACCTTGTTATGTATGCTCTATCTGGTTTAGGTCGTGATTATTCTCAGTTTGTTATTACAATGCAAAATAGGGAAACACCTTTATCTTTTTCTGAGCTACGATCTAGACTGGTTACACATGAATAATGGATGAAATATCAAGATGATGATTCACATTCTTTCTTAACTAAGTATCATACAACATCTGCTTTTTATGTCAAGCATTATAAGTCTTATGATTCGTTTGGCAAGAAACCAGCTTCTAGTACTTATTCTCCAAATATTAGTCATGGTGCATCTAGTTCTTCTTCTCCAAAGTTTTCTCAAGGTGCCTCTAGTTCTGGTTTTACTTTCAAGAAAGGAGACTTCAATCCAGTGGTTCAGCAAGATTTGGATTATAATTCCATTCCTTGTCAGATCTGTAACAAGCTAGGTCACTTTGCTACTAGGTGTAGGTATAGATATGTTGTGGTAGAAAAACCACCATCTAGAAGATCTCCACCTAAAAGATCTGCAGGTTCTGTGCAAAAGGATTTTGCAGGAGTGTAAGATTCTTCTTCTACAAATCCATGGCATTTAACTGAAAAGCATAATCTTGTTACTCAAAATGCTTTCTCTACTACTGGTGGACAATGGGGAGTTAGTTCTACTGGTCCAATTTGGATCCCAGATTCTGGTGCCGCTGGTCATATGACAAATAATTCTGCACTGATTGATAATGCTGAGGAATATGAGGGTGCATAACAAGTTATGCTAGGATATGGTAAGCTTATTCCCATTACCTTAACTGGCTCTAGTAAGCTAACTAATTCTTCTGGTACAACTTTTGATCTCAATAATGTGTTATTTGTTCCTTCTATCAAGTACAATTTGTTGTCTATAGCAAAGTTCACTGCTGATAATAATTTTTCCTTTGAATTTGTGTCATGGGGTTATAACATCAAATCCTTGAAGACTAATCAGATTCTTGCTCAAGGGAAAATGCATAACAATTTATATCCTTTGAAGTCTTTCCCTGTACTATCTGCTCCACACTTTGCTTCCCTGCATCTGTTAAAGCTACTCCAGATACTTGGCATCAAAGGCTTGGTCATCCTGCATCAAAGATAATAAAGAAACTAGCATCTTCTTCTTCAATTCAACTATCACATAGTAGTTTTGAATCTATTTGTACTTCTTGTCAGTTAGGCAAGAGTGTGTGTTTTCCTTTTTCCAGTTCTTTATCTACTTCATATTGTGCTTTAGCTTTAGTCCATTGTGACATTTGGGGTGCTGCACCTGTTACTTCTACTTTAGGATATGAGAATTATATTTTGTTCATGGATGACTTTAGTAAATTCAACAGGATATATCCTATGAAGTTAAAGTCAGACAGTTTGTCTTATTTTGCTTTATTCAAAAACTTAATGGAAAACTTGTTAAATTCAAAGATTAAATAGTTTCAGTGTAATGGAGCATTGGAGTTAACAAAGGGAGTTTTTAAGGAATTTCTTGATAATAATGGCATTTTTTTAAGGATTTCCTTTCCTCATTTGCATCAGTAGAATGGAGATGCTGAAAGGAAACACAGGCAAATCACTAAAATGGGTATAATACACTTTTGTTTAATTCTTCCATGTCCAAGTACTTCTGGTTTGATTCTTTCCTCAGTGCTACATATCTGATCAACATGACTCCTACAAAACTACTGAATTATAAATGTCCATTTGAAGTATTATTCTCTAAAACACCAGATTATTCATTTCTAAAGGTTTTTGGATGCTTGTGTTTTCCAAATGTTCCTCCTGATAGGAAGGACAAATTGAGTCCTAAGTCATCTATGTGTGTCTTTGTTGGATATAGTACTTTTCATAAAGGATATAGATGTTTTGATTATAAGACTCACAGAGTTTATACTACAACTCATGTCAAGTTCAATGAGAAAGTTTTCCTTTTGCTGAAAAGAATATATCTTCTAAAGTTTCAGAGGCTAACTGTGGTGTTGTTGATACTTCATATCTTATAACTGATAAAGCTACTACTTCTACTTCTACAACTAAGAAACCAACTGAGCAAGTAACTGATCAAGAAGTTTATCCTTCCTCAACTGATCAGGTAGTTACTACTTCTTTATCAATTCCTTCTAGTTCAGTATCTACTAAAATGAATACAAGATCTCAATCTGGTATTAGTAAGAGAAAATGTTTGGATGATAAATGGGTAGCTTGGATCCATAGAACTGATCTCAAAAATCCAATTCCTACAGCTTTTACATCTCTTGTTGATTCTTTAGTTGAACCAAAGACCTTTAGACAAGCAATGAAAGATCCAAGATGGGTTAGGTCTATGAAAAATGAACATAAAGCACTGATTAGTAATGATACCTTTGAGGAAGTTCCTTTTGTTCCTGGTATGAATGTTTTAGGATGTAAATATGTCTATAAGACAAAACTAAAACCTGATGGTACTCTTGATAGATTGAAATCTAGATTAGTGGCTCAAGGATATAGTCAAATTGATGGAGTTGACTATGAAGACACTTTCAGTCCTGTAGCAAAGTTTGCCAATGTTAGGTTTTATAGGTGAAAATAGTTTTTGCTGATTTTGGTAATTGCGGGTGTGAAGGTGAGAAACTGTTTAAACCCTAAACAATGTACTACAAGGGAGTACTTTAGATTCGAGAGATCAATCTGTACAAGTCCGTCCTAAACCAAGAAATGGCCATTCCAGACTTGTTTCGTTCACAAAGAGGAGGAGAATGGGTTGGTTTTAGGGAGGGAAGAAAGGAGAGTGGTGAGACCAGAATAGTTGATTTTGGAAGAGAAGTTGGATTCCTACGACTTGTTATTAGATAAGTCTGAGAGCTCACGAGGAGAGCTAGCAGGTAAGTACTTCTGAGTGTTTTCTTGTCCGAATGAACTTGTTGTCCAAATGGAAATAGGTAAGACCTATTTATACAAGCCATAGTAGAAACGTACCCTGGTCTCATTAAGGAGTGAGGAGTAAATGGGAGGAGGTGGTAACCGTATTCATGGACTTGATTGTTCCATAAAGTGGTTAACGCATGAAATTGATTTTCATGAAACCGTTAACGTTATGGAATTGATGTTCCATAAAGGTTTTTAACTCACGGCTTTATGTCCCATGAACGTTTCCCACATGACTCCCTTATTTACAAGGCGCCTCACTCTTATGACACTTCCTTATGAGGGGCGTAGTGTACGCTGCACGTTGTAGACCACCAAACCAATACCCAAAAAAGATCCCCCAGTTTGTGTTGATGTCTCGAATGTTCTTGGAGAACATGTAATAAGTTGTTGTGGCTTTGCAAGTCGAGCTCGGGGAACTTGCTAGCCTGGTGAACTTCGACGGTCGAGATTTTGCATCTTGAGAGGTGCGTTGCACACCTTAGTTTTGGTAGTGAGGGACATCGTGGTGGCGCGACTAGGTTGGCATGCCGTTGGCATGACATGGTTTGGCGTGGCCAAACTTAGGTTTTCGGACCCAAAAGTAATGAGGTGACTTTAGACGGCCAAGATTCGCTCCTGGGTTTGAAGGGTGGCCATTGATGGCCGCATGCCTTTGTTTTGGTGGCCGCATAGGGGAGGTGCGACAAGGGTGTTGTATAGACTTGGCGTGTGGGGCCAATGGTCTGCCATGGGCGCATGTCATGGCTAGGGCAAAGGCAAAGGCGCTTGGCTTGGCATGGTGGGACTAGCATAGCTAAGTACAAGGCATGGTTGTTTGGCTTGGTGCAGCTAGCTCGGCTAGATGCGGTTTGGCTTGGCGCGTGGGGCCAAGGGTTTTCCATGGTCGCATGGCATAGCTAGGGCTAAGGTGAGGGCGCTTGGATTGTCATGACGTGACTAGCATGGCTAGGGCCAAGGCAAAGTGTGTTTGGCATGGTGCGGCTAGCTTGGCTAGGTTTGGTTCAGCTTGGTATGCGGGGCCAAGGGGTAACCTTGGGCGCATGGTGTGATCTTGTCATGTGGGGCCAAGGAGTATCCATGGGCGCTAGGTGCGTTCTTGGCATGTGGGGCCAAGGATTACCCATGGGCGCTAGGTGAAGTCTTTGCATGTGGGGCCAAGGATTATCCATGGGTGCATGGAGCATTCTTGGCATGTGGGGCCAAGGAGTAGCCATGGTATCTAGGTGCGGTCTTGGCATGTGGAGCCAAGGAGTAGCCATGGGGCGCATGTCGCGTTTAACTTGGGCTAGGCGCGTAACCAATCTAGGGTTTTAAGCTAAAGGTTGCGAGGGGACCTTAGACACCCTGGATTTGCTTCTGGGATTGAAGGGAAACCGTTGATTGTCGCATGCCTTCACTTAAGTAGCCGTGAGGAGGAGGCCAGCAAGATGACGTGGCTAGCATAGATAGGGCCATGGCATGGTGCGATTGGCATGGCGTGACTAGCTTGGGCTGGCATGATTTTCCATTGGCACAGGGGTGCGGCTAGCATGGTTGCCATACTTTGGCGCAGTTGGGTGTGGCTTGTATGATTTTCCATTGGCACACGAGATGTGGCTAGCATAGCTAGGGCCATTGCATGGTGCGATTGGCATGGCGCGGCTAGATTGGTCTAGGTGTGGCTGGCATGATTTTCCATTTCCACAAAGGTGCGGCTAGCATGGTTGTCTTGCTTTGGCGCGGTTGGGTATGGCTGGCATGATTTTCCATTGGCACACGAGATATGGCTAGCATAGCTAGGGCCATGGCATGGTGCGATTGGCATGGTGCGGCTATCTTGGGCAAGGTTTGGATGGCATGATTTGCCATTGGCACAAGGGTGCGGCTAACATAGTTGGAATGATTTGGCGCGGTTGGGTGTGGCTGGCATGATTTTTCATTGGCACACGAGATGTGTCTAGCATAGCTAGGTCCATTTCATGGTGCGATTGGCATGACGCAGCTAGCTTGGGCTAGGTATGGCTGGCATGATTTGACATTGGCACAAAGGTGCGGCTAGCATGGTTGTCTTGCTTTGGCGCGGTTGGGTATGGATGGCATGATTTTTCATTAGCACACGAGATATGGCTATCATATCCAGGGTCATGGCATGGTGCGATTGGCATGGCGCGGCTAGCTTGGGCTAGGTGTGGTTGGCATGATTTTCCATTGGCACAAGGGTGCGGCTAGCATGGTTGGAATTCTTTGGCGCGGTTGTGTTTGGCTGGCATGATTTGCCATTGACACACGAGATGTGGCTAGAATATCTAGGGCCTTGGAAAGGTGTGATTGGCATGGCGCGGCTAGCTTGGGCTAGGTGTGGCTGGCATGATTTTCCATTGGCACAAGGATGTAGCTAGCATGGTTGGCATGATTTGGCGCGGTTGGGTGTGACTGGTATGATTTTCCATTGGCACACGAGATGTGGCTAGCATAGTTAGGGCCATGGATGGTGCGATTGGCATGGAGCGGCTAGCTTGGGATAGGTGTGGTTGGCATGATTTGCCATTGGCACAAGTGTGCGGCTAGCATGGTTGGCATGCTTTGGCGCGGTTGGGTGTGGCTGACATGATTTTCCATTGGCACACGAGATGTGGCTATCATAGTTAGGGACATGGCATGGTGCGATTGGCAGTGCGGCTAGCTTGGGCTAGGTGTGGCTAGCATGATTTTCCATTGGAACACGGTGGAATTAGGGTTTGGTTTGTCGTAACCCTAATTTGAAAAATATACCCCGGTAATTATTAAATACATATTAAAAGCTTTTTTATTAAATGCGCCTAGTAAATGCTTGTTTTAAGTGTCTGCTAGGGTTTAGTGTTTTACGAGTTTAACCCTAAACTAAAAACTACCATCAACATTAAGTCCCCTGCTTAGCTCGGAACATGTGCCTTGTTGCGGGGTAAGCATATGATGGTGACAGACAACGTAAATCATTGCAAAGATGGTCATGAGAGTCCGACTAACCTTTTAAGTGGTAGAGATAGTTTTGGCTTTCCGTGTTGGTAGTCCTTTCCGCGGAAAAGGGGGCACGGCCCTGGAGGGCGGAGCAGGTGGATGGCTTGGACCGAAAGGGCCGAGAGGTGTCATGGCCTTGGAAAGGGAAATGGTATGGTGGAGCATGCAGGGGTGGTTAGGCGTGGTGTGGCCGCGACAAATGGAGTGATGGATTGGACTGGGCCGTGGCAAGGTGAGGCGCGGTTTGGACTATGGAAAGGCGAGGCGCGGTCTGGCGCGGTGCATATTTAGCAGGGGGCCACGGCAATGGCGTGGGACCGGTTTTCTATTTTCCCTTCTTGGCTCAAAATAGGAAATCCTCTCTTCGTTCAAACTCCTACGTATCATATCCATATAAAAGGAGAGCTGGCTTCTATTCTTTTCACTTATTCATTCTTCCCAGCCGCGCGACAATAGTAAAGAGGAGCAGATGAGCAAATCCTAAGTATGTCTTCAAACACTTTTCTTTTGCTTTTCTTATTTTCTCTTTTCTTTTTGTTGGTGTAAACCCTAGGTGTAGGCGCACCTTTTCACGACCCTGTAGAAATATTAGCGTGAGTCTAGGGTACTTTATGCCCAAGTTTGTCGTGACACTTAGGAATGAGCACCATAGTAGCATTGACCGCCCCTTCTCATTGTGCCAGGAAGGTGCGTGACGGTAATTGCCATGTCCTCTCATGAAAACCTAGTTTTTAGGGTTTGCTCCTTGTTTTGGTCGTTGGATGCGTTTATCTGGGTAGGCGTGAGTCTCTTGGTTGCATGTAGTCGTGGTGTAGAGTATGCCAGCCCCATTATTAATTATTATTTTTTACAAAAAGACTTTGAAACCAATTGACTTGTGCCCTGAGCGGCTCCCTTGTGTCTGGTAATAATGATTTCTGCATACTTTGTGTAATAATTCATTCTCCTCTTGTTCCTTTGTAGTTATCGCAACGGTGAAAAACATCATAAGAGAATTTTGTTAAGATGTCAACTGCTTCTGTAGTACCGAAAGATGTGAGAAATTCCAAGCCAAACATAGATGACGAGTTTTTCACGACATCAGCCACGGTTAAGAGAAACCATCCCCAATACATGCCGATCGTCCTGACCGGTTCAGAGAGTGAAGGAGAAGATCGATTGGCTCGACTAGAAGGCGGTAATTAGGTTTTGCCTTCAGAGGGAAGAATATCATGCCTCTCCTATCGACTTTAAAATCCCTGCAAGTCCGTTGCGCTCCTTTGAAAAATAGGTATGATTCATGATGGACCAAGAGTCCGTGAAGGCCAACTTGACCAAGGCGCAGATTATTAATGCTGTTGCGGCTTTCGCGGTGCTTAAAATTAGGAAAGACATTCCGGGCTTGGTCGCTTTTGTTTCCAGATGGTGTCCAGATACCCATACCGCCGTTTACAGGTGGGGCGAAATGACTATTTCTTTGGAGAGCGTGGTCGTATTGCTAAATCTTCCTATAATCGGTAATCTCGACGTCAAGATGTCTGTATATGAAGAATAAATGCGCGTCACCCTGGTTTCGAAGTCAAATGGGTTTGTTTGGAAAGTAAATGATACGAAGTGTTTTTATGACTGGTGGGTGTCTCAGTGGTTTCCTGATGAGTTGGAGTCGGACCATAAGAACATCGTACTTCACATCGCGGCGTTCCTGGCCTTATGGCTATCCAGGGATATTTTTAATGATGGCTCAGGAAAGAAAGAGATAAGACAGGAACTTATCAAGTTTTCCATAAAATTGGCAAAGGGAGTTATTCTCCCCATATGCGGTTTGTTTCTTGGTTCTCTGTATGGACACCTGGATCAGCTGGTTTTGGACATGTGTGCCTCAAACGGTCATATGAAGGTGGATTCATACGTTCACGCCGCTTTTCTTCAGGCATGGTTGTGGGAGCATTTCGAGAAGTATGCCCCGAAACCGTTGGTCATACTTCCGGAGTCTTGGGGTGGCTCCAGGATACTACGTTGGTCGAACAGGCGTCGAAAACTGGTCCGAAACTGATTAGCTTTCTTGATAACTCGTATGCAGTTAGTTTTCGTCCATGGGCTCCGGTGCATGCGTCCATAACTCAGGTTAGTACTTTTGCTCTTGTTTCGAACATGTCTTTGTCTTTTGATGAGGACGGCCTGAGCGTTGGAGAGATGGTGTTCATACTTAGCTGTACACCTGGGCATGTGCCATATTTTTTCCGAGGAATTTGCAAAGCGATTTATTATAACATCGATATGGCTTCTCGGCATATGGGTTTTGACCAAGGGGTCCCACTTTCTTGCCAGCCGGTTGTTTAAGAAACTATGTTGTCGACTGTTCTTGATGCTAATGCTCTTGTCCCGGGTAAAATTCGGCCTTTTCTTAGGGAGTGGAATCCATCAACGACCTCCAAATATAATGTATTTTGGCAGGATGAATTCCTTGTTATCCAGGAATTTTTGAAGTATGTGGTGAAGAATACCCGTGGTAGGCCTTCAGTCGAGGTTTTAGAAAAACATCCGTTGTTGAGGGATATCTCTTCGACCAAAAGGAAATATGTTGGTCCAGACATGGACAGTCCCCAAGTGAAGGAGCGAAGGTCTAAGAATCGTGCAGGAGATTTCCAGTCAGATCCCACAGCTCTGCCGTCTTTTAGTTCATCCAACATGCGGGTATGTGTGGCTCTCTTGTCGACTTAGCTTGGATCGTTTATATTCTCTTCCCCTTTTCTCTGTCTATTACTTTTTTTTTGAGAAGGAGTCTTTGTATTTCATCTAGGGTTTCAGCAGCACAAACGCCTTTGCCAGACTTGCAAGTAGTCAGAAAACATCGCTTTTCGAGACAGAGGATTACGAGGGCGAGCCTATCCATGGTGATGAAGAATCTGATAAGGATGAAAGTTCCGAGTCTGGTGATGGTGAGAGCAATTCTTCCGATAGCAGTGTTGAATCTTCGTCTGGTCAATCTGAAACTGAATCGGTGAGTCCCCTCCATGATTTATTTTTCTTCAGTAGGACTAAAACATATACTATATTATTTATTTATTTTTAAAAGGAAGGGACCGCTCCTGAAGATGATCTTGAAGTGGAAAACCATCAGGGTAAAGGCGTATCCGCGGTTCCCATTGCTAAAACCGTGCCAACTAGCGTCTTGGTTATGGAGATCCATCGTCCCGAGGGCACTGCCGTGACTCAGATGGAGGATAGCACTTCAGGGAGTGAGGTTGTAGTTAGGGATTCCCCGCCGGTTGCTGAACCATTTGCAGGCGCCATCTTTAACCCTCCATACTTGGTCCCTTTCCCAGGACATGTGGTAATCGGAGGCTTCAGCGTGCCAGCTAGATATGAAACGTTATACACCAAGATCTGGGAGAGCCATGGTCATATCTCCACTACTAAGAAGATCACTAGTCGACATGCGTTGGTCAAGCGTGTGGAGGAGGCCTTGTCTTCGATTGATGAGATGTGCTACGTGACTGGTCATATAATTTCTGAGGATGTAATCTCGAGATGGAAGTTCCATCGTGACATGTGCATGGGCTTCGAATTCAACATTCCTTGGTTCGTTGAAGGTTTCTCTAATGTTGAAAGGTTGCTGGTCGAAATAGTCGAAGGTCCATCCGCAGACATGGTGAAGAAGCAGGAAGTGGAATTCAAAAAGTTGTGTAGGAAACTGAAATTGGAAAGGGCGGATATCCAGAGCACCAAGGAGGCCTTCTCCAAGAGGATAAAGCCGTTGTTGGAAAACTTTCCTTGAATATATATCTGTCTTTTGGACCTCTTACCTTTAGGTTTTTTTTTTTTTTTGAAAGGCAAATAAGACGCCTGGTTTTTGGTTTTTGATTTTCTGGTTTTCTCGGGTTAATAGACAAATACTACCTTGATGGTTTTGGGTTATTCTTTTTGTAATGAATTATTTAGGAATTGATTGTTTTGGTTATGATTGAAAGTGACACAGATGTCCCAAGAGAAACCTTAGAACTGTGTGTTGGTAGGTGACATGGGGTAAACTATGTATCTTGTCTTGAAAACTTGAAATAGAAAACCACGTATCTTGTCTAGGTAAGACTTACTTGGTTTTAGGTCTCCTGATGAGAAGTGAACCTTCAGGGTGTAAGACCAAGTCTTATAGAAAACACCGCCATGGGAAGTCCCCAGTCGTTACTGAGCCGTCCGATAACCGAGCCGTTGATACTTGGGTGGATCGTCTTCTTCTATCCTTTGGGAAGTCCCCAGTCATCCCTTGTCGTGTCATGACTGATAATGAGTCGCCGAATGGATGAGTCAGAGTGAGTCGCCTTCTTCTACCATCTTAACGTCTAGGTCGAAGAACGAGATTGAAAATAGAAAATTGACATTGTAACTGATAGATCAATCCTCCCGCTGTGGTCGCCAATTGTTTATAGGTGAAAATAGTTTCTGCTGATTTTGGCAATTGCGGGTGTGAAGGTGAGAAACTGTTTAAACCCTAAACAATATACTACAAGGGAGTACTTTAGATTCGAGAGATCAATCTGTACAAGTCCGGCCTAAACCAAGAAATGGCCGTTCCAGACTTGCTTCGGTCACAAAGAAGAGGAGAATGGGTTGGTTTTAGGGAGAGAAGCAAGGAGAGTGGTGAGGCCAGAATAGTTGATTATGGAAGAGCAGTTGGGTTTCTACGACTTGTTATTAGAGAAGTCTGAGAGCTCACGAGAAGAGCTAGCAGGTAAGTACTTATGAGTGTTGTCTTGTCCTAATAAACTTGTTTTCCAATTGGAAATAGGTAAGACCTATTTATACAAGCCGTAGTAAAAACGCACCCTGGTCTCATTAAGGAGTGATGAGTAAATGGGAGGAGGTGGTAACTGTATGCATGGACTTGATTGTTCCATAAAGTGGTTAACGCATGAAATTGATTTTCATGAAACTGTTAACGTTATGGAATTGATGTTCCATAAAGGTTTTTAACTCAAGGCTTTATGTCCCATGAACGTTTCCCACATAACTCCCTTATTTACAAGGCGCCTCACTCTTATGACACTTCCTTATGAGGGGCGTAGTGTACGCCGGACGTTGTAGACCACCAAACCAATACCCAAAAAATATACCCCAGTTTGTGTTGATGTCTCTAATTTTCTTGGAGAACATGTAATAAGTTGTTGTGGCTTGGCAAGTCGAGGTCGGGGAACTTTCTAGCCTAGTGAACTTCGGCGGTCGAGATTTTGCATCTTGAGAGGTGTGTTGCACACCTTAGTTTTGGTAGTGAGGGCCATCGTGGTGGCGCGACTAGGTTGCCATGTCGTTTGCATGGCATGGTTTGGCGTGGCCAAACTTGGGTTTTCGGACCCAAAAGTCATGAGGTGACTTTTGAAGGCCAGGATTCGCTCCTGGGTTTGAAGGGTGGCCATTGATGGCCGCATGCCTTTGTTTTGGTGGCCGCATAGGGGAGGTGCGACCAGGGTGTTGTTTAGACTTGGCGCGCGATGCTAATGGTCTGCCATGGGCGTATGGCATGGCTAGGGCCAAGGCAAAGGTGCTTGGCTTGGCATAGTGGGACTAGCATAGCTAAGGCCAAGGCATGGGTGTTTGGCTTGGTGCGGCTAGCTCGGCTAGGTGAGGTTTGTCTTGGCGCGTGGGGCCAAGGGGTTTCCATGGTCGCATGGCATAGCTAGGGACAAGGTGAGGGAGCTTGGCTTGTCATGACGTGACTAGCATGCTAGGGCCAAGGCAAAGTGTGTTTGGGAAAGCGCGGCTAGCTTGGCTAGGTTTGGTTCGGCTTGGCGTGCGGGGCTAAGGGGTAACCATGGGCGCATGGTGTGATCTTGGCATGTTGGGCCAAGGAGTAGCCATGGGCGCTAGGCACGGCTTTGGCATGTGGGGCCAAGGAGTAGCCATGGGCGCTAGGCGCGGTGTTGGCATGTGGGGCCAAGGAGTGGCCATGGGCGCTAGGTGCGGTCTTGGCATGTGGAGCCAAGGAGTATCCATGGGTGCATGTCGCGTTTTTAGCATGTGGGGCCAAGGAGTTTCCATGGGCGCTAGGTGCGGTCTTGGCATGTGGAGCCAAGGAGTAGCCATGGGCGCATGGCGCGTTTAGCTTGGGCTAAGCGCGTAACCAAGCTAGGGTTTTCAGCTAAAGGTTGTGAGGGGACCTTAGACGTCCAGGATTTGCGCCTGGGATTGAAGGGCAACCATTGATTTTCGCATGCCTTCACTTTAGTAGTCGTGAGGAAAAGGCCAGCAGGATGGCGTGGCTAGCATAGCTAGGGCCATGGCATTGTGTGATTGGCATGGCGCGGCTAGCTTGGGCTAGGTGTGGCTGGCATGATTTTCCATTGGCATAGGGGTGCAGCTAGCATGGTTGGAATGCTTTGGCGCGATTGGGTGTGGCTAGCATGATTTTCCATTGGCACACGAGATGTGGCTAGCATAGCTAGGGCCATGGCATGGTGCGGCTAGCTTGGTCTAGGTGTGGCTGGCATGATTTGCCATTGGCACAAGGGTGCGGCTAGCATGGTTGGCATGCTTTGGCGCGGTTGGGTATGGCTTGCATGGTTTGCCATTGGCACACGAGATGTGGCTAGCATAGCTAGGGCCATGGCATGGTGCGATTGGCAAGGCGCGGCTAGTTTGGGCTAGGAATGGCTGGCATGATTTTCTATTGGCACAAGGGTGCGGCTAGCATGGTTGGCATGCTTTGGCGCGGTTGGGTGTGGCTTGCATGACTTTCCTTTGGCACACGAGATGTGGCTAGCATAGCTAGGGCCATGGCATGGTGATATTGGCATGGCCCGGCTAGCTTGGGCTAGGTGTGGCTGGAATGATTTGTCATTGGCACAAGGGTGCGGCTAGCATGGTTGGCATGCTTTGGCGCGGTTGGGTGTGGATGGCATGATTTTCCACTGGCACACGAGATGTGGCTAGCATACCTAGGGCCATGGCATGGTGCGATTGGCTTTGCGTGGCTAGCTTGGGCTAGGTGTGGCTGGCATGATTTTCCATTGGCACACGGGGGAATTAGGGTTTGGTTTGTCGTAACCCTAATTTGAAAAATATACCCCGGTAATTATTGGAGACATATTAAAAGTTTTTTTTTTAATGCGCCTAGTAAATGCTTGTTTTAAATGTCTGCTAGTGTTTAGCGTTTTACGATTTTAACCCTAAACTAAAAACCACTGTCAACAGTTAGATGCATTCTAAGTTTAGCTCTCAGCAATGGTTGGTTCATGAGACAGTTGGATGTATCAAATGCATTTCTTCATGGATTTCTTAATGAGGATGTTTACATGAAACAACCACCAGGATTTGTAAATCCAAAACATCCATATTATGTGTACAAACTGAAAAGATCTCTTTGGTCTCAAACAAACTACTAGAGCTTGGTTTGAGAGGTTCAGTAGTTTTATGCTCAAAATGGTTTTCTTCAAGATGGTGCTTCTAGTTTATATTTATGATATTAACTTAGTGGTGGTTTCTGAGACTCAAATTTTTAACTTCATTCAAGTTCTGAAAGCTGAGTTTGCTATGAAGGATTTGGGGCATTTAAATTACTTTCTGGGAATTTAAGATGATTGGAATGCAGATACTCATACATTGTTACTCACAGAAAATAAGTACTCTCTGGAGTTACTAAAGAAACATGATATGCTTGAATGCAATCCCAGAAAAACTCCAGTTGCTACTGGTAAGAGAGCTTCTCTGTATGATGGTGATTGGGCTGGATGCCCTGATACAAGAAAATCTACTGCTGGATATTGGGTGTTTATGGGTCCAAATTTGGTTGCTTGGTCTTCTAAGAAGCAACCTACAATCTCCAGATCAAGTACATAAGCTGAGTATATAGCATTAGCAGTCACTGCAACTTAAGTTCAATGGGTTTCTTATCTATTGAATAAAATGGGGTTTCAAATTTCTACTCCATGTATCTTATACTGTGACAATCTTGGAGCTAGAAGTCTTGCTCCAAATCCTGTATTCCATGCAAGAACAAAGCACATTGAAATTGATTTTCATACTATTCGAGACTT
Source organism: Papaver bracteatum (assembly GCA_023529315.1). NCBI lineage: Eukaryota > Viridiplantae > Streptophyta > Magnoliopsida > Ranunculales > Papaveraceae > Papaver > Papaver bracteatum. Next base: position 805,873 of record JAJJWX010004350.1, read on the forward strand.
GATGGTTGTTGGATTTGTAGAAGTGCAATATGTTTTTACTCTACATCAGATTGTTGATTTGTTTACAAAGGGCTTTCCAAAGGAATTGTTCTTCAGGTTGCAGAGTCAAATGATGCACTATGTCAGTGCTCAGTTTTTTACCTAGTACATCATTTGCGGGGGAGTGTTGGAGACTATTAAAAACAGTTATTCTATTATTGCTTTGACTTAAACTGTTATCACACGTGTCTGTTAGTGTGTGGTTCATTCTATGCTTAGTTGTGTCCTAGCTGTATGCTTAGCTGTATCCTAGCTGTATGGTCTGTGTCAGAGATTGTTTTTCCTACATATCACGCGTCTGTAATGTAATATCTGTGTCTCTTTGATCAAATCTATTCTGTGTTTCTACGAAGCCGAAGCCAGAAGAAAATAATGCTAACAATGCAAACCAATTGCTCAACATATTTGAATACACCATTTATCCCAAACAATGCAAACCAAGAACTGAAAAACAAAAAGAAATTGTCGATCATTGAACCTCCTTACTGCTACTAATGTATTGCTCGAGCAATAAAGCAGTGACTAGGCATCAAGGTTAGTTGCCACTTGCCATGCACCTAACCCCACCCTACTGAACCAACATTATTCCCCATGTTACTTGGGATTAAGGGACATGCTATTCAAAATTCAAAATGGAAGACACTTCTACTGTTGGAAACTTATAACTAGAGAGAAAAACCATGTATGCTTTCTCGAGGAGAAGAAGAATCTTCCACTCCACAAACCTATATAGCTCATTTAATGCATATGTTTTTTGCGTTGGAGATAGCATGTTTTTTCCTCCATTTCCCCTATAAAGAAGATGTCTGTTTTTTGTTTTTGTAGCTAGAATCAGTCTAGGGTTATTAGAAAAGAACAATGCTGGTTGGATTATTATGCAGCGTAGTATTTGAATATTGATATTTGACAACCATGAAAAGAGAGCTGTCTTCCTCGGAAGAGAAGATGTTGCGATTAAGATAATTAGATATCATGTGAAGTGCATTTAATGCAAAATGTGAGATTAATTAAGAAGACCATCTAGGGTTCTACAACCATTACCATTACAACCTAGCTACTGCTCTGCTCTCTAGAAATATTGGTTCGACCTTAGTTTCATGTCGGATCTTAATTAATGAACCTTGGATGTTGTTTTCTTTAGAGGCTGTTGCAGTATTTGTTTATCTATGAAAATCACTTCCCTCTTTGCGATCTCATGGACTTAATTATCTAGCTATCTCACCTACCATACTCTTGAGTTGGTACTAGTTATGGGGTGGCGAAGGTATTTTGGGTACTAGTTATGGGGCAGGCAACCTTGCTGCTATACATATCAATCTTATAATTGTTACAAATTGGTTTACGGTGCCAAGTGGTGTCATTTGATAGGTTTAAATGTGCTCCACTCGACACTCGAAATCTGAACAGTACAATCCTTTTAAGGCTCCAACGTTCTGAGAGAAATGCCATGCATGTACTAGTAAGGCCACGTGGTGTATATACATGCCATGACAGCATTATGCTGCGTTAATAGTTACGGAGGTTCGTCGGCAAATAACGATATGCTACGTTTCTTGAGGTGACTTTTTTTTCTCCAAAATAGTAAGGTTTTGAGTGATGAGGTTGACGTGACCGGATTTATTCACCTACCAAACAAGAATAAAATTTAAGGGAAGAAGCTAGTGACTTTCTATCGTTTCTGTTGTTGAATACTGTATATCAGTCACTGGTTAGCAATCAGAAAGAAAATTGAATTTATAAACACAGGAACTCTGAACTGAACACATAGATGTAATAGAATAAGCTCAAAACAGATCAAAATTTTGACCCCATGTGAACATAGAGTCATGGACTCACTGGAGATACTTTGAGAGGGGTGGGTGTGTCGGTTGAGTATTTTGTTACTTCCGTACATGTTCATCTAAGTACGTACAATAATAATACATCGATGCGTATATGATAGTTACGCTTAACTTCGTGATTGGCACATGACTACAATGAAAAATATTGGAAAGTTGAAAGGCCAATACAGTTGATTTAAGGTCATTCTGGCCAGCTATTTGACCGGAACTTGAACTCAAAACTATCCATTTTGGGACTATTTATTGAGAAATGCAGCAGAAATCATTGTGTCAGTTAAGCAGATGATCATAGCTCATAAAGAAACTTTCAAGTTTGTAAGCTCTACACAAATTTTGAACAATTGTGAAAGGAGTCAAAGGACTCTTATGAACATGAAACTGGAGCTTTGTGGTCTCTGTAATTTTCTTCTTAATGCTCCTTCGGTTTCCGAAAAAATGATACCCTCATTTGTTCATCTTCTCGTTTATTTTTTTTGTTTTCTTCCAAAAATCCGAAACTCTCTTTTTTCAAGAATACGGGATTCATGAAACTAGTTCTACATTCGCAAATGGTTATTCATGGTATGAACATTAGAATACTTAATCGTATGCTTTTTTTTTTTTTTTTGGTGTCACTCAACAAAATTAAGACATACTTTGATATAAAATAAGGTTAATAAATTAATTTTTGGATAAGTACACCCAGACCGTCGTTAATAGCGTCCAATTAATTACGAGAGAGAAAAGATGAGTAGTAGTCACGTGAATGTCTGTCAACAAACATTCATCACCTCGAGTTTTTCTTAACTCAAATGGTCTCTCAAGATTGTGCGTGTCTCTTCATTAACTCCTAACTCTAAATCCAAACTAATTAATTAATTTTTCTCTACTCGCTCTCTTCATTAATGTTGAAAAAGAGGACACATTGGGTTTCGAAGAAAAACAGTAGAAACAGTAGTAGTAGAAGAAGAAGAAGAGTCAAAAAGAGGCAGAGCAATTTTACTTGCATGGAAAAGAATAATGATATTGGCATGTTGCTAAGCTAACTGCCAACTCTTCACGTGGCTCGGCGGCGTCAGACATAGTAGTTAGTTACTAGCTACCCCTCTCACCGCAAGCCTATTTGTATAGCTAGTGCTTAACTTGATTAAAGATTATATATTTCGTTTTGTATGATCAATTGATTTTAGGCCGCAATGTAGATTTTGAATCACACTAGTCATATATAGTTAGTTCATCCAGGTGCAGCTCAGGGATGGATCCAGAAATCTTAGTTGGGTAAGGCCGGAACATTCATGCCTGGCAATACGGCCGAAGGCCTCAAAAAAAATTTGAACGAATCGAGTAATAATTGAGATTTACCTATAAAATACTAAATAGATAGACAAATGATTTACAAAAATAAATTAACTCTATAACAAACAGGATTGGATAAAGTAATTTATAATATAGGGAAAGCAAAGGAAGAAAAAAATATGTTTTAAAGAAGACTAGCCCTTAACCCGTGCTGTAACGGCACTGTTCATGATGTTGGTTCATTTTTAATTTATTATATAATTTGTGTCCCAAATACTTATTAACTCCTTAAAACTTAATATGTGTTGGTCATAAAAATAGTTGGGATTTTCCTCTCTTTTTTTCTTTGTTTTTTCCTTTAATATTTTACCACCAGAGATTTGCTCAAACGAAAGAAATATAATCTTAACTTCCAGACACTTTTTTATTTAGGTTCATTGCTTATAATGAGATAATTCTCTACATGAACATGGAAGGTTAAATATCTTTTGGAAATATGTCGTCAGCAGTGCTCATCTCAGTGAACTCAACTAATCAATATCGACCATAAAAGTCTCCACATGCTCCTATTTCGCTCCAGCTGACTCATCTATTATGGTCATGTTGTCGATCCTCCAAATAGTCATAGAATAATATTTTTTTGTATCGAACGAATGATACAAATTATCCAATGTGACATGATTTTCCTGTAATTTTTCAACACCCATTAGATGACAATGTTTAAAATGTGTATCCATTACCTTTTTGAAGGGATTGTATATATATGCGAACCTCTGCCATTAAATCTTCAACAAAGTATTGTGCCCAGCAATTCATCTTAACGAAGGCTTTGGTAACTTCAAAAGTCTTGGAAATTTTGTCACTTCCGTATGTTCCTACCTTCACTTGGAATACAAACTGGCGACACTTTACCTCATAAAGAACCTTGAACACATATTGTACTCCCTGATCCTGTTTCAAATTAATAGATTGTCAATAGATCCTTTACCAAAAGTTGACATATTCTACGTTGAATATTTATTAAAAAAAATTATGATATTGTGGATCGTTGCTTTCTAAGATTGTAGTTTTCAAAATTGGCCTCTTCAAGTCTCATGGATTTCTAAGTTTATATATCTTATTTGTTTTTAACATTTTAGTTGGCCATATTATGTTTGTTACTAACTTTAAACTTGATGTCATCTTCTACTGTGAACTTTATGTAATTTCATAATCGAAATAGATATAACTCTTTCATTCGTATCAAATAATCCGTTGTATATCCCAACAATTCTTCTACAACAATTCATTTCTTTTGCCGTTTCCGGACCATCAGTAGTCATTATTGTCAAACGCAATTTGTCCAATTTTTGTTGATGTTATGCATTTGTAATGTTCATTTTTCTTAAATAAATTGATTGTGGAAAAAATAAAAATAAAAAAACATAAGTATTACATATGATCTAAGTTACTATATCCAAAATACTCCAGATACTACTTCTGGTGCCTTGTTTCCTCAAATTCCTCGTTGCATTCTAGACAGTACATGCAACACTAATCATTTGCGAAGTGAGCTATTTTCGTAACTGTGGTCAATGTATCCCTTGCCTGTAATAACAATAACAACACGTCAATTTTTTTTTTTAAGGAATCCAATTGTAAATGGTATGAATCTAATAGATTTGAATTATACCTCAATCTTACATATCACCTTCTTCTGACATAACATAGCAATTGAGGAAGGACAAATCTTGACCACTCTTTTCATAGGCAAAGTTAGCCAAACTATGTTTTGCAATTGTCTTACGTGAAAATTATTATTAATCCATATTTTAGTCATCTCCTATCGAAGCCGATCTAATTAGTCCTATAGAAAATTAATCTTAATTTTTTGACCTTATCTCTTGACCAAATTATTGAAGTATTCTCAGTCATGTTTTTCTTTGTGTGATCTACCCATCTGTATCTACTCTACCTTCTAACCCAGTGAATGAAACCTATACATATTGATCCGTAATTTGATATTATTGATTTGTAATCAAGAGGTCGCATGATTTGTGAATGTAAAATATAAAAAATATTCTATAAACATCGGAGGAGAAATTTAGATTTATGATTTAGAGTTTTTTATGATGATTTTGATGAACAAACATAATTTTCAAACAAATATTTTAGAATGCAAATACATTTCCCCGAATCGGGAATTAAGTGAAAGTTGTTGTCTTTGTAGGAAGTTGTCGTGAAACAACTCGACATTGATGGTCTTTCAAGAAAAAGAATATAATAGTACTTGAGAGAGCGATAATGTTCTCTTATGCGGGTACACCAATTGCCTTTATATAATACAGGTGATCGAACAGTCATGATCTTATACGTTCCGGTATCATCCTCGAAATATTTGGTTTTTGTCCTTATCACTCGTGCTAAAAACAACCAATTACATCTTTCACACTACAATATTGCATGTTTTGTGAAGATTATTTTTTTACTTGGTCAATAAAACTCACTAAAAAATAAAAACTATTATTATACACTACTATTACCAACACCCACCACCATAAAAACCATCCGCCACTACTATTTCTTCCACCAATAGTAATGTTACCGCCTCCACCATTCATAAACACCCGCCACCGCTTATACTAACCTTACTTCCACTACCACCATTAGAATTAATATAGTTTTTAGTAAAATTATTTATTAATAAAATTATGTATTAATGTTAGATTATTAAAGGGACATTTATAATAGAAATTTAATTAATCATTATGAACAATCAATGAAACACTAATTAATAAAACGTTTAAAAATGGTTAAGTTAAACAAACCCCAGCGGTAGATTTATCTCTGCCAAGGACAAATCCTGACCACTCTTTACATAAACAAATCGATAATAAATAATTTCACATGTTCTGATCTTGATTCATGTCGTTCGTTTAGTTATTACATAACATGGCAATTCTAATGGTGGTAGTGGAAGTAAGGATTTGTTAGTGGGAAAGATAAATCAAAGGTTGTGGTTCTCTCTGCCACACCCTACAAGTCGCACACGTGGTGTTAATTCCAATATTATGAATGAAAAATGAATACTCAAGTCAAGATATGGAATTTCAAAAATTATAATGGGGAGGTTCGAACTCATGACCTATTGTGTCATAAGAGTGGCCTCTAACCTTGTTTCACCTTGGTTGGAATTGATAGAAAAGATAAATCAAGAGTGGTGGTTTGTTCAACTTAAATACCATAATTGGTCTATTAATTAGTGTTTCACTAATTGCACATAATAAATAATCTATTCATTATAAAGTGTTTTATTAATTAGTGTTTCACTAATTTCTCACAATAAATGACTAATCATTTTTTAATTATCAATGTTTTCTTAATTAATTATAATATTTATTTCTATTAATAAGTAATTTTGATAAATAATATCAATAGACATTTTCTGCAACAATGAGTAGTAGAAGAGGTGGAGGCCGAAAGATTAATGGTGGTTAAGGGCGGAGCCAAGCACAATTATATTTATTTTTTGTTCTTTTATCTAAAATGGGATACAAAGTCCATTTTTCACATGTTTCCAGCTTGCCAAGAATTTTTTTTTTCCCTCTCTCCTCAAAATCCTGGCTATGCCCCTGGTTTGTGGTGGAAGAAGTAGTGACGGTGAATGCTGGTGAGTAGTGATGGAAAATATTAATTTTATGTTATCGTTACAACATCGATAACATCGTAGTGTGGAAGATGTGGTTGGTTGTTTTTAACACTTTTGATAAAGGAAGATACCATATATTTTAGGGATGATATCATACAAGACAACATTTTCATGATCGCAGTTGGATCACCCAAATGGTACCCATGTTATTTTTGGTACTATATCATATAAATCATGATTTTTAATGTTAAAATATAATTGATTGCAATACAAAAAATATATACACGGAGAAAAATTAATGAAACTATTCAATTGACAAAATTTTGTTCAATATAAACCTCATAATGGCATTTGTGATTAAAATTTAGAATCGCGTCCAACAACCTACATGGGATGGGCGGAAGTGATGGTGACAGTGGTGGAGTCAAAAATTGACACTGAGGAGGCCTATTTTTTTTTAAAAAGAAACATGTAAAGTTTGGTAGACTAAACCATAAATATATATGGACAAAGTACTATTTATAAAATAAACTAAAAAAATTATGTAGTTATTAAAAATTTAAGGGGTTAGAGCCAGGTTAGTCAACCCTTGGATCCGCCACTAGGTGGTGGTGGATAAAAAAAGTGGATTCATATGGTTTTATGGTAGTGGCGGGTATTTGTGAACAAAAACATATTATGCTAATTTCGTAACGCCACAAAATGTGTAACGTTATATTATAAAGTATAAAACGTGGTTGATCATTCTGATGTTAAAATAAACTCGATAACACACATGTCCATTTTAAAAAATTGGTGCAATCAATTGCCATGTTATGTAATAACTAAACGAACGATACGAATCAAGATCAGAACATATGCAATTATTTATTATCGATTTGTTTATGTAAAGAGTGGTCAGGATTTATAAGGATAAATTTACCGCTGGGGTTCGTTCAACTTAACCATTTTTAAACGTTTTATTAATTAGTGTCTCATTGATTGCTCATAATGATTAATTAAATTTTTATTATAAATGTCCCTTTAATAATCTAACATAAATACATAATTTTATTAATAAATAATTTTACTAAAAACTATATTAATTCTAATAGTGGTGGTGGAAGTGGGGTTAGTATAAGCGGTGATGGGTGTTTGTGAATGGTAGAGGCGGTAACATTACTATTGGTGGAAGAAATAATGGTAGTGGATGGTTTTTATGATGGTGGGAGTTGGTAATTGTAGTGTATAATAATAGTTTTTTCTTTTTAGTGAGTTTTATTGACCAAGTAAAAAAATAATATTCACAAAACATGCAACATTGTATTGTGAAAGATGTAATTGGTTGTTTTTAGCACGATTGATAAGGACAAAAACCAAATATTTTGAGGATGATACCGGAACGTATAAGACAATATGATCATGACTGTTCGATCTCCCGTATTATATTATATAAAGGCAATTGGTGTACCCGCGTAAGAGAATATTACCGCTCTCTCAAGTACTATTACATTCTTTTTCCTGAAAGACCATCAATGTCGAGTTGTTTCGCGACAACTACCTACAATGACAACAACTTTCACTCAATTCCCGATCTAAAACCTTATTGACCGGGAAAATGTATTTGCATTCTAAAATATTTGTTTGAAAATTATGTTTGTTCATCAAAATCATCATAAAAAACTCTAAATCATAAATCTAAATTTCGCCTCCGATGTTTATAGAATATTTTTTATATTTCACATTCTCAAATCATGACAAATCAACAATATCAAATTACGGATCAATATGTATAGGTTTCATTCAATGGGTTAGAAGGTAGAGTAGACACAGATGGGTAGATCACACAAAGCAGAACATGACTGAGAATACTTCAATAATTTGGTCAAGAGATAAGGTCAAAAATTTAAGATTAACTTTCTATAGGACTAATTAGATCGGTTTCGATAGGAGTTAACTAAAATATGGATTAATAATAATTTTCACGCAAGAAAATTGCAAAACATAGTTTGGCTAACTCTGCCTATGTAAAGAGTGGTCAAGATTTGTCCTTCCTCAATTGCTATGTTATGTGAGAAGAAGGTGATATCTAAGATTGAGATATAATTCAAATCTATTAGATTCATACTATTTACAACTGGATGCCTTGAAAAAAAATTGACGTGTTGTTATTATTATTACAGGCAAGGGATACATTGACCACACTTGCGCAAATAGCTCACTTCACAAATTTTTGGTGTTGCATGTACTGTCTAGAATGCAACGAGGAATTTGAGGAAACAAGGCACCAAAAGCAGTGTCCAGGGTATTTTGGTTATAGTAACTTAGACCCGATGTAATACTTATGTTCTTTTTTTTTTTTAGTTTTTCCACAATCTATTTATTTAAGAAAAATGAACATCGCAAATACATAACATCAACAAAAATTAGACAGATTGGTTTGACAATAATGGCTACTAATGGTCCGGAAACGACAAAAGAAAGGAATTGTTGGGATATACAACGGATTACTTAACACGAATGAAATAGGTATAACTATTTCGATTCTGAAATCACATAAAGTTCACAGTAGAAGATGACATCAAGTTTAAAGTTAGTCAAAAACATAATATGGCTAACTAAAATGGTGGATCGACATCATCTACGTAGGTTAGTTAGTAGATTAGTTTGGTTTTAATTATGTTTTCTATTTATCTACACCATTTTGGTGGTTTTATCTACTCTTTTGAGGTTTATCTTCGCTTTAATGGCGATTCTTGGTTATTGGGTTGAGATTTAAGATTAATAGTGATTCTCTCCATGCTCTCCAACGACGAAACCTTCATCTTGGTTGTCTCCGACGACGAAATATACATCGGAATCTTCATCATCAACTTATCCGGCGACGGAACCTCCATATGTGGTCTTTTTGGCGACAAAAGCTCATAAAAAAAATATTATTCTTTGCCTATTTGGAGGATTGACAACATGACCATGATAGATGAGTCAGCTAGAGCGAAATACGAGCATGTGGAGACTTTTATGGACGATATTGATAAGTTGATTTCACTGAGATGAGCGCTGCTGACGACATATTTCCAAAAAATATTTAAACTTCCATGTTCATGTAGAGCATTATCTTATTATAAGCAATGAACCTAAATAAAAAAGTGTCTGGAAGTTAACATGATATTTCTTTCGTTTGAGCAAATCTCCGGCGGTAAAATATTAAAGGAAAAAACAAAGAAAAAAAGAGAGGAAAATCCCAACTATTTTTATGACAAACACATATTAAATCATAAGGAGTTGATAAGTATTCGGGACACAAATTATATGATATATTAAAAATGAACCAACATCATGGACCGTGCCGTTACGGCACGGGTTAAGGGCTAGATTTGAATTATACCTCAATCTTAGATATCACCTTCTTCTGAAATAACATAGCAATTGAGGAAGGACAAATCTTGACCACTCTTTTCATAGGCAGAGTTAGCCAAACTATGTTTTGAAATTGTCTTACGTGAAAATTATTATTAATCCATATTTTAGTCATCTCCTATCGAAGCCGATCTAATTAGTCCTATAGAAAGTTAATCTTAATTTTTTGACCTTATCTCTTGACCAAATTATTGAAGTATTCTCAGTCATGTTTTGCTTTGTGTGATCTACCCATCTGTACGTATCTACTCTACCTTCTAACCCAGTGAATGAAACCTATACATATTGATCCGTAATTTGATATTGTTGATTTGTAATCAAGAGGTCGCATGATTTGTGAATGTAAAATATAAAAAATATTCTATAAACATCGGAGGCGAAATTTAGATTTATGATTTAGAGTTTTTTATGATGATTTTGATGAACAAACATAATTTTCAAACAAATATTTTAGAATGAAAATACATTTCCCCGAATCGGGAATTGAGTGAAAGTTGTTGTCTTTGTAGGCAATTGTCGTGAAACAACTCGACATTGATGGTCTTTCAAGAAAAAGAATATAATAGTACTTGAGAGAGCGATAATGTTCTCTTATGCGGGTACACCAATTGCCTTTATATAATACAGGTGATCGAACAGTCATGATCTTATACGTTCCAGTATCATCCTCGAAATATTTGGTTTTTTTCTTTATCAATCGTGCTAAAATCAACCAATTACATCTTTCACACTACAATATTGCATGTTTTGTGAATATTATTTTTTTACTTGGTCAATAAAACTCACTAAAAAATAAAAACTATTATTATACACTACTATTACCAACACCCACCACCATAAAAACCATCCGCCACCACTATTTCTTCCACCAATAGTAATGTTACCGCCTCCACCATTCATAAACACCCGCCACCGCTTATACTAACCTTACTTCCACTACCACCATTAGAATTAATATAGTTTTTAGTAAAATTATTTATTAATAAAATTATGTATTTATGTTAGATTATTAAAGGGACATTTATAATAGAAATTTAATTAATCATTATGAACAATCAATGAAACACTAATTATTAAAATGTTTAAAAATGGTTAAGTTAAACAAACCCCAGCGGTAGATTTATCTTTGCCAAGGACAAATCCTGACCACTCTTTACATAAACAAATCGATAATAAATAATTTCACATGTTCTGATCTTGATTCATGTCGTTCGTTTAGTTATTACATAACATGGCAATTGATTGCACCAATTTTTTAAAATGGACATGTGTTTTATCGAGTTTATTTTAACATTAGAATGATCATCCACGGTTTATACTTTATAATATAACGTTACACATTTTGTGGCGTTACGAAATTAGCATAATATGTTTTTGTTCACCAATACCCGTCACCACCATAAAACCATATGAATCCACTTTTTTTATCCACCACCACCTAGTGGCGGAGCCAAGGGTTGACTAACCTGGCTCTAACCCTTTAAATGTTTAATAACTACATTTTTTTTAGTTTATTTTATAAATAATACTTTGTCAATATATATTTATGGTTTAGTCCACCAAAGTTTACATGTTTCTTTTAAAAAAAATAGGCCTCCTTAATGTCAATTTTTGACTCCACCACTGCCAGCATCACTGCCGCCCATCCCATGTAGGTTGTTGGACGCAATTCTAATTTTCAATCACAAATGCCATGTATGAGGTTTAGATTGAACAAAATTTCGTCAATTGATTAGTTTCATTATTTATTTTTCCGTGTATATATTCTTTTTTGTATTGCAATCAATTCTATTTTAAGATTAAAAAATCATGATTTATACGATATAGTACCAAAGATAACAGGGGTACCATTTGGGTGATCCAACTACGATCATGAAAATATTGTCTTGTATGATATCATTCCTGAAATATATGGTACCTTCCTTTATCAAAAGTGTTAAAAACAACCAACCACATCTTCCACACTACGATGTTATCGATGTTGTAACGACAACATAAAATTAATATTTTCCATCACTACTCACCAGCATTCACCGTCACTACTTCTTCCACCACAAACCAAGGGCGGAGCCAGGATTTTGAGGAGAGAGGGAGAAAAAATTATTGGCAAGTTGGATACATGTGAAAAATGGACTTTGTATCCCATTTTACGATAAAAGAACAAAAATAAATACAATTATGCTTGGCTCCACCCTTAACCACCACTAATCTTTGGGCCTCCACCGCTTCTACTACTCATTATCGCAGAAAATGTCTATTGATACTCCCTCCGTTCCATTTTAGATGACGTTTTTGTAGTTTTCACGCGGATTAAGAAATGAAGAGAGATGTGAAGATCTTCCATTTATACCCTTGAGAAAAGTTTTCAAACATTAAATGCTATCAGTGCATTTAAAAATAAACTTATAGTTCCAAGACAAAATGTAAGGGTGTTATTGGTAGTTTTATGGAAAAATATGAAAACTTTCAAGTATTTTGGAACAAAAAAATAACCCTAAAACGCCATCTAAAATGGAACGGATGGAGTATTATTTATCAAAATTACTTATTAGTAGAAATAAATATTATAATTAATTAAGAAAATATTTATAACTAAAAAAAAAATTAGTCATTTATTATGTGCAATTAGTGAAACACTAATTAATAAAACACTTTATAATGGATAGATTATTTATTATGTGCAATTAGTGAAACACTAATTAATAAAGCAATTATGGTATTTAAGTTGAACAAACCACCACTGTTGATTTATCTTTTCTATCAATTCCAACCAAGGTGGAACAATGGTTAGATGCCACTCTTATGACACAATAGGTCATGAGTTCGAACCTCCCCGTTATAATTTTTGAAATTCCATATCTTGACTTGAGTATTCATTTTTCATTCATAATAGTATTGGAATTAACACCACGTGTGCGAGTTGTAGGGTGTGGCAAGGAGAACCACAGCCTTTGATTTATCTTTGCCAAGGACAAATCCTGACCACCGCTAACAAAGGCAAACTTAGCCTAGCTTTGTTTTGTAATCTTGATATTTGTCTTAGTTCTTTCATAACACAGGCTAAAGCTAATTAGGCAAAAAAAATACACTAGATGACCGTTGCCATGGTGGAACGGCCGACCGAAGAAATCGACACGAAAATATCATTTTTCCTGACACAGCGGGAAAGTATTACTTTTCCTGAAAAAAAAAATTACCCGATGCATAAACCAAAATATGGCTGCATAATGTGTAATGAATCCTTTGTGGTGGTTTGCATAATGGTTATGCATCAATTTTCAAAAATTATGCCTAAAGCGAAAATATCACTTTTCTTAAAACAGAGGGAGTACATCATTTTATTAGTTGCTATGGAAAATAAGTTGATGCATAAACTAAAATATGGTTGCATAAAGTATTATGTATCCTTTGTGGTGGTTTGCAAAATGGATATACATTTAATTTTCGAAAATTGTGATTAAAATGATAAACTCCTCCGATTTTTTTCGTATAAACTCTAAATTTGATATTGTTGTTTATACTCATTGCGTAAATTTTTTTATAACCTTTCCAGCGAGATAAAATTTATTAAATTCCAAGGCACGGATTTTTAGATATGTTAGTATTAAAGTTTTGTTACCAATTATACCCCTGAAAGAAATAAGATACATAAGGAATTATAGTAATTGAACTAAAAGAGATGGACAATTTGGAAATTTTCAGGATATAACACCAAACCACTCAAATCCAAACTTTTTATGTCAAATTGGAAAAAAAAGTTACGTTTTACATTGACACAAAATCACCATATATAGAATCTTCCCTCGTTTCACTCAGTCGGCCTAATTAGCCAAGTATAATTAAGGGAGAGCTAACTACAAATTTTCAAAAAATCTACGTAACAAATTTTTTGTTTGCCTAATATAGGGACAGGCAATAGCCCTGGTGCAGATTACTTGTCAAAATGGAATTTTACAAAATTTGAGCTATGAAATAAATTTTCGGTCATGGGACAGATGAGCCACATATTACGAATTTTCAAGGATTAGAAAATAAATCAATGGGTTAAATAACAATATATAAATCAATGGGTTAAATAACAATATAAAATGAATAAAAAAAAATACTAAACCACATACTGTATATTTTCTTTTTCTAAATTGCCGGTTATAAAGTACGTTCCCTTTCCCACTTTCATTAGTTTACAGAGAAAGAGAGGCTTAGCTTTCTAGCTAGCTAGGCTTGGAGTCCTACATCCTCCAACCATTATAAATATGTGCCCTCAATTTCAATATCTTTCAGCAGATAGCTTGTGTTAAAGGTCATTTTTTCTATCTCATTGCACACAACTTTTCTCCTCTCCTTTTCTTGGCTAAATATTTTTCACTTCTTCTTCTTCTTGTCTTCTTACTATGGGGGGGAGTTCTCCGTGTGCTTCCTGCAAGCTATTGAGACGACGCTGTGCCAAAGATTGCGTATTTGCCCCGTACTTCCCTTCCGATGATCCTCATAAGTTTGCCATTGTCCATAAGGTCTTTGGAGCTAGCAATGTTAGCAAGATGTTGCAGGTATATACACAAACAACTACAATCTACGTTTAAATCTAAAGCTGCTGATAATGTTTTGTACCACCGGGATATGAGTTGCCGAAACACTCTACCCATTAGTTTTGCAAAATGATTTATAATCAGTTTTTTTTTCTGTTCTGTGTAGGAGCTTCCATTACAGCAGCGAGGGGATGCAGTGAGCAGTCTCGTATATGAAGCTAATGCAAGAGTTCGAGACCCAGTTTATGGATGCGTTGGAGCAATCTCCTACCTACAAAACCAAGTCTCACAATTGCAAATGCAACTAGCAGTTGCTCAAGCTGAGATTCTTTGTATTCAGATGCAACCAGAATCAACTATGCCCAGCGCTCATCATCAGCTGCAGTTTGATACTCTTAATCATCATCTTACTCATTTCACGTCAGATATTGAGAAATCATCAGCACTGCTTAATCTTCAAAATCACCATCATTCTAATAACCTCGACATCAACAGTCTACTTCCTTCTCCGTATCTCAACTTTGCATCTTCTAATAATAGTAATGTAATTCATCAAGACCCTCTAAAAAGAGAGTCTCTTTGGACATGATCATAAGTACTACTTTAGTTTCTTAATGTTTAATGGAAAATATGTTTATCAAAATGAGTAATCATATTTGTACTAGCTTAACTAACTTGTTCTAATGCTAGTATGAACCTACCCAAAGGTCCCAAACCATATTAAACTGAATTAGCACTAATTAATAGATTATACATAGAATAGGATTGATTGAATGCAGGGTCAACCAAGCCATGTGAAACAAAAAAGATTGAGTAAATTAGGGTTTTGTGTGTAACTTGATAGATTAAACAAAACAAAGGTCATCTAGTTGATTAACGCGTGGAGACGAGGGGCGGTGCACATACATGTACATGTCCTATGATCTCATTCTCTATGACTTTCCATCTATATATATTTCTTCTACTTGTAGGATAATTTTTCTTGATCATGCACGTGATGATGGAGGTGGAACCGTGGAAGTGAAGCACAAGGAAGCTAGATGGTGGAAACTTGGAAATTCATAACACGAAAACACAAAACAGAACCCATGAAGTACTGTACTAGTTAAACCTTAAATATTTGTTAATTAACGTTCGAGTCATTCTATATCATGCTTACGAGTGCACAACAACACCATGAGCTTTCAGATTTCACATCTTTTCGTGTGCATATCTATAATAACGAATCTGACGATTAGAGATGCGTGCTCACTGTGCAGTCGTGCACATGATAGCACTGCATAATAATGCATAAGATAGTTTTATTCATTAAGAACTAACTAGGGAAGTAAAAACAAAAGCAAACCCCTGACATAAGATTCTTCTATAAATATATGATCTTCTTTTGATGATGAAAGACATTTACTAGGTCAAACACATTAGGTAGCTTTCTAAACTCCTAGTGTCTGATTTCTTAATTACTCATGAAATAGTAATAACTAGTAAGCTCATGAATATTTAATCACTTATACTTAGCTAATTAATAAGATTCTGAGCTTTGGGTCTTGTGTTTCAGAGATCATGTTATCGATAAATTTTGTCTTGTCGCAGAATAATACCTGTGTCTGCAGGATGCATGGGTCCTCTTTCTTCTTCTTCTTAGAAGAACAAAAATTCAATTCAAAATTCAAAACTAGACATGTTTGATGATTATTAGGAAGAAAATGGAAGGTTGGTGGTGAAAACAAAACAATTATATATAGATGGTGATGAAAATGTAGTTAGAACTTAGAAGGGTTCACTTTTGATGAGATGAAGCTTCTTTGGTGTGGGGATTAGAGCGAGAGAAAGCATGGTGAGTTTTTTTTTTTTTTTTTGGTTTTTTGGAAGTAGGAGGGGATATTTTGTCAAACAATCTTGATATTTGGTACACTTTTCTCTCTAATTTCCATAGTACCAAAGTTAAAAAGATGAGAACCCTAGACATATTATTGAGTCTTTTTAGGACTCGAGGATTGTAAAAACTTCTATCTACTATAGAAACAGAAGTTTGGCTTTAGTTTGCTTCAAAAAGCTTGTCCTTACTGCAAGACTTCACCTACTAATTTTAGTTGTCTGGGTTTCTTACACTTAATTTACTCCTGCCTTAGAAGAATGATACCATTGCATTAAAAAAAAAAAAAAATCTCGCTAAAACAACATTTTCTTTAAATCTCACCTGGTGGAACAAAGTTTTAATCTTGGTTTGAAGACCATGCGTATTTATAAAGTGCGTTTCATTTGAAACGAATGTATAAAAATCGTCCGTTGTTGGGCGAAGTTATAATGTGCGTCCCGTTCGGGCTTACCTTTAATCTTCACTTGTCCGTGAGGCGTAGATTATACCATCGTTCCATTTCGGGCGTAGAATATACCATCGTTTGACTATAATTTGGTCGTACCCGTTGCGTTTGAAACCTACCATAAACTAAAAAAAACCAAATTTTTTAGTTTATACTCTTTGGTTTTACTCGTATGGCTGTGGATGCTCTAAAAACCTTTAGAGAAACCAACATTTTCATAGGTCACATATGCTCAACGACCGCTCTGGCCAGTGGCTACCTGATGTGTTTTCAACTTTGTTCTTTTAGTTAGCCTACCATCAATTCAATTAGATGGACTGCTTTTACTGTTTTCACATAAGCACAAGTGGGTCAAAATATCGTAAAAGTCGTGCACCCTATAACTGACTTAAAGTACTGTTAGGGCGAAGTTTTTTTCCCCCCTTAGCTAGGACAGAAGTTGACATTGTTGATTCACTAACATGGCTTCCTTCATCGAGAGAAGTAGGAATGAAGAAAAACACTATTGGTTGTTGGTTTATTTATTTTTCATTCTTTAGCTGATTTATTTTGACCTTTAAGTGCAGTGGTAACATTCAAGAATCAGGATCCAGAATAGGATGTCGGCAGGTGATGCAATATAATTCCCTAATTTCAAATCTATTTCTTTGACAAGGGAGAGCTGACAGAATTGTTTTTTATGTCATGAATCTCATATCACCAATGTTGAAATCAGAACAAAAAGATTGCATGTAGGTGTGGAGTTTTCATTTGTTTGATAAATGGATGTATACGTACAACTAGAATACGCATCTCATCTAGAATGAGGAAAGAATGTGAGGTCAGTTGTCAAGGGGGGGCATTTGCCCCAAAGTGTGTCCTCGCTGTGTGTTTCACAAACGATGACAGGTTGTCTTGCAGACTTGTAGTACAAATGAGTAGGCATTCTCTTGTCATGCATATCATATATGTTGGCAAAGCGTAAATCTGATGAGGTTCTTATTAAGTTGGTCGAGAAAGCAAACAAGAGACCTTTATTCATTCTAAGTTGCACCTGTAACAGGAGTTTTAAGCAGATTAGCATTTTCCATGGTGAAATTTCAGTAATCTAAGGTACTTTTTCCATGTTGAAATTTCAGTAATCTAAGGTATCTCTCTTGGGTTCTCCATTGTCATTTCGTTTTTGCCACTCTCGATGGAGCTGTAACTTGTAGCTCCTGGTTCAAGCGGCCACCACATTAGTCTGCCTGCTACTGCATTTGCGCTGGAGTTGAGATGGACAATCTTCTCTGCCATATCGCTTGGAAATACTTCTCTGATCCAATTCTCTTTCTCATGGACCGGCTTCAGTGACGAGTAACCACGAGCGTTATCAAATCCGCCGCTCATGAATCTCTTCACTGCTATTATCACTTTTAAGATAGTTCTCCAAATCCAACATTCACCTCCCCACTTCCGAGTATTAAAGACTGTTGTGCTTGCCAAGGATTTTACCTTAAAACTCCAAGACTGAACTGATGCACTAGAGTTCTGTTTAGAGCACCGTCCTGATCCCGAGAGAAGAGCAATACAGGGCTCATTGGTCTTATCATTAATCCCAGGAACCCCTTCATGACAAGTAGAGAAAGTTCTATTAGCATCTATTTTATTTTAGTGAACTGACAATTTTACAATAATGTGGAGCTGATTATAAATTCCGGCTCCATATGTATGTATACCCAAGAAAGATAAATTTGTTAACCTTCGACATTTAAAAGAAACGCAGGACAAGAGTTGAACTCTTGGAAAGACCCATCAACTCCCCAGGCTTGAATGACAAACTTGAGACTTGAGACACCTGCAGAAACCGATAGACTGGATACATAGTAGGCTTGGACTGCTGCCACACCTAGAAACTCTCTCTTTCCTTCAACTTCCTGCATCTTCCCGTCTACTATTTTTTTCGTTATTTCGCTCACATAGATATTGTACTTCGACAGCTGGAAACCATGCTCGTCTGTCAACTTCCAAGACAGCCTGAAGTTCAAACCCTTGCTATCTTCAGAACTTGATTTGCTCCAGGAGACATATTTACCCTTAGTCACCCATGAAGTCGATTTTGGAAAAGTCAATTTCTGTTCTGAAGTTCTAATGGTGATGTGACCAAGTGATGCAGAGTACTCCGATGAGGCGCTAATCAGTTGAGTGTCTTTTGATTTGCCATCTTGCTCTGAAATTAATTCCCTAGACTTGTGCTTTGTTCTGTAACAGACCATGAAAATTTCTCTTAGTGTGTAGCCATTCATCTCCATGCTGCTCTCCTGAATGACCCAACCTGAAACCGCCTGAGCATCTGCTTCCAAATTTGTAACTGCAACTGGCATAATAACTTTATCGAACTTGCTTGCAAATTGATTGAAGGTTATTAAGTCATCTCCTGGGGAAGCAAGAAGAACTGACTTCGTCTCATTTGTGTTATGAGAGAATACAAGGGAGACACCCACTTTTGAGTTCCCATGTGATCTCACCTACATTGATACGTAAAGTCATAAATACAATTCCTACATGAAAAAGCAGCAAACATTGTTCTAGAAGCTACATGAAAAAGCAGGAAACGTAATTCTAAAAGCGAACATTATGCTTTATTATAAGACCAATCATTAAAATTGTCTGGTTGCCAAAAATGAAAACAAAGTCATGGAAGTGTGAAGTTCAAGTCAGACTGATAGTTCAACTCAGCATTCAGAAGTAAGGGCCGCTGAATAATTTCAGATAAGTTTCTAATGATGATTCAGGGTATTATTATATCAGCATATTTTCTCTAGGGAAGGGATGAACCAGCTTACAGAGTATGTAACATGAATTGGCAGATCTCCCATAGGAAGCTTCGCTTTAAAAAGCCTTGCTTTGAAATGTGATGTGCCTTCGAGAGTACCTTTAGCTAAGATGCTCCCTCCTCCATTATAAGATGCACCTTTGAAACTACCATATGAAGGAAATCAAATATACAGAGATGTCTTCTTTAATGAAAGAGACAGTTAAGACAAATATCAAATATGCGACCAAGGAACTTACTCAACAGTCACTTGTATGGGGTTTAACAAGAATTCCTCAGAACTTTCAAGGACAGGCTGCAAAAGGTACCATTACTGGAGAATATAGGCACCAACATATGCTTTGTGGAAGACATGTAACAAGCAAACAAGCAAGATAATCCCATTAAAGAAAAAAAGTGCTCCAAAAAATTATTACCTGAAAGGTCTGGCAGGAAATGTTACACCATGGATCCTTGGACACTTGCTTTCCATCAACCGAGAAATGATAACCATGACCCTGGCAAGTATTTAGTGAAGTAAATATAAAAAATACTCTGGGTGCTTCCTTTGCTTTGTCACATAGTTAAAGCATATAATAGAATGAAAATAAGATATGAAGTTGGAACCTGATCAAAGTTTGAATAAAAGGGTAGCGATGTTGGGTAGCGTTGAAGTACCCCCCATGATTTCTCAACAAGTCCCCACCAACTAAACATCAAGGAAATAGACATGTCGTCATAAAAACTCACCAAAATGGGCAGGAATTCAATGATGGCTAGCAAAACAATGAAGGAGAACACAAGGCTGGATGCTACACAAATTACAGATTTTCAGCAGTTTGGAAATTAGGCGGTTCCTTGGTTTCGTATGCCCATCCAGGAGCAAAAATGGCAGCTGACACATCGTCCTTTTTTAGCACATCAAGTGCAATATAAGTCTGGTAACCATAAAGATTTGTAAGTTAAAAAAAATTGTTCATGTTTAACAGAAATAGTAGATAAAGCAAATAAAGCTAGAAGGCCTTGCTTATAAGTGAAGAAGAAACTTCAAATCTGAGTTTTAGAAAGGAACAACGAAAGTACAAAGCATCTACAGGACGTCAGGACCTACAACTTGGCAAGACAACATACCGTCCACTGACCACCACCAAAAGTATTCCTCCCGAAAATATCGATCCCCATGTAGACATCATATTTCCTCTCACCAGCAACTTCAGCTGAAAGCTTTGGATAGTCTTCCTGCAAATTGATTACAGAAACTATAAATAGAGAAAACTGGGTAATAATACAGTTGGAAGAGCATAAGTTGAACAGAAAACTGAGGAAACCGATAAATGTGGACAAGGAAACATTACCTGCCATGTATAGTTTACAAAAATACCATCACATAGATCAAAAAAAGGTTTGTTCTTTTCATTGAGTTGATCTTGCCAGTAGAGATCACCATCTATAGTCACACTGTCATACCTGTATCACCAAGTATTATTAAAAAACACCAACCACAAAGTGATTATAATAAAATTTAGTTAATAAGATGAGAATAAAGATTTCTCTGAGCAGTCACCATATGACTAAAGATCCAGGCATAGAGGAGTGCATCGTTTTTGTCAGATGATTAACAAATTCTTTCATGTTTGGGATTTGCTTCACATCCAATTTTACTTCAATATTGATCTGCAAGTAAGTAATGCCTCCACGTCAAAGATACATTACAACAACAACAAAAATAGTCCCCTACAATCTACACAAAGCTTTCCTTTTCACGTGGCCTTGCAAGTTGTATGTGTGATTTCTCTATGATTTCACTACAGCTTAGCAGCTACTAATTTCTCGTAAGCACCTCATACTAAAATATTAATTCATCCTGCAATGAATCAACAAAAATACTACATCCATGTCTGAACTCTAATCTGAAACCCACCTAAATCCATGTCTACACTCTTCTTTGAGAACTACATTCACACACTATAGCTATTGCACATTATCTCGCTCAACCCAAGATTTTCACAAGCATATGACAACAACCAACAAAGCTCAAACAAGAAACAAAATCAGAAAACATTACCAGCCAACCATCGAATCCCAGAGCAACTGCAAGCTCTGATAAACGCTCAGCATACATTCGAACCGATTCTTTCGTTGCCAAAAGCTCATTACAAACCAATTTCCCTTCATCCCATTCAGCTATAAATGTTCCCAGTACCTACAAAACAAAGAATTCACATTACACCCAATATCAAACATCTTGAGGGCAGTAGTTCAAGTGCTTGCACACTGTAACTTTCAAAAAAAAATAACAAAATTTCAACACAAATTTGATCAAAGACATCCCTGGGTACCTTAACACCATGAGTATGAGCAGTATTAACCCAACAAGGAGGAGGAATAGTAACAAGATTATGTGAAAAATAAACAAAGATATCCATCAAATACCAATGCCAATTTGAATAAGCTTCAGAATTTTCTCCTCCTTGTACCCATTTATCATCAATGTAACCACCAGCCATATCATGACAAACTAATATCCTCTTCCTATTTGGTAATTTCTTCATCTTAGTAACCAAAGGAACAGAGGATTTGTTAAATGGGTAGTGAAACGATTTGTAGTAAACTCTTGAGCTTAATTCTTTAAGGGTTTTGATTGGGTATGAAATTGGGACAGAGGGTTCTAATGGATTAAAAACTGGTGGATCAATTGTTTGATGATCATCTGATGATGATTCTGATGCTCTGTTTTGGAGTAAGAGTGAATCCATGGCGGTTTGGAGTGAATTTTGGACTGAGAGAATGAGATTTCTTGTGGAAATTAGGGTTTCGCGTTTTATAATTGAGAAAAGAAGTCGTCTGATCATGAATTGATGATGATTGATTTCTGTATTGGGATCATGATTTTTTCTTAATATTATAAAGTCGGTTTGATTCTTTCAGGACACTGATGATGAATATATAGTGCTTCTTTGTGTAAAGAAATACAGTAGTACTATTTTTTTATTTTTTATTTTTTATTTTTTTATTTTTTTCATTTAATTTGGTAAAAACAAGCTGGGCTCCAACTCCTTTTTATTTTGGTAAAAACGAGTTTTTTTTTTTTTTTTTTTTTGAAGCATGTAATTTATTAAGAGCATTAAATTACAATTTGTCGTGGGTAGGTGATACCCACTGAGTCTGAGAATAAACTTTGAGAAATGAAAGATGGGATTGCCTGGTCCATATTTTGGCTGCTAAGTTTCTTGTTTGACTTCCATCTGCCGCGTGATTGGCCAATCCGTCGGCTGTCTGGTTTCCTTCTCTGTAGTTGTGTTGGATAGTCGCCTGCGGGATCCGTTGGAATCAACGAGAGTTTGTTATTGGGACCGTGCTTTGGAAATGAGTTAAAGTCAACAACAAGACTTCCAAGGATTTTTATGCAGAATGGATCATATTTTTGTTTTACTATTTACTCCCTTCGTATATATTATACGGGCGGAATTTTAATTTTTATTTGTCCTACTAGATAGGCGGAGTCCTAGTTTCAAGATAAATATTCTCCTAAATACTCATATTTATTGTGCATGGAAAATTGTAGTAAGAATAAGACAAGGGTAAAACAAGAAAAGGTATGAGAAATTATGAATCCAATACAATTTTCTTAATCTAAGAGAATTATCCCCCTCCGCCTACATAATGTATCATGATGATCTGTTCCCAAAGAAAATATGGGTATTTTCGTATTTTTATAAATATTTACGTGAAATCACGATTCTGAGGAAAATTCTAGAAAACTTTAACTGGAAAGGTCCCGACCTTGCTATAGCAGTTATTTGCTATTCTTCGGTCTTTCGATGATCGGTGAAAACAATACTACTATGTACCTTAATGAGGTGATCGACTTGGTGCTAACTCTAGCCCTGTTGAATGCCTCAACTTAAAAAACTTACATTTTTCTATAGCAATTTTACTCTTTCATTAGAGAAGGAAAAATTGTGTAATTATAAACCATAACATCTAACCGGAAAAAGCACGATTTATAAGGGCTGATACCTACATTACTAAGGGCTGATACCATCTCAAGATCTTAAGCGATCCTAGCCGTTGGATCGGATAAATGGTATCAGTTCTCAGTAATATTGGTATTAGCCCTTATAAATCATGGGAAAAAGTTGCGAAATATGAACGCCCATTGAGAGTCACGCATGTATCAAATGATTACAAGTATTAATAAGGAACAAATGAATCATGAAAATTAAGTGAACATCTATGTTGAATAGCATATATACAGGGATAAAAACGCTCAATCATAGAAAATCAGAACTAAAATAGCAAAAGCTGAGATGAAATGCAGCGCATTATTTAAGTTCCTAGTGAAATATTTTGATCTAAGATATCGGAGAAAGCTGAAACAAGAAAAATAACATAATCACAACAATATGCGATATTAAACTAATTATTAATGTGTGCTTAAGGTGAAAATAACACAGATGTTAAATAATGGTATAACATCAATTAACAATTAGGGTACAGTCATTATCAACATTTTTTTTGAGGAAAAATGTTATAAACATCGTGATTATTTGTATTTTGAGTATCTTGTTTTTTAAGATAGTTACTGGTAGAATTTTTATTGATAGATTATTAAATAGAAGGAGGTCATGCCTTGAATAAACTCAACGTACTTAGTTGACTACGTAAATCGAATACTTGATATGCTTTCTGTCGGGGAAGATTTGCTTCATTTTCTCTGTAAAATGTACCGAAATAATGTGCTTTTTGGTGTATTGGTTTTGATTTTGAAGGTTATTACAACCACATAGGTGAAAATGGTAATAGTGAGGAGATTTTTTATTTTTATTTTTATTTTGAAACATTCCTCGTGAAAATTACAAATATGTTTTTTTTTAATACGAAAGATAGATTTATTATTGAATAAAAGTGATTACACTTATATGTCTTCCTGAATGCATAAAGCAAACCAGGTTGGGATACTAGATAACCACTCCTCTTCATTACAGATATTCCTTGCATACTTTGCTAAAGAATCTGCTACATGATTAATGTCTCTGTGGACATAAGTGCAAATCCAAGACTCAAAAGAAACTAATAAACTTAAACAATCTGAAATAATATTTTTGGTAGTCCATTTTTTAGAGTTGAAACTGCCATTTAGATCTCTTATAACGTTAGCGCAGTCTCCTTCTAGGTGAAACTTCCTTATACCCTTTCTCCTTGCCCATATTATTGCTTCAAGAAGAGCTTTCGCCTCTGCTTGCTCCGGGTCTAAGGCTTTTGTATGCCAGCATCTACTTCCATCATTGTTGCCTGCAAAATCCCTCATTATTAGTCCCACTCCAACATCCTTGGTGAGTTCTTTGAATGAAGCATCAAAGTTTATTTTTATAACAGAAGGTTCAGGACATGTCCAGTGTCTAATAATTGGGGTAACAAGGGCAATAAAAGTTTCTCTGTTAACTAATCTGCCCCAATCTAAGAATTCAGATCTTATTATCATCACTACCTGTGATACATGTAGCGATCCTCAAGCTCGTCAACGCTATTAGACTAGTCAAGAGATGTTTTAGTCATTAATGACTCGATTAGTGTAACTCGAACATTAATTAATAGGAATTAATCTAACAACGATTTAGATACGAAACTAGTATCGTTGGATTCATCTCGAAAAGTTTCGTGGAATAGTCTACTCGAACGTGTCAGTCGGACACCGGACGAAGAAGAATTTATCAGATTAGTGAGAGGGACAAATTATTCTTTAATATTCTAGCCGACCTGTCTTCCCTTATCATTTGGGGCAGTCCTTTTATATTTTGTCTTGGCCTTATCCCTTACCGAGTTGATAAACTCGATCTCATTTTCTTTTCTTCCTCTTATCTTCTTTCTCATTCCTCTCTTTCTCTGTTCTTCCCCTTCGTTATTCACCTACTGGTGAATTCAGTAACTAATCAGATAATTTGTGATTAAAACAAGCACTGTAAGATCAGGTAATATATAGTAGGGTGGTGTTGATTCACGGGAATGATTCAGTCTCAGAGGAGAAGGGAATTTCAGAAAATAAACTTAGGGTTTCTGTGAGATGGAATTGAAGGAAGATTTGGGTATGAAACTGAAGAATAATGGATGGGTTTTATGTTAATTGAATCGTAAAGAAGAATCAATAGTCAAATTACACTTTCAGTGAAGGATTGGTGGATTAAGGTCGTCATGTTCTTCCCCAAATTGTGAAATTAGTGTTTGATTGAGTGAGGTTATAGATGGAATTACGTTATAATGGATGAAGTGATGAGTGGATTAAACAGAGAATTAGGGTTCTGGGATCGATTGGAAATTTGGTTAGTAAGGACTGAGAAGAAAACTAAATGATGGGTTTGTTGGGTAATTGAGTTGTTGTTAGTTAAAGGTTGAAGGGGTTGTTGTTATTTGAAGTTTTGAAGTTGAATTGATAAAGAATTGAAGAATTAGAGTTGTAAAGTTTATTGAGAATTAGTCCTAGGGTTTCTGAACATCAAAGATGATGAAGGGATTGATTCAAAGAAGTTTTGAGGTAATTGTGTTGTTTAATTGATTTAAAAGAATGATTCTTGTTCATTGTTGAGTTTATGTGAATGATTATAAAGCTAAGAATTGAGTTGTTACAGATGGAGTTGTTTATGGTTGTAGTTTAGGTTCATGTAATTTTCAGGGATTGGTTATGGTGGAGACGACTCAGAAGTTAGGCTAATTGAGTTGTTAAGGATGTAAATTACATGTAGAAGGGATGATGATGTTGTTGTTTAGAGCTGGAGTCTATTGAACGGTTGGAGATTCATGGAGCAGTTACTGAGGAATTAGATCAATGACTAGAGATGATGGTGATATATGTTTGTTTGTGCATAATTGAGTCAAGTGAAGAGGAATTCAATTTCAATTGCTTATTTGGATCCATTCAGAGGTAATAACATTTCTCAAGTTAACTTTTAGAGTTATTGGTTTCTGTTTGTTGAGTTTATATGATTGTTGATGAAGCTAAGACTTGACATGAATATGTAATGGAATTGAAATTGTTATAGAGTGGGTAATTGAAATGCAGAGTTACTTGGGATGAAATTATGTGTACCTGAATTTAGAAATTGAGTCTAAGGAAGGTGTTGGTGCTGTTGTTGTTATGGTTTGTATGAATTAGTTATTTTAAGAGATGGCTATGAGTAACTGTGGTTATTGGATTGAGTATGGTCTCAATTGAAGTGGCAGTGTGATTGAATTACAGGTTCGGTGGACTGGATTGAGTATGTTGAACTAGTAGTGGTAATGGGAGATGGTAGTGTTGTCTGTGAAGGTGAATGAGAGTTATGGAATAGAATCAATGAGTTGTTGGATGAGTTGGAGTTGTACTTGTAATAGTCCTGAAGTTTGAGTTCATGAAGAATGATGAATTCAGAATTGTAGATTGTAGTTGCTAGGTGAAAGCTTGCCTCTGCTTTTGCAAGTAGGCTCAAATTACAATTGTATTGTATGGAATTATTGAATTCTGTTTGTTTGAATAGAATGCTTAGTGGTCGTGTAGAATTCAATTCTTGAGTTTTAAGCTACTAGTCATCCCAGTCAGATGGCTGACTAATTTACCAGGTCTGACTCAGTTGTCTAACTGAGTTGATTAGGTGACCAGGTGTTGACCCAATCCGACTCAGTTGACTGAGTTAACTCGTTGACCATTAACCCTGAACTTTGACCGTGACTATTGACTTGACCTTAGACGTTGACCGTTAGTTGACCAAGTGGACTGTTAGTGACCGTTTGTTGACCATATGGACTGGGCCTTAGTTATTGGGCTGTTTTAGGAGACTTGGGCTTAGGGCAGTTTCTTAATTAGACATTTTGGACCTATTGTGGTCCGAATTAACATCTGGTTTCTTCTACAAAGTTGTAGATATTCACAAGACTTAGCTACGGACTATAGAATGAATCTAATCGGATTAGTAAACTCTTAGTTATACTAAAGATAGAGAATAATATATCATAAATGGGCTTAGAACCATTCGATATAATTGTATGAGCCTTGTGTGAGCCTTTTGGCTAATCTCTTAGAGTGCTTGTTTGATTATCAGTTAGATTCTATTAACAACGCTCATTCAAGGATGAACCAGTGGATCATGGATCTCGAGGTAGGAGAGGCTTGTCATCAAAAGAGGTGGGAATGCATTTGACAGTTTTGTAATCATTATTATTTCTCTTATGAAAGTCTTTGTTTTATAAACTCATGCATTGTCTATTTCTTAATTGCATTGTCTATCCGCATATTCCTTGTTTTTTTTATGTTTATGATTGTCTTTTGGAAATGAGAATTTCCATCTATGGTATATTAGATACGCTCCTTCATATTCTTATGGCTAGGGAGATACACCGCAATATTAATAATAGGTGTGGAATTTGCATCAATATTACGGGTGTGTAACTTTCACCCACAGATTGCTTTACGTCTTCAACATTACGGTGTGTAAATGTCACCACAGAAATTATAAGGTGTGTAAATGTCACCGCATAAACTAAAGGAGGAGTTTAGGTCCTTATACATGATTGTTTATTTCAGTGGTTTTGTTGTCTTCTAATGTTTGGGAAAACATGTAATGTTTTCCAAATCTATTTTCCAAATATGTTTTCCAAATCTGCATATGATTACTTAGAAGTTAAATGTTAATTATTCCCCATTTTCAGTTTCAATGACAGAGCAGAGTTGCGCAGCGAAATCTTCGAGAAGTTAACTTCATTATTTGTTTATATTTTGATATGTTTATTTTGTTGTAAATTCTATTTGTAAATCAAATGATTATTTTATATGTATCATTGGAGAGGAGTTCTTGTATATATATTTCTGAGCGGGGTTAGTTTTGGGTTAAGTTTTATATCGCATTTCTTAATTGAATGCTTAAGTTTGGTGCCTCTTTATTTAGTTAATTCATTGGATTAGTCAGCTGTTAGCTTAGGGGGCGCTACAAAGTTGGTATCAGAGCTCATTATTAGATCTTATATGGGAAAAGATAGAAATAGCCAGTGCCACTTAGTGAACTAGATTAGTTAGAACTGGGTTTGGTTTGTGAGATAAATCTTAATCACTAAAAGCTATCTATAATTAAAAGATTTATCTGATTGATTGATTTGTTTGTTGATTGTTTGTAATAGTAATGAAGTAAAAATTGTAGGGTACACCAATGACTTTAGGATTTGATAATAATTAATCTAAAAAGTATGAACACGTAAACAATTTATAATACTATAATAATAATAGTGAAATTAGTATAATTGATATAATTTGTAAATCAAATAGACACTTACTGAACACATGGACTTATGTGAAGAGTAAATAAATTATGGAGTAACCCCATAAATGTTAATAATAATATTGGAACTTAATAATAATAGCAGTGAATATTAGTTCAACCATCAATGTTAATTAATAATAAAAATATTATAATAGTAATCATAAATTATAATAAAAGTGATAATTTTGATAAGTAGTGCTAACATTTCTTAATTAGTATAATATTGAACTTCAACTTAACTAAAATTTCACTAAATAAATATAACGGTAAAATTAATAATTATGATTAAATAACTATGGAAAAATTATTTACGCTTATCTTCAATTAAGTTTTGTAAATTAAACTAAATTACAAATTATCTTTAATCTAATAAATAATTCAGTGAATCTATAAAATTAAACAAATGTACATGAAATAGTGACAATTATATTCAGATGATTAGTGTAATAATATTATAATTAAAAGAAAATCAATTCGTATATTAATATAATAATTTGCATTAATAACAAAATTTAAAGACTACTAGAATATATTGTAATTTTAGGTAGACTCAAATTTATATCATATTAATTTATCAACACCTTTAATTAACAAAATATAATATACGAATTCAATCTGATTATGTGGATGTAGAATTATATTTAAAAAGACTAAGGTTTAATATATCAACCAGATTATCAACTTAAAAATATTGAGAATAATAACATTGTTGATAAAAGTAATTGAGTAATTAAACTAGTAGGAAATTTATAATAGATAATACTTGGAAAATTTATATATAACCTTACAGTAAAGTTAAAATTTTTAGATATTATAACTTCACCTGAAATCGAATTTGAATTACTTATATAAAATAATAATAATAATAATAATAATAATAAATTTTGTTGATTAAATTGTTTAAAATACTGTGAACTATTTATATATTTTACGAAGTAAATTTATCAGACTTACACCGATTACGATAAAAGTTTAGAGACTAATTAATTTTAATAAATTAATACTTAATTAATCTAACACTGGGGAATAGTGAGGTTGGTAATTCTTGTGTGTTCAGGTGATACAGGGAAACTGCATTCTTGTATCACTAGGCATAAAAGGGAGACTTACTTCTTTTAGTGAACTGATAGATCCCGAATTTTTTTCTGAGAAACCTTACTATAGATTATCTTTTCTCTTAATTAGAACCATTATTTTATTGAAATGGAAATTAGAAATTTGAACCTAGATCCACAAATTTTAGTTGAAGAAAGCCATTTAGGTTTGTGATTTGTTTTATATTGTTGTGCGCTTAGACAAGAGATGGGATTATTCTATAAGGTGGGGAGTTTATGAAGACCAGAAGGCTGGTTTGATTTTCGAGGAAGAAAATATCTAAGGTGGGGAGAATGTAGCGATCCTCAAGATCGTCAGCGCTATTAGACTAGTCAAGAGATGTTTTAGTCATTAATGACTCGATTAGTGTAACTCGAATATTAATTAATAGGAATTAATCTAACAACGATTTAGATACGAAACTAGTATCGTTGGATTCATCTCAAAAAGTTGCATGGAATAGTCTACTCGAACGTGTCAGTCGGACACCGGACGAAGAAGAATTTATCAGATTAGTGAGAGGGACAAATTATTCTTTAATATTCTAGCCGACCTGTCTTCCCTTATCATTTGGGGGAGTCCTTTTATATTTTTTCTTGGCCTTATCCCTTACCGAGTTGATAAACTCGATCTCATTTTCCTTTCTTCCTCTTATCTTCTTCCTCATTCCTCATTTTCTCTGTTCTACCCCTTCGTTCTTCACCTGCTGGTGAATTCAGTAACTAATCAGATAATTTGTGATTAAAACAAGCACTGTAAGATCATGGAATATATAATAGGGGTGGTGTTGATTCACGGGAATGATTCAGTCTCAGAGGAGAAGGGAATTTCAGAAAATAAACTTAAGGTTTATGTGAGATGGAATTGAAGGAAGATTTGGGTATGAAACTGAAGAATAATGGATGGGTTTTATGTTGATTGAATCGTAAAGAAGAATCAATAGTCAAATTACACTTTCAGTGAAGGATTGGTGGATTAAGGTCGTCCTATTCTTCCCCAAATCATGAAATTAGGGTTTGATTTAGTGAGGTTACAGATGGAATTATGTTATAATCGATGAAGTGATGAGTGGATTAAACATAGAATCAGGGTTCTGGGATCGATTGGAAAATTGGTTAGAAAGGACTTTGAATAAAACTAAATGATGGGTTTGTTGGGTAATTGAGTTGTTGTTAGTTAAAGGTTGAAGGGGTTGTTGTTATTTGAGGTTTTGAAGTTGAATTGATAAAGAATTGAAGAATTAGAGTTGTAAAGTTTATTGAGAATTAGTCTTAGGGTTTATGAACATCAAAGATGAAGAAGGGATTGATTCAAAGAAGTTTTGAGGTAATTGTGTTGTTTAATTGATTTAAAAGAATGATTTTTGTTCATTGTTGAGTTTATATGAATGATTATAAAGCTAATAATTGAGTTGCTACAGATGGAGTTGTTTATGGTTGTAGTTTAGGTTCATGTAATGTTCAGGGATTGGTTATGGTGGAGATGAGTCAGAAGTTAGGCTAATTGAGTTGTTAAGGATGTAAATTACATGTAGAAGGGATGATGATGTTGTTGTTTAGAGCTGGAGTCTATAGAACGGTTGGAGATTCATGGAGAAGTTACTGAGGAATTAGCTCAATGACTGGAGATGATGGTGATATATGTTTGTTTGTGCAGAATTGAGTCAAGTGAAGAGGAATTCAATTTCAATTGCTTATTTGGATCCATTCAGAGGTAATAACATTTCTCAAGTTAACTTTTAGAGTTATTGGTTTCTGTTTGTTGAGTTTATATGATTGTTGATGAAGCTAAGACTTGACATGAATATGTAATGGAATTGAAATTGTTATAGAGTGGGTAATTGAAATGCAGAGTTACTTGGGATGAAATTATGTGTACCTGAATTTAGAAATTGAGTCTAAGGAAGGTGGTGCTGTTGTTGTTGTTATGGTTTGTATGAATTAGTGATTTTAAGAGATGGCTATGAGTAACTATGGTTATTGGATTGAGTATGGTCTCAATTGAAGTGGCAGTGTGATTGAATTACAGGTTCGGTGGACTGGATTGAGTATGTTGAACTGGTAGTGGTAATGGGAGATGGTAGTGTTGTATGTGAAGGTGAATGAGAGTTATGGAATAGAATCAATGAGTTGTTGGATGAGTTGGAGTTGTACTTGTAATAGTCCTAAAGTTTGAGTTCATGAAGAATGATGAATTCATAATTGTAGATTGTAGTTGCTAGGTGAAAGCTTGCCTCTGCTTTTGCAGGTAGGCTCAAATTACAATTGTATTGTATGGAATTATTGAATTCTGTTTGTTTGAATAGAATGCTTAGTGGTCGTGTAGAATTCAGTTCTTGAGTTTTAAGCTACTAGTCATCCCAGTCAGATGTCTAACTAATTTACCAGGTCTGACTCAGTTGTCTAACTGAGTTGATTAGGTGACCAGGTGTTGACCCGATCCGACTCAGTTGACTGAGTTAACTCGTTGACCATTAACCCTGAACTTTGACCTTGACTATTGACTTGACCTTAGACGTTGACCGTTAGTTGACCAAGTGGACTGTTAGTGACCGTTTGTTGACCATATGGACTGGGCCTTAGTTATTGGGTTGTTTTAGGAGACTTGGGCTTTGGGCAGTTTCTTAATTAGACATTTTGGACCTATTGTGGTCCGAATTAACATCTGGTTTCTTCTACAAAGTTGTAGATATTCACAAGACTTAGCTACATACTATAGAATGAATCTTATCAGATTAGTAAACTCTTAGTTATACTAAAGATAGAGAATAAGATATCATAAATGGGCTTAGAACCATTCGAAAGAATTGTATGAGCCTTGTGTGCGCCTTTTGGCTAATCTCTTAGAGTGCTTGTTTGATTATCAGTTAGATTCTATTAACAACGCTCATTCAAGGATGAACCAGTGGATCATGGATCTCGAGGTAGGAGAGGCTTGTCATCAAAAGAGGTGGGAATGCATTTGACAGTTTTGTAATCATTATTATTTCTCTTATGAAAGTCTTTGTTTTATAAACTCATGCATTGTCTATTTCTTAATTGCATTGTCTATCCGCATATTCCTTGCTTTGTTTATCTTTATGATTGTCTTTGGTAAATGAGAATTTCCATACATGGTATATTGGATACGCTCCTTCATATTCTTATGGCTAGGGCGATACACCGCAATATTAATAATAGGTGTGGAATTGGCATCAATATTGCGGGTGTGTAACTTTCACCCACAGATTACTTTACGTCTTCAGCATTACGGTGTGTAAATGTCACCACAGAAATTATAAGGTGTGTAAATGTCACAGCAGAAACTAAAGGAGGAGTTTAGGTCCTTATACATGATTGTTTATTTCAGTGGTTTTGTTGTCTTCTAATGTTTGGGAAAACATGTAATGTTTTCCAAATCTGTTTTTCAAATCTGCATATGATTACTTAGAAGTTAAATGTTAATTATTCCCCATTTTCAGTTTCAATGACAGAGCAGAGTTGCGCAGCGAAAGCTTCGAGAAGTTAACTTCGTTATTTGTTTATATTCTGATATGTTTATTTTGTTGTAAATTCTATTTGTAAATTAAATGATTATTTTATATGTATCATTGGAGAGGAGTTCTTGTATATATATTTCTGAGCGGGGTTAGTTTTGGGTTAAGTTTAATATCGCATTTCTTAATTGAATGATTAAGTGCATGTTTTAGATTTTAGTGCCTCTTTATTTAGTTAATTCATTGGATTAGTCAGCTGTTAGCTTAGGGGCGCTACAATACAGATAGTTTAACATCATCAAAAACTTTCTTACGTCTACTTTTCCAGATATTCCAAAGGACAAATCCATACCATTTTAACATAGCAGTACTTATATTGTTAGAGTTACTTACCTGAATCATGTCCACAATCTTCCTGAAAGGTTAAATTATCGATTTCATTTATAAAATTAACATCCACAGAAGACCAGATAGCTTTAGCATAATCACATCCAAAAAACAGATGTTGCATAGTTTCATAACTACTATTACAATTAGGACAGGAAGTAGTGATATTCTGACAGTATCTATCCATCTTATCACTTGTGGGCAAACAATGAGTAATGATCCTTCGGAGGCTTAGAATTCTCTCCTCCTTGTACCCATTTATCATCAATATACCCACCAGCCATATCATGACAAACTAATATCCTCTTTCTATTCGGCAATTTCTTCATCTTGGTAACTAATGGAACAGAGGATTTGTTAAATGGGTAATGAAATGATTTGTAGTAAACTCTTGAGCTTAATTTTGTAAGGGTTTTAATTGGGTATGAAATTGATACAGAGGGTTCTAATGGATCGAAAATTGGTGGATCCACTGTTACTTGATTTTGATGATCATCTGATGATGATTATGATGCTCTATTTTGGAGTAAGAGTGAATCCATGGTGGTTTTGAGTGAATTTTGGACTGAGAGAATGAGATTTCTTGTGGAAATCAGGGTTTCGCGTTTTATAATTGAGAAAGGAAGTCGTCTGATCATGAATTGATGATGATTGATTTCTATATTGGGATCATGATTTTTTCTTATTATTATAAAGTCTGTTTGATTCTTTTCTCGAATCAGAAATCTAAATTTCTTTCTTTAATGATCCTTAAATACTTTAGGGTATTAAACAAAAGTGTCCCTCTGCTAATATATTAATTAGAAAAGTGTACCTCTTTAAAATTGAATTAGAAAAGTGTCCCTCTTCAGGGGAATTCCGTCAAAATGGAACTAACAGTCCGTTAACTCCAGAGAAAATATAAAATATTCAGATGGAATTACCAATATATCCATATGAAACTTTCGTATTTCCATAAATACCCTCGAGTTAATCTGATACCGATCCATCTCGAGAACGATCCAACGCCTATTAGAGTACACAAATATGATCAATCTCGAGAATGATCTAACGACTCTAACGCGATACACGTTTTATCGCACGTTCGTGGATATATGCAGAAAACCAAACCCTAAAATCACTTTTGTTCTCATTTGCCGCCTCTCGTCTCTCAGTTATTTCTTCCCTCTCTTCTTCTCTGAAAGGTGTGTTGATGAAGAGCTTGAAGAACTAATCCAAGCAAAGCGAAACCCGTTTAGTCACTGAGATCTGCTCAGTTGCCGCCTCTATTTTCTCTCCATTAGATCTTCCCTTTCTTCTTTTGTTCAAGGTCTGTTAATGAAGAACTGATTGAAGTAAGAAGTTGTACAAGATGAGTGGTGATAATAGTGATTCTAGCAAAATGAGGTAAGAAGTTCTTCAACTTCTTTTTGATTCACAAATTGATTCTGTATTTTTAGGGTTTTTATGTTGGGGTGTAGAACTGCTTCTGGTGATTTAGGCTTCAGTTTTTTTTTATTAGAACAATGATGGATCTGTAGTGTTAGGGTTTGATTGATTTACCCATCTTTAATTACTAATTTTCAAATTTATGGATTTTTCAGAAACCCTAATTTTGAAATTTTGGGATTTTTAATTTATTGATTTATGGGTGCCGTTGAATGGTAATTGAATTGTTTATATTATGATTTAGAAATAATATATTTGGAATGATGGTTTTTTTGGAATGATGGTTTGTAATTATGAATTGGAATTATGATTTGGAATGATGGGTTTTTGGAATGATGATTTGGAATGATGGTAATTGAATTGTTTAAAGGTATGGGTGCTTTTGAAATGATGAATATGGTTTCTGTGTATATAATGAACTTAGTAATTGAATTTTGAGGATGTTTTTTGGCTTGTTGTATGTGCAGAAGAGGATTTGTTAGGTACCCTAAAAGGAGCTTTAGGATTGAATTATTCACCACAAATAAATGGACTCTATACCATGATTTGAATGTAAACCATGTTGGTCTTGACATGTTGACTGATATGATTATGTGGGAGATGAAGATTAGTGAGGCCAAGAAGCTTAATTTGTTTTGGTTTACTCCAGATAACTTACCAGAAATGATTACCAATGATGTGGAGTTCTTTACAATGTGGAACAAGGCTGAATATCAAGATGATGGTTATGTGCATCTTTACTTCAGTATTAGTGATAAGGTTTTGAGGTCTGGTGATGAATGCCCATCATCTTCAGGGGTTACTAATGAAGAAAGGTATTTGACACCTACTAAGAAGGTGACAACTGACTCTGAGATGGTGTTTTGTACACCTAAGAAGAAGGGGACATATGAAGATGACTTTGTGTTTTCTACACCTAAGAAGAAGGTGACACATGAAGATGACTTTGTGTTTTCTACACCTAAGAAGAAGGTTATAGCCAATTCTCCTGCTACTAGGAAAAGTCCAAGATTAGTTTGTAAGTCAATTGATGCTCAGATAAATGCTGCATTTGAGAGGTTACTTTTGAATGATGTTTTGAATGATGAAGATATGTGCCATCCAGATGATAATATGGATGTAGAGTATGAGAACATTCAACTTGATAATGTGGAAGAGGATGTGTGCCATCCAGTTGATGATGATAGAAGTCCACCCTGCTCTGATGATGAGGAAAATGATATTGACATAGCTGATGTCAGAGATTTTGTTGACAGCTACTTTGATGATGACTTTTGGCAGAACTTTAGAAAGGAAGGTAATGTTGCAGTACTACTTTTGATTATGTAGTTTACATTAAGCTATTTAATGTGTTATGATGACTAACAATACTTTTGGCAGACTTTGTAGGTTCACAAGGAGATGATGTACCTGAAGGGGATAAAGGAAAATGTGTTGCAGTGGCTTTAGTGCACAGTGATGATGAGAACTTCCTTGGTAACTCACAGTATCACTCTGACTCTGAAGATGAGAAGCTTGACTCTGAAGATGAGAAGTATGACTCTGAAGATGAGAAGAAGAAAGCAGAGTCCCTTCAAAGTTTTTACCAGGAATGGGACCAAGAATGGGGTCCAGATATTGCTGATATGGATGAAGACTTATTTCCAGTTGATGATGGTCCAGTAGTGTATAATCCTGATGTAATGGAGGTGGGTATGCAGTTTGAAGACAAGATACAATTTAAGAAACATCTGAGGACTTTTGCAGTGATAAAGAAATTTCAATATATTTTGAAGCCTTGTGACAATAGAAGGATAATAGTGAAATGTAGGTATCATAAGTCTGAAGGTTGTAAGTTTCAAATATTTGCATCAAATACAAAGGGGGAGAAGACTTTTACTGTTAGAAGTATGAATCTAGAGCATACTTGTGTTGGAGATCCATTTAGCAGAAATAAATCAGCCAATGCAGAGTTTGTTGCTCAGTATCTGTTTGAGAAGCTGAAGACTGGTGGATTCCTTCAGCAGCCATGGGACATTGCAGATGAATTCTACACTTCTCACAACACTTCTCTGCCATATCATGTTGCTTGGAAAGCTAGGACTATGTTCTTGGAAAAAATGCATGGTAGCTATGAAGACTCTTATAAAATGGTTCCATCCTTTGTAGACATGGTGGCAAGAACTAATCCTGGTTCTGCAGCAAATTACAGTGTTGGAAGGTAAATTGTTAAATATAACCTTTGTTGTTTTTTTATGTAATTTTTGTGTAATGGTTATTATGTAATGTTTGTATTACAATGTTTGTATAATGTACATGTAATGTTTCAGGGATGATGATTGCTTTGATTCAATGATGATTGCATTTCATGCTCCAATTCATGGATGGAAAAATGGTTGCATAAAAGTGGTTGGTGTTGATGCATGTCACCTTACTGGAAAGCTGGGAGGTGTTCTTATGGCTGCTACTGGTTTAGATGCACAGAACCAGGTTGTACCATTAGCAATACAAGTGGTCAGAAATGAATGTTTTGAGAATTGGTATTTGTTTTTGAAGCAGTTAAAGCCTCTGATTGAATCAGATGAAAGAATTACTTTCATTTCTGATAGGCAAAAAGGTTTGATTGAGGCTGTTGCTGCTTTATTTCCAGGAATCCCACACAGATATTGTTTTAGGTATGTTCATTATTTTTACCATAATTACTTTTTTTAACCATTATATGATCTTTGTGTTTTACCTTCTAATATATGTTTTGCTGACTTTGTAGACACATGTTCAAGAATTTGAAGACTCACTACAAGGGTTCAAAGATACATAACCTTATCTGGAATGCTGCTAAAGCCTATAAGTTCACCCACTGGAAGGTAATAATTCACTTTGTGTTCTTTTGTAACTTGTTTATGTCATGGAATGTACCCTTGTATTAGTTATAAATTGTTAATAGCCTACATTTTTATCTTTGTCCAGTTCCATATGGATGCTTTGGTGCTGGAAAATGCAGCTGCTGCTCAATATATGATGACTGAGGATCCTACCCAGTGGTCCAGAGCATTCTTTGACCCCTCTTCATGTTGTGAACATATGAACAATAATTTCTCTGAGTCCTTTAATAACATGATTAAGAAACTTAGAGACAAGCCTATTTGTACCTTAGGCTTAATGTATGGACAGTTAATAATGGGCTTGTGGTATAGGAGAAAGCAGCTATCTTTGAACTGGAAAAATGGTGAATTAGTACCTGAAGCAATGAAGCTGATTGAGAAGATGAAAGAATGCACTGGTCAGTTTAGGATTAGTGGTGTTGTATATGGTATTAGTTATCAAGTTACATCAATTCACAATTATGTATTCCAAGTTGATCTAATCAACAAGACTTGTAGTTGTGTCCAATGGAAACTGAGGGGCTTTCCATGTCAGCATGTTGTCTGTGTTTTGAAGACTTTAAGACCTAATTGGGCAGAGTAAGTTTATTGATGTTTGTATGTTTATTGAATGTGCTCAACTACTTTCATTTCACATTTACTAATGTAATGTATTTGTTTCCCTTGTCTGTTTTGTAGTTATTGTAGTCCATACTACACAGTGGATGCATACAAAGCCACTTATGCCACCCAAATGCAGTTACTCATAGGGAGAGAAGATTTGGAAGAGGTGACATCATTATTCACTCTTTACTATATTTTTTTTTAGTTTTTGTCCTATTCTTCTCTGTTGGGAATCTTATCTTGTTCCCTTTCTTTATTACTTTACATATTCATTTAGGGTTACTTTATGTCTTGTGCTTTTCATTTAGGGTTACTTTATGTCTTCTGTTTTTCTATTTATAACCAGATCTAACTTATTTTTTTCTTCTGTGTTCCTTCTTTTGTTTGTAGCCTCAAGAGCCTTTTGTCAAACCACCTATAGATATGAGGAAACCAGGAAGACCTGCTAAGAAGAGGAAGTTGGGGCATGATGAGCATGTGAGTGAGAAGAGACAGAGGACATGTAAGAGATGCAACCAGATAGGCCATAACAGAAGAACTTGTGCTGGTGGTGAGGTTGGTTCTAATCCTAAAGGAAGGAGACCAAGAACCATGGTAGATGGAGGAACCCAAGAAACTACTTACCCAGATCCAAATGAGGGAAGTTCCAGCAGGAGCAGGAGAGGGAGAGGTAGAGGTAGAGGTTCTAGGGGAGGCAGAGGTAGAGGATCTGCATCAACTTCTGCAGCTTCATCAACCTCAGCATCAACATCTCAAACTGCACCATCAACATCTTCTGCACCTGCATCTAGAGGAAGAGGTGGAAGGGGTGGTAGAGGAGCAAGAGGTGGAAGAGGAGTTGTGCAACAGACTCTTAGCCAGTCTGTCAATGGTGCTGGTTGGTTCAGCCAGACTTTGAGCCAAACTTTTCAACCATCAAAGCCACAAAAGAAGGGAACATCTGCAACTCAGTAGAGTTTGCTTATTTTTTTTTTAAGTTTCTTTCCAAGACTATTTGGGTTATGATCTTCTAATCAGTTTATTGTAAGGATAATGGTGTTTCTTTCCAAGACTATTACATCAGTTATATATATAAGTAGTAGATTATATAAACTTATTAGTTCTTTTCATTACATTTGTAGATTGTTTTGTAATTGCTTACACAGGTCAGCCATCTTCAACTTAGCAGATATTTCCTTGGATTTGGCAGCAAGGAAAACAGCATCAGAGACCCACTGGAAGTCTTGACATTGGATGTTGTTGCATTGCAGGTAACATAAATTGTGATTGTGTTTATTTCTACAAACTTTTAACATGTATTTTCCACTGCAATTCTTCTTACAAGGTTGATTTTGGAATGGACAGGAATTGAACTGGTGGTTTATGTCACCACAAGCAAAGCAACACTTATTGGCAGGAAGTTGAACATCCAAAGCTTTAACATAATCTATTGCATCTACAAACCATTCAAAGTAGTTGCAGATGGAGCAGTTGAAGAACTTCTCACCAGGATGCTCAGGAGTTTGAGATAGAAGCATTCTCCTAACACCATTGCAAGGTACATTCTTGCACCTAGAGTAGATCCATGGACACTGAATTGGTGGATGATTATCTATTTCACACATGGAACAAATACTGTTAGAACTGCTACTGCTAGTTACCTCTACCATGCTTCTCATATTGAACTTTTGCATAATTCCATCCATTGTAGATGATTGTTTAGATTTTTATGGGAGTTTTATTTGCTGCAGATAAATGGATGATGGTTTTATAGAAGACTAAACAGAATATGACCGTTCAACGGTCATATTTGGATGACAGTGATGATGTGTACAACTTGCCACGTCATTGTAATCTTCCACTTGGCAGTTGCAGAGCTGACATGGACATGTTGCCGTGTGTACAAGATGCCACATAAGCAACTGTGGTTAACTACCTAGAGTTATATGTCAAGGGCAGGTTTGTCTACTTTTGGGCGCAAATACATGTGACGTGGCACCGTTTTTTTCATTTTTGAATTTCGGATGGAAAAGCTTGTCAGAGGAACATATTGGTAATTCTGTTTAAAGGAGGAACATATTTATAAATAAAATTAGTAAGAGGTACATATAGTCAAAAAACCCAATACTTTATCAGGACACTGATGATGAATATATAGTGCTTCTTTGTGTAACGAAATACAGTAGCACTGAGATATATGAAGGAAACGTGT
This sequence comes from Papaver bracteatum, assembly GCA_023529315.1. NCBI lineage: Eukaryota > Viridiplantae > Streptophyta > Magnoliopsida > Ranunculales > Papaveraceae > Papaver > Papaver bracteatum. The sequence continues at coordinate 846,999 of JAJJWX010004350.1, forward strand.
ACCCAATGTAAATCTAGTTAAGATTCAACGGTTTAGATTATTAGTCAAGCACAAGATATTTTATTATTTTGGGACCAAAAATCAGTAGAGTCACCAACAAGATTTCAAAGGATTCGTATACAATGGATCATGATGATCTCATATAAGATACGGGTATTTTAGTATTTTGAACTCTTTTATTATTTAAATATATATGTAAAAATTATAATGCCGAGGAAAATCAAAGATAATAGACCCACCCAAGATTTGCACCGCAATGGACACTTCGGAGGAATTCAATAGTCCTGTGAGCACCTTTTAATATTGGGATTGGGAGTGGGCCCTAATCCCTTCTCGCACGGTGCATTTACGGTGTAGAAATTTCGGTGCATAAATCATTTCTGGAGGAAAATTTTAGAAAACTTCGGTCGGAAAATTCTTGACCTCCAGCAGTTATTTGCTACTATGTACCATATTGAGGTGGTTCGGCCAGCTGAATGCCTTAACGTGTCTTTGAGGTAGGTGCTTGTTTTAACAACTTCTCTATTTTCTGATAAAAAAAAATGATAATTTTTATAACAGGTTTACTATTTCATTACAGAAGGAAAAATCGTGTAATTATAAACCGTTACATCTAACAGGAAGGAGCTACGAAATATGAATTCCCATTGAGACTCATGGATACTAGATGATTACCAATACTAATAAGGAACAAATGAATCATGAAAACTAAGTGTACATCTGAGTTGAATAGCAGATAAGGGATAAAAAAAGCTCAATCATAGAAAATCAGATTAAAATAGCAAAAGCTAAGATGAAATGCAGCGCATTATTTACGTTCATAGTGAAATAATTTTGATCTAAGATGTTGGAGAAAGATGAAACAAGAAAAATAATATAGTCAAATGATACACAATATTAAATTAATTACTAATGTGTGCTCAGGGTGACAACAACACGCAAGTTAAATAATGGTATAGCATCAATTAACAATGGAGCAAACATTCATAATCATTATGAACATTTTTTCTACGAGGAATACTGTTATAAACATCGTCATTATTTGTATTTTGAATATCTTGTTTTTTATGAAAGTTACATGTAGAAATTCCTGGCTAAATCGGAGCATATGCCATTTAATTGGGGTCTATGGATTTTTTTCACCCGCCCCATAAAGAATGATAAGGGGTGTCTAAGTTTGATGAAACTACTATTTTACCCTCTATCAAATATTAAAATTACTAATTTGTCCCCATCAAATCCTAATCATAAAATTAAAAACTAAAATCATAAAATTTAAAAACTAAAATCAAAATCAAAATCATAAAATTAAAAATTAAAATTAAAATCAAATTCATTTCCATCTCCACTTCAACTGAATCTACTTATTTTCTTCTCAACCCAACCCTATAAACTAGTACAACCGTTGTCACGGTAGGAGGGCCGACCGAAGAAGAATCTGAAGATGGTGTTTGTCTGCGACTACTTTTTCCCGTTTCAGGAAAAATGATACTTTTGCTTAGTTTCAGAAAAAGTGATACTTTCGCTCCGTTTCAGTCTGCGACTACTTTTTCCCGTTTCAGGAAAAATGATATTTTTGCTTAGTTTCAGAAAAAGTGATACTTTCGCTCCGTTTTTGAAACGGAGCGAAAGTATCACTTTTTTTTGAAATGAAGCGAAAGTATCACTTTTCCTAAAACGGAGTGAAAGTATCATTTTCTTGAAACGGAACGTGAAAATATCACTTTTCCATAAACGGAAAATTAGTCGATCCATAAACCAAAATATGGTTGCATGATGTGTTATGCATCCTTTATGGTGGTTTGCGTAATGGCTATACATTCAATTTTCGAAAAATTGAAAATATCACTTTTCTTAAAACGGAGGGAGTATTTTTTTTTTGAAGCATGTAGCATACGTTTTATTATTTGCAATGGAAAATTAGATGATGTATAATGGAAAATTTTTGGTGGTTTGTATAATAGTTATGCATTCAATTTTCAAGAAATGTGCCTAAAAGAATTAACACCTCCGAAATTTTCGTAAAAAATCTAAATTTGATATTGTTGTTTGTACTCGTTCCGTAGGTTTTTTTATAAGCTTTCCAACGAGATAAAATTTGTAAAATTCCAAAGCACGGATTTTTAGATATATATTATATTAAAGTTTACATTCCAATTATACCCCTAAAAAATAGGATACACAAGGAATTATAGTAATTGGACTAAAAGGAAGGGACAATTTTGTCTAATGAAAAAGTAACCATGGATACGGAAATTTCCAATCTTTTTATCAAATTGAACATTTGTGTTACTCTTCATTTTACAAAAAAGTGGCCATAAAAGAGACTCCCTTCCTTTGGGCCCTTCGGGCCCTCCGATCGGTCGGCCCAACTAGGTTTTAGTAACATAAAATTGCTCAAATTTTGAAAATTTTGAAATCAAATTTTGAAAATTTTGAAATCAAATTTTTCCTAGTTTATCAGAATCGGTTAACGTTAATGTATATGTGATCCAATTGCAAATAGAAACGGTTTATGTTCATGCCCACAAAGACCGATTGTCCTTGATATGTTTTCTGGTTCGAGAAATTTGAACCAGAATCGGATTACATTAGCACTTATAAAAAACCGATTATTGATGTATAATGTTAGAATCGGATTTTATATGTGTGTCGAGTAAACCGATTGTTGTTCTCAATTTTTCTGTAACTTTTTTTTGGTAGAATCGGATTACATGAGCATTATTATAAACCGATTCCTGTTGTGCAATGTCAGGAATCGATTTTTACATATGTATCGTGTAAACCGATTCTGGTTAACCCATTTTTTTTCAGTTAATACTCGATCATAAAATGAGTATGAAATCATACTCGATTTCATTTCATTAACTCGGGTATAGAATGAATTTTAATTTTATTTGATGTTTAACAACACATAATTTACTGATAAAAAAGAGAAAATTTACCCACAATCGGTTTACGTTCATTCCAATATAAACTGATTATGGATAATCGGTTGATTTTCATGTCCATATGAATCGATTCTGGATAGAAGCTAGTTTCAAAAAATCTCTGTATGTTTTTGAGGTCACAATCGGTTGATACAAATGACAACATAAACCGATTATGAGTTGGTGTTCTTCAAAAAAAAAAAAAATCATATTCAAATGATTCATTAACACAAGTTAATTTCACATCTAACACAAAATTTTATCACTAGTCATCCAAATTAACACTAATTAATCAGGGATAAATTTGCCATTAAAAAAATAATTGGTTAAGGGGCTATCCATTTTACTTCAAAATGTCTCTTTGTTGTCACGTAGTGATAGGCCCAAATTAATTCCTATAGGCCCCAATTTAGCAAGGTAAATTTTTTATTGATAGATTATTAAAATTCTATTGAAAGGACTAAATGTACAAACAGTACAACTTTGTGACTGAAAAGAAATAAATAGAAGGAGGCCATGCCTTGAATAAACTCAACGATCTTAGGTGACTAAGTAAATCGTAAACTTAATATGCTTTCTGTCAGGGTAAATTCGCTTCATTTTCTCTGTAAAATGTACCGAAATAATGTGCTCTTTGGTGTATTGGTTTTGATTTTGAAGGTTATTACAACCACATAAGTGAAAATGGTAACTATAAGTTTTTTTTTTTTTTCCGCGTGAAAACTATATATATGCGTAAGCCTAGCTCTTGGGTCCTTGTGAGGCTTAGGAACGGAATGGGCTCAATTGATAATTGTCCCATAGAACATATTTATACAATTTTGGGAGTAAGAGTGACTTCATGGCGGTTAGTGAATTTTGGATTGAGAAAATGAGATTTCTTGTGGAAATTAGGGTTTCACGTTTTATAAGTGAGAAAAAAGGTCGTCTGATCATGGATTGATTTCGATTTTGGGATCATGATTTTTTCTTGATATTATCTATAAAGTCGGTTTGAATCTTCTCATCGACCAGAAATCCCCAACGAAGTAGAGTATTGGTTATAGTTTTAACGAGATTATGCATCACGATGGGATTTGCTCACCGAGAAAATTTGGGCTATCTTTTATTGAAAAGTTTGTTAAAATTTATTCTAATTTTGATTATCAATAAAGAATTTTGTGGTAATGAGTTTTGAACTGGAATTATTGATATTATCTCCCAATAACTTTATCAATGGTAAAGGAAGTATATTGTTAAAGCGAACTCAAGTCTTGAAATACAATCCTCGATTACAGTCTTTTTAGTAGAGAAGTCGAAATTGAATAGCCGTTACCTCTAAGCAGAAAGGAGGCAGGAAATATTGATGGTTAATTATAAAGAGAAATTCATGCATGCTATATGATTCATAATAAATAACTGACGAGCATATATAAATGAAGTGAATGTCTACTTTAAGTAGCAGATATATAAGATTGACAAGGATAAAAATAAATTACACATAATCAGATTTAATATAGGGTACGCTGAAACCAAATGTACCTCTTTTTTCTCTAAAAAAGTAAAATAATTCTTTTAAGATGTTGGAATAAGTTGAAGAAAAAAAATATAGTGGAAATCTCATTCTTTGAAGCTAATTACCGCTATGTGCTCAGGGTGGGAAAAGTATCCAAGTTAAATAACATTATACTCCTTCCGTCCCACTATTAAATGACATATTTGATTTTAGATTTTGTCCCACTAATAAGTGACATATATCACTAAATAAGGAGATATTTCTAAAATTATCCTTTTAGTTAATTATAAAAAATATAAGAAATATGCATAATTTGATAGACTTGTTTATATTTGTTACGTAGGTGTATTAAAATGTTTTTCAATAATATGAAGTTTGCGAACATCCGTAGAGTAGTTTGAGAGATAAATCATTTCTAAATTTCACTAATTATTATCCATAAGGGGTATAATTGTAAAAAATGCTTAAAAATACTCTTTTTCTTGCTTGCCTTAAAAATTGTGCAAACTTAAACTAGGTCACTTAATAGTGGGACGGAGGGAGTAGCATTCATTGATAACTAAGTCGGGTGGGTTAACACTCTAAACATTTCCGATGGAAATTGTTATCGTATGTGTATATTTGCATATTTGAGTATCTTATATTTTAAGAAAGATAAATATTGGTAGAATTAATAATATGATTTCAGGTGAATTTCCTTTGTTGTGGTTAAAAGATGAATCAAGCTCTTTTCCTGAGTATTCAATCATGCGAAATGTCAAACTTCGGTCAAAGTCTTCTTATTTTTGTTTCACCCTTCATCCATATCAATCTATATCCATGCCTTAGTCGGCCCCACCATAGTATATTTAGCCAATAGAAATCTTCCGTTTTTTCACACCACCGATATTTTATCGATAAAGATGGGTGAAGCTTCTTAAACTTAATAAACAGTGAAAGTTTGTTTGATGATGAGACAATCTCAAGGTATGTGCTAATCATCTAGGTTTGTTGTTTCTGGGAACACCACCAAATCTGGTTCCTGAATACCATACCAGACCTAAAAATAAAAGAGACTTGCGTCTCAATCTAATTGCGATCCTCTCTTTCTTTTCTTTACCACCTCTCCACCTCTCCTGTTTTCAATCTTACGGAGAAACCCTAGCCGTGATTTTTCTTCTTTTTTTCCTCTCTTCTTCCTTTTGCACTTAATCGATCTTTTCACTTTCCCTATAATCGAATCAAGGTTTAATTCAATATTTGTACTCTTTGCCTTGATTATTTTAAAATGCACTTTCCTTATTTTGGGTTTACGTTGTACTCCTTTTTAACTTGGAGGGATTATTTATATGTTACACATGTTTGTGCTATTAAGGCTCAGGTTTTGGAGAGAAATATAAATATAGTGTACAAGATCTTCTTAGTCTTGATTGGGGTCAAGTAAGCATTGATGTTTCCTCTACGATGTCATAAATTGTAGGGCTTGTTCTTTTCTTCCTTTTAACAACAATTTGTCCTATTTGTGTATTTCATCTAATAACTGAAGAACTAGGCACGAATCTTGAGAAGGTTGAGTTGGAGATGCTTGGCACGTGCAATAAGGTGAGTGATTGTGAATTTACGATGTTTATAACTACAGCAGGATGTCGATGTAGAACCATCTAGTTATTTTAGGAGTTGTTCCAGTGATTCTATATTCACTAAGTGTTTTGTTTTTTGTTGATATCTAATATATGTATTGTGTATAGGTGACAATATCTAAGGATGATAATGTAGTTCTTGGGCGTGGTGACAAGAAATTCATTGAGGCGATGTGAAGCGACTAAGAGTTGAGTTGAAATGAGCACTTATGATTATGATAAAGATAAGTTAATATGATTTCCTTAAGACACAACATTGTCATTTTCATGTCTTCTTAATTTTCCTGCAATTGTTGTGGCCATAAATGATAAAGATGTGAAGATTCTAGTGAAGATGAAGTTGGTGAGAAAAAGCTGGTGCTTTAAATGCCACCAAAGCATTGTTCTTGGTATCAGTTGCATTTATCCTTATTGATAAATTGTTTATGGGAAGCTTCATTTTGGTGACTAACATGTTTTTGACTGCAATACTTGCATTTGAGGTGGTATCGCATTTATTATATGCATCAAGGGATGGAAAAACTGGAAATAGCCAATTTCGACCGAGGAAGATTTGGTGTTCAGGTCATACAAAATGCATTTTCACATGCATTCTATGTTTGATGATACTTCTAGTGATATTTAGTCGTTCTTTCCATTTTTTCAATGCCTTCGGTCAACATACATAAGTTTACTTGTGTACATTTGTATCAGTTGAAGAATCCTTTCTTTTATAATAATATTATATCTAGTGGTGATTCTCAACTACATTTGTATCTGTTTTGTATTGCCATTGTAGTTTGTATATATGTGTGGATGTTGGGGGGGAAATGTGGGGGTAATGAATTTTGACTAGGTCAATAAACATATATTTTGACCTTTTTTTTGAGGTTGCAAAAGATTAGCAACATCGGGGCTATGTTGCCTAAACAATCTGGGTAGTGGTATTCTGTAATTCCAATTTTGCGAATGTCTCAAGATTCGCAACAAAACATGCCGTTCTTTTCGTGTTTAGCAACAGCGAAGTCCCGTTGCGACCCCATTTAGCAACAGCTATTGTATGTTGCTATATCCTTAAAATGGTGTAGTGTAATAATATGATTTCAGGTGAATTTCCTTTGTTGTGGTTAAAAGATGAATCAAGCTCTTTTCCTACAGCTTCTGGCCCCATCATAGTATATTTAGCCAATAGAAATCTTTCGTTTTTTCACACCACCGATATTTTATCTGGGAACACCACCAAATCTGGTTCCTGAATACCATACCAGACCTAAAAATAAAAGAAACTTGCGTCTCAATCTAATTGTGATCCTCTCTTTCTTTTCTTTACCACCTCTCCACCTCTCCCTGTTTTCAATCTTACGGAGAAACCCTAGCCGTGATTTTTCTTCTTTTTTTCCTCTCTTCTTCCTTTTGCACTTAATCGATCTTTTCACTTTCCCTATAACTGAAAGCTTAAGATTTTTATATGCAATATCGTTTTCAAAATTTGGACTAATTTTGGAACAAAAAAATTAGTTGAACAACGTAATTAGTTTAAGATTGATACCGTCTGTTTTTTTATTGATATCTCGAGTGTACAAGGGATTTGGAAAGATGGGTACGAATCAGGAGAGGATTTAAAGTTCACTTTGATGCCGAAAAAATAGTAGTGAAGAAGATGATGCTGTCGTGAATGGCGTAAGATTAAGAAGTATTATGTGTTTGAGAAGGATTAAAAAGACACACGAGTCATTATCTGATTCGATTTTGCAGCAACAATTGATCTTATATGAAAAGCATCAAAACCTAGAAGAACGGACACTATTAGTCTGCAACACCATCCAAAACATTATTCTTTTGCTGTTCTTTGAACCATCACAATACCATCTCATTTACAGCAGGCTTTATAACACCACCATGTTACCCTATCATCAGTCACGAGCTGCAACACCAGTTGTTCCATCTTACGTTTAGCAGCATGATTCTTCTACAGTAAAATTAAGTAGAAGAAATTGAAGAAAAAAAAAGAGCCCGAGCACATTATTATTATTTTATTTTTTTGTGATTGGCAGAGTCCGAGCACCTTAACAATCTAGAGTATGCGGATAGAAGTGTCATTGCATGGGTTATTTCTTGATTGAACTTAATGTATTATCACATAGTTCGTCTTTTTAAAGTGATAATGCATGGCATGTATATGCTTCTCCGTTTTTTTCCGATCATGGTGCATGACAAGTCGTTTGTTGTTACTTTGGCATAAAAAAAAAATTTGACGGGAAAAGGGAAAATTTAATTAAAAAACAAAGATGTCACCAAGAGTGACACCAAAGTTACAAAAAGAAAAAAGAAAAAGGAAAAAAAACAAGCCCACGAAGGAGCAAACTCAACACAAACCCAAAGAAAAACTTCAAACTTACGATCCAAAAGACAACTTAGGATCCTTGACAAACCAGAAACCCAAGAGAATCAATCTTCAAAATCCTCATTTTCATCTTGAAACGAGCATTTGACCGCATCAATTTGCTCATCATTGTCGGTGACGGGGTCGAAATCTCTCAACCATCATCATCCTCAAAGGGAGGTGCTTCCATCTCTGATTGAGACTTAGAATTCTCCAATATGTTCTTACACATTGATCTCATCAAAGGATGGTCTGAGATACCCATCAATTTGTTAAAAGCAATTTGAGAATCTATTTCGGAATCAGTAACAGAGCGATTAGCAGACTTAACTTTATTATCATGAGTCTACTGCCTAGGAGAAGGGGACTTTTTCTTTTTCTTCTTATTCTTCTTCTTTTTCCTAACCGTAATCCAACTCAAATCTTCTGGAATACTCTCCTCCGAATTCACCTTCACAATAGAATCAGACGTCACACCTGTAGTTGAAAACCCATTTGTTTCGGTAGAAACTAAAATTGGACGTTCCCCTCCTATAGAGTGTAGGGATGCTTCCAAAGACATAGCAACTGCACTTGTCGATTTAGAGAAAGGTACATCTGAATCTAAGAAATTCTCCACTGTCACATGAACCTTATTGCCTTGTTGTAGACTACAACCATCTTCATATACCCCAACTAAAACTTCCTTGCCTTGAAAATCTTCAATTGTTGTTTTTTTAATATTCTTATTTTGCTCATTCGTTGCAACATCATCATCTACCACCTCTACTATGATGACTCTATCTGCATTATCCACCTTATGAAGGACAGTACTGTCCGTCTTCTGATCTCCTAGCTTAAAAGGGTTCTTATTCGGGGCTTTCACCGTGTTGACCTTTTTCGGTGGAGATTTCGTTTTAGCAGCGTTCCAATGACCCTTGTTGGAGTTTGAGGAAGATAAATTCCCTCTACAGCTGACAGAATTTTCAATAACTGAAGATGCAAAATTCTGTTCGGCATCAATACTGCCACTTACAGAAGTATCTGTCGCCTTTGCAACAGCCGCATCCTTAGTCGCACCAATTGAGTTTGAACTGCTACCCTTCTCAACAACTTGATATTCAGATCCACCACTTTCATTGACTTGATGTTCAGTACTACCAGTCCGAACAGTTCTCTTAAATTGAGTTTTATTTATTGCATTCGTTTTAATCACATTTTCCACAATTGATCCTTTAAGTGTTTCTTCTTGCTGCTTGTCACAAACTTCACCCTCCTTTGTCCAGGATCGTGATTTCTCGGTGCCCTTTCCCATATTTTTAGTATTTCCATTAAACTTCCGTATCTTTGTACAATTTTTATGTGAATGTCCAAAAACCTTACATGAATCGCACTTAGTGGGTTTCCATTGATATTCAACCGTCATTTCCAAGACAATCTTCCCATCAATCATCAATGGAATATTCGCAGGGTAATTGAAATCAACATCCACTTCGACACAGATCCTAGCATATGCTAGTCTTGTTCTCGTTATGGTGCAATCATCGGCAAGAATTGGTTTCCCTAAGTAGCTAGAGATTAAACTTAAACCTTCATTACCCCACATATGCAAAGGAACCCCAAATATTAACACCCAAATTGGTGACTTTCATTAGTGAATTAAATCTTAACTGTAATTTGTGTCAGATGATAGAATTTCAAGCTATGGTGTTGTGTGCACGTCTTTGATGTAAGTTTTTTGCTTATTTTCCGAAACTTCTCGCTACCGGTGTCTTCTTCTTTGGATACCATTATTAATCACAGAACTGCGTGCAATTCAACTTTTATTTTGGACGAACGATCTGAGGCCGTGCAGAGCACGGGCGAACAACTAGTTTCTATTGATTGTAATAAAATTTTATTGAAATGGCTAAAATGTACAAACACGATCACTTTATGTTTGGAAAGAAATAATTAGAAAAAGGCTAGGCCTTGCACGAAGTCATCATACTTATATGAAGAGGTGTAAAACGTGCCGGCCCGGCACATCCCAACCCACGATGTCATGTGCTTAGCGTGCTGGGCTGGGCTATGCCGGAGATTCAGGCGTGCTGGGCTGGGCTGTGCTAAATGGCGTGCCGTGCTGTGCCAGAAAAATAAACATGATGTGTCGTGCTGTGTTGTGCTAGCACACTTATTTTTATGTTCTCCAAAATAAATATTTTTGAGATATTTTAGTTAGTACATGTGTTATTATAGAAATAAATTAGCATAACGAAAATAAAATGTCACAAATTGGCTAAAACAATGATTTTTTTGTGAAATATATGCATCAAATGTGATGTATTGTATAGTATTTTACGCATGACGTGACGTGCTTTCTCCGCGTGTTGTGCTGTGTCGTGTGCCTATTTTGTCTGGCACATCACAACACATTAAACAAACGTGATGTGCCCGTGATGTGCTCAAATTTTAACTTGTTGTGTTGTGCATTAACGTGTTGTGCTATGCCATAACGTGCCGTGTTGTGCTCTAATTTTAACGTGTTGTGATGTGCCATAAACGTGATGGCCCGTCCCAGTTAATACATCGAAAACTTCGTATGTTTTTTATCAGTTCAATTGCGCTTCATTTTTTCTATAAAATGTACTCAAAAAAATACTTGTTTCTAGTGAATCGGCTTTTCTTTAGAAGGTTAATATAACCACATGTCTGTAAATGGTAATTGCAGGGGATTTTTTTATTTTTTTGGGTTTGAAACATTCCGAGAGAAAAGTATGGGATTGTCCATATTGTAATTCTTGAGCCTTTGGGTCAGGGAGGAATTTTCTCAGTTGCCAATTGTCTTACGGATCTTATTTATACAACTTTTTACAAAACTTTTCGCCAGTTGGCTCTTTATTTATTTTTGGACTATTCAAGAATTTTTTTACTTTCCTCTTTTTTTCTTCATTCCATCTCGGCCATTGGTGAAGATTATGATGGATTTTAAAGTTCTAATAGTTCATGTAAGAATAAAAACCGTGGACACAACAAGGAAATAAAATTATTATCGCCTCTAATTCTGCCAGACGTAATATTGATGGTCAATAACACTTGTGCATGCTAAGAGCTTCTCCAATGGTTGTTGTATGTATTTCCTATGTGGCAATACAAACAAGACATCTTTATACCAAATTTTCCTTAAGCTTAGGTGAAAAAATTATTAATCTCCAATGGTTTGTTTGTGATCAATTTATTATTAAATGTAAATTTTACGTTTAGTAATTTTAAGATTTTATTAAACAAGACATCTTTAGGAAAAAAAAATACCAAATTTTATCATTATGTAAATAAATTAGGTGAAAAAATTATATGGATTAATCTCCAAAGTTTGTTTGTGATCAATTTATTATTAAATGTAAATTCATCTCTCTCATTTGGAAAAAAAAATTTTCGCATCTCTGGCGATTTTTTTGTGTGTTTCTTCAACCGATTATTAGTAATTTTAAGATTTTAGGATGTCTTAGATCTAAAAATGATTATTTATTGTATACATTATAATTAATTTTAGTAAATAAAATATATCTTTAATTTAAAAACAGCTGCAAAGGCAATAGTTACCAGAAGTGTTGCCACTACCATAGTAGTGTTGCCCTCTAGATCCTGTAGGTGTTGATTATTTGCTATGTCCCTTCTGACCTATTCATCGGAGAAATATTGAGATTGTAATCACATGGATGCATATAGTGTCTCGCTCTTAGGTCTAACTTGATAATTCCTAGGCACTTATCTCTAAAAAATTGTTTATTAGAAAGATAAAAATAAAAACTGTTTTAAGACAAAGGATGGTAGATAATGTTCAATGCACTCAAATTCTTTTTGAAGTTTTATTCAAGATAACATATATGGATGTGTAACTGCAGGTTACACAAGCATATGGATGCGTAACTACAGGTTACACAAGTCCTTTTGTGTTTTTAACATCGGAGTTACACAAGCATACATAGGTTACACAAGTTCTTTGTGTTTCTAACTGCAGGTTACACAAGCCATATGGATGTGTAACTGCAGGTTACACAAGCATATGCATGTGTAACTACATGTTACACAAGTCCTTTTGTGTTTATAACTGCAGGTTACACAAGCCATATGGATGTGTAACTGCAGAGTTACAAGCATATGCATGTGTAACTACATGTTACACAAATGTGAGTTGAAACCAAGTTACACATGCTAAAAAAAAATTCAACCATGAAAACTAATCCATGGATGTTTATTTACATCTATGAGGAAGACAAGAAAGAAAGGCAAAACTTCTAGAGGTTTAAAGATATATAAGGTAGATTTGTAAATGAGTTATTATTGTAAATTAATGTTAATGCAATAGATGTATTTTTTGATGTAAGATTTATCATTACTTGTCATATATATGTGTAAATAAATCTAAGACTGAATACACAACATGAATGTGTAATTTTTATACAAAATCTAAATAAACCTATCATTAAAATCTTCATAAATCAAATTAGAAAATGTTGAAATAAACTGGGAAAAAATAAAAATTAAGGGCCTCAAAAAATAATAGTTGCAAAATCTAAATAAACCTATCATTAAAATCTTCATAAATCAAATTAGAAAATGTTGGAATAAACTGGAAAAGAAAAAATAATAAAAAATATAATAGTTGTATTTTAGAATTTTAGAATTCTGTTTGAGGATGAAAATAATAACTACGTTAAGTAATGTTATGAATCCGTTAATAAATGTAAAACGGCCCTTAAGGCCGTGGTCTAAACTTCTTCTTTTTTTTTTTTTTTTTGGTAACAAAAAGGAAAAGAGAGAAAGCTAGTTATCTACATCCCAGAGGCCGACAAAACTAGCAGGGAGATTAGAGCTTGTCCACATATGTTGGACGTTGTGAGTAAAAGCAAGAGCCGCCAAAGAATGAGCCGCAGAATTGGCTAGTTTTGACACATGGTTGAAGGAGTCTGCACTGTTAAGGGAGATCATTTTTTTAGTAATGTCCTCCTTCAACCTCCATATTTTCCAAGGGATATTTGGAAGCTCTCCTTTTAGGCTTTTAACAACAGTCTGACTGTCACTTTCAATAATGATGGTGTTGAGTTGGAGCCATATTGCAAGATCCGCCGCTAAGCAAACACCATCTCTGCTTCTGCATACACCACCGTGTCTGTTCTACCTAGACGAGTTCCAGCACCCAACAAGGTGCCTGCACTGTTTCTTGCCACTGCAGCACAAGCTTAACGGCCATCTTTCCAGGCTACGTCGACGTTAATCTTGCCGTGGTCTAAACTTTATATAAAAGCAAAATTGCAAGCAACACGTTTTTCGATCAGATAGAAGAGCAAAGAATTACACTAACAAAAAAAATATAAAACAGACGTACTGCTGATGGAGCTCACAACAACGAAAAAGAAAATGCTTCGTTCATGGTCCATATGCATGCATTACATTTCCTTGCACTTCTGTAAGCAAATTTGGTCTATTGTGCCACTTTGTGTAACAAATTAGAGAGATAAACAAAGGTAGGGTACCCCCAAAGGTAATGGATCTAGTTAAGATCCAACGGGAATTTTTATTTGGACTTTGCTTTGGAGAGTGAGTTAAGTGAACAACAGAGTTTCCAAGGAATTTAATGTACAAAATGAATCATGGTGCGCATTTATGTTTCTACTGCGTGTGAATTTTTTTGTATAAATTAGAATAAGTCAAGAATTCGATCCATTACCTCTAACTGGGCAGGAGCCAAGGAACAAAATATGGGATGGTAACCGGCACGAATCATGGGGATGGTAACTGAGGATGGTCATCGAGACTCATGCGAGTCATGCATATCGAATGATTTATGAAAAACAAGTACTAAGAAATAATAAATCATGAAAATTAAGTCAACATCAATCTCAAGTAACAGATATAAAAGGTGGGCAGGCATAAAAAAAATTCATTATAAAATATCAGATTAAGATGGCATAAGCCAAAAGGAAACGCAGCTCATTATTAAAGTTTACATTTGAATAACCTAAACTAAGTTTCAAGACGTTGGGGAAAACTAATAAAGAAAATTTTTTATGACAATAGAGTTGATAAATTGATAACAAAAATCGATAGCCAAAAGGGAACTATTATTAATATCAGAAAATTGATAACAAAAATCGGTTGTGAATTTGAATTTCGTTATAGGCCTATGGCCCATGAATGTATGATCCATGTATATAAAGAACATTATGGGTATGTAATATATGATGCCTCTTTATTAATAAGAAGTTCTTCTCCTTCTCTAATTGCTACTCCAACACGTTATGATGCATGAAGCTATACCGCAGAACAAGATTGGATCGGTGGATTATTTATTTTTTCATGGATGCGTTACCAAGTATTTCTTTTCAACAAAAAAACTTTCATTTCATAGTATATATTAGGGTTCCACGAAAGGATGATTGTCAAAACGTAGTGATTTTACCGTTAGATTTTTATGAAAATTTAGTATGTTCTACCCAATTAGTCGTTATTAAAAATTCAATCAAGTCGGAATATGATGCAATCTCCGAATTCTGATTCTAGTATAACTGTCTTCGTTATGAAAATCCTAATTATAACAACGTCGAAAACCCTAGGTTTCGTATAATTTTAACCGTTGGATTATTCTTTAATTTTTAAACGTGGTATATGTTATCCTCATGGATATACTGTAAACATTTCATAAAGATCCAACCATGGAAAGTACTCAAACGTACCTGATATTTCCTGCTGTGTCCAAAGAAACGTGAATCGCGGTGTCATAAATATCTTTTTATCGAGCCGTTGGATGTCTATGAAATTTTATTATGTTTGTCTAATAGTTGTGATGAATATACTGTAAATATTTCATAATGATCGGACAATGCTGCATTTGTCTGTCGATCAGAATAGTTGAAAGAAGAATTTTGTCAATTTTTAGGGTTAACGATATGTTTTGGGCTCATATGCTAATAGTTTCAAACTTATTATCAATGGGCCTGAATATTTCATATATAATGAACCATATATGTTCATATTAATTAACCATGAACTTGTCAACCCAATGAACCGGGTCTTAACCAAATAGTTGACCAGACTTTGGCTAAACCAATTCGGCTCTAATTTGACCTTTTGAATTCAGAAATACTTGAGAGCCATTAAAGAGTCTATGATGTGGAAGTTTGTGTGCACAAGTACAATACTTTCGTCATAAAAATCTTCAACTTGTAAAGATAAACCTTTCAAAGAGGAAGCCATACCTTCAACATTTCCAAGGAGACATATTAACTTCAGACGATGTAATGCTTTGAAGGAAGTTTGTCAAAACATTCATTTTACCCCAAACTTGAATGTTCAGTGGGATGTAATCTACTTGTTAGATATAATGAGTCAATAACATTGACAATGATATGTTGTAATTAAAAGCACACCTCAAGTTTTGTGGAAAGATACTCACAAAAGTTTCCATGAGTCAGAGATGTGATTCTTGCTCCTATAGTAATGATACAAAGTCAATACACTTACCCATTTTTTCTTACCTTTATTCAATCGAAAATGTTGTCTACATGATAGTTTGAAATATATTTCATTATCTAAAATAAAGAAATTTTTTTTGCGAAGAATTAAACTCATTGTCTGCACTTATGGGATGAAAAGTATATCGCTTTCATGAGATTGAAATACTCTAAAGAACTTGAGATATACTCAAAAGTACTTGAGTTATAAGGATCATTCCTACATTATGATGAATAGTATACCATCTTCATGAACGGTAACACTCTAAAGTAAATGAGATAGATTTTCGTTTGTTACGTAATAAGGTCACACCACTTATTACACGAAATTCTTAAGGAATTTAAATTAGTTGTTGAACTATTTCCTTATAATGTGACTACAAGTATTGGATCATCGGGTGCAACATTGCTCAAAATTTGTTTTTAAAATTGAACAAAGACGTCGCAAAATCTCTAGATGTACCGAGAGATAATCACACCGTGTTAAATTCCCAAGTAACCCGTACAAATGGATATCATGTGGAACATCACAATGATGAGAATGTAATTGATTGCATCTTTTATAGTGTCTAATATATTTGGAAGGAACTATATTTTAGAGAAACTAATGAGTCAATATAGTACAATGTAATTCACTATAATATTTGGATTATTGAATTCATATTGACTCCGACGATGAAATGTTGGGAACTGACTCATACATGCTTTGGGAATAATCATAAAGCAACTTTGATTGTGACATGATTGTTTTGAAAGAACTCATTCAAATATCACTTTATTTGAGTGAACGAAAATGGGAAAAAGATTGACAGAATGCAAAGTGACGGCATATCTCTCAATTAGTGTTTTCTAAAGTACTAGATGCACCATCCCGCTTCCCATTATGCTTTTAAGTAAGAGAGCATATCACTCATTTCACAAAGTCTTCAGTAAAACAGGATCAGGACCATCCTAAGATGCAAATGGTAAACAAATTACATATTAGAAAAGAAAAAAACGAGGTGAAATTTAGAAAAATATCCAAGCAGAATGTAGACCATTAAAGTGACTTATGGCTCGAGTGAATGTTTTGACATTTTGAACTAGTTATAGTTCCCAAGAAGTTTTGCGTTTGGAAAACTACTAGCACATATTATACATATAAGGGCTCACCACCCCTTGAAAATGCTAGCTAGTGCACACCAAAAGGACTTGATGGTTATTGCATGTTTAATATGATCAATGTAGAGCATCATATACCCCATGGTCTCGCAAAGGCTATCATCAAAGGTTACAGATGGTGCCTAAGGCATGCTTATGTGTACAAACCTACCTTTAAATGCTTGGGGAATATGCAATATTAAACGCATCTTCACTTATTCGTTTTAGACCCACAATTGGTCAACCATTCTTTGCGTACCAGTTGGTAACTGGATATAAGCCTGACAATTTTTTTATTCTTGCGTAATTTTGATTGCACTGTATATGTTCCCTTACGACTCCACATCGTACTACGATGGGTCATCAAAATGATCAAGTGACTATGTTGGACAAGAATTTCCAACAATTATCCGCATTTTTAAAACATTTGGCAGGAGATCTCTTACCGCTAGATTTACGGGTTGTCATTTTTGATGAGACAATATTCCCATCATTAGGGGGAGATAAGAAAAAGTATTTTCTAATGAACGACAGGAATTTTCGTGGTGTGTTCCCACTGTGTCTCATATTGATTCTAGTACTCCACAAATGTAAATGTGAAGTGACAAAGAATAATCAATTTTTAGAATGTACATTGATGTCTCTAAAGTGATGATATCACACATACCAGCTGCAAACCTACATACAAGGTTACGAATCCTCAATAAGGGATATACACCATAGACTAAAGTGTTGCAACTACACTTAGTGGAAGTGTGGTTGAGGCCGTGGCTCCATAAAGGAAGATGGAGAGACCACCAGGTTCGATCAATGCTCACCTACAATGGAAGTAGATGAGTAAGGCACAACCTATAATTTGTATCATTAATGAAATCATCTCATTTGATTGTCTCTGACTATGTCCATGAATCAAAACTGGAGGACGCTTCGAAGTTTAATGATTCCAGAGAACAATGAAATCCTAAAGGATTATGAGAACACACATGAGTCAATGGAAAGATTGTGCGAGCATATTAATGATTATTTTTATATATAGTTGCTCAAGGAAATAGAGCACTATGAGATCGAACCATGCTTTTTATTATTTAATGTCAACAAAGAGCATATTTGGCCTACACAATCCAAGTAGATCTTGATTCTTTGACAAATATGCATGTATCTGGTGTGGTAGTGCTAACCAACCAAGTGTAAAGCCTATGGGACATACATGATTATTTGTCATAAAGCATAGTGGGAAGAATGAAGTCTCAAAGTATCAATACTCGCCTTGTGGCGCGAGGTTTCTCACAAAGCCTTGGAATTGTCCTCTAGTAATGAACGTTATAGCGTTCCGCTACTTAGTTAGCTTGGTAATTTCAAAAGGTCTTGAAATGAAACATATGCATATGGTTGTTACGTACCTCTTAGAAAGAATCAAGAGATAGTGGATATTTACAAAAGTACTTGATAGCATTTTGTTTCCCAAATCAAGTGACTCTAAACCACAGAGTGCATTTACAGTTAGATAGTACACTCACTTATAAATTAAAGTAATCAGGCGGATGTGGTATACCCGTCTAAGTGGCTATTCAATTTGGAGGGGATAGACAATTAAGTTATTTTTTCTTGCGTATTCACAAGAAAGTTCTTGATTTGGAATTGTAGCTATCTATGTCGATGGTACAGACATGATGGTACTCTTGATGTAATAAGAGACCTTAAAACCTATTTGAAATCCTAATTTGAGATAAAAAAATTGGGAAAGCTCGACTGAATACTGAGCTTGTGGTATATTATTCCACCAATTTGCATATGTCTAAAGTTGTCGGGCAATTTAAAAAAGACATGCATCCTGATAGCACTCCCATGATTAGTCGAGGTTCAAATGTAAGTAAGTGATACCATTTTGTCTAAAGGAAGATGACGAAGATATGTTGGGATATGAAATTCCCATACCAAAGTACAATAGATGCATTGTTGTACTTAGTATAATATTGTACTCGATTAAATTTTACATCCTCAGGGAACTTGTTAGCTAGATATAGCTCAGCGCCAACGCAACGTCATTGGAATTGTATAGTGAATGTAATCATGTTCTTAAAGGTAACCATTGACATAAATTTGTTTTATCCCTGCAAAGACGTTAAAAGGAATGCTAATGAAAGTGCAATCTAGAGGTTGTTGATTACGAAGGAACAATAATCTCTTCTCCAACGAAAGTAATCAAGGGGAGATATGGTTGACTATTTTTTAGGTCATTAACGATATTCAGTTTTGAAAAGTACATGACTAAAGGAACTATTTGGAACAACTCTGAAAATAATCAGGGGGAGATGCCAACATCATGAGGAGGATCCAAGGATATAATGTCGACATATTTTACTTCGAAATTGAAGCTGTGTTGTACTATTTTTCCCTTCGATTGAGAATAGTTTTTCCCAAAGGGTTTTGTTACTCGACAAGGTTTTTAGCGAGACAACACCAAAAACATCAAGTATGTTGAACGTTGTATACATAAAGATTGTGTAGATATTACTGAAAATATTTGAATCAAAGAAATGAAATGCGATAGTCTGTTAAGTAACGTAACTTCCAGAATCAACAACATGATCTTATAAATATTCAAGTCACCAAAGTAAAGTGTGATAAACTCCTTTTGACTGCATTAAACTAATGAAAATTGTTTGTCATCAGGGGGAGCATCCAATGGTGTATTGAACTATTTTCCTTCACCGAGATTTCTTTTTCCGATAGGGTTTTGTCACTCGAAAAGGTTTTTAATGAGACAACAACAAACACCGGGAATGTAATTTCTCAGCTAAGGCTATTGTCTTTCTCATGAGGGTTTTCTTCCTTAGGAGTTTTGAAGAAACTAGTCAACTTCAATGGAGAAAAGTGATCATATGCAGCGGATCACCTTTACTTGTATCTGTCACGTTGTACTCTTTTCCCTTCGTCAAGGTTATATCCCACTGGGATTTCCTTGTCAAGGTTTTAATGAGGCAACATACATGCATCCAACTTTGTTCTAAGTTTACTTAATATTGTACTCTTTTTATTTAGTTCAGGTTTTGTCCATCTTGGTTAGCCTGACGAAGTTTTAACAAGACAATTAACTTAGACTCGTCGATCTTCGAAGATTGTATTGCATGTGATGAACTACATGTAAAGTACGAGACAACATGTGAAGTACTACATGTGAAGAGATGTACCAAGGTTTTATCCCATTGAGTTTTTCCTTTTCAAAGTTTTAGTAAGGTAATTGGTTTCGGCACAAGTCATCAAGGAGACAATGCCATTTGAAGACCCACATTCGAAGCACTATATGTGAAGCACTACATCTGGAGTTACATTGTCTAACCGCACAAGGGGGAGTGTTATAGGGCCTAAGGCACATGGATGTGCGGTCCATTAGATGACTAGGTTTTCCCTTACATGTATATAAAGAACATTATGCGTATGTAATATATGATGCCTCTTTATCAATAAGAAGTTCTTCTCCTTCTCTAACTGTTACTCCAACAGATTTTACATTCAAAGATTTTTTTTTATTTTTTTTGAAAAAAGAAAGTTATATTGAAGAGAAAAATATATACAAGCTTTGAAACCAGTTTTAAAACACCTTATCCACCTTATATATATGGTATCTAATACAGAAGTGTATTAAGCCTCATGTATGCTAAATGATCCCTGAGAAATCAATATCATAAAGACAACAAATTAATCGCGAGAATTAAACGAACATCTATATTAGATAGCAGATATATGGACCATAGTGATGTCTTAGAATTTTTTTTGTTTGAGGATGAAAACAATAAACTATGTTAAATAATGTTATGGATCCATTAATAATTACAAAAGGGTCGTTTAGACTGCGATCTAAACAAGAAACGAATTACGTACCATTGCTTTTGTAGCGCACCCTAAGCTAGCAGCTGACTAATCCAAGAAATTAACTAAACAAAGAGGCACTAAGAATCCAAATTAAACACTTAAGCATTCAATTAAGAAATCTGCTACAAAAACTTAACCCAAAGCTAACCCCGCTCAGAAATATATATACAAGAACTCCTCTCAAATGATACATATTCAATAGTGAGTTGATTTACAAATGGAATACAACCACATAATAAATATAGCGGAAGCTAACTAACTAGCGTAAAAATAATTCTTCAAAGCTTTCATCGTCACATGCACATCTTGATCTATCTTTGAAACTGAAAGTAGGAATGGGTGAGCACATCATCCCTAAAAGGGGTGCTCAGCAGAAATAACAACTAGCTTTCTAGTAATCATTAAGATGATTCAAAGATAATGCAGGTTTAATCGAAAGTCGGTAATACAAGGAAAGACAATAAAACATAACGTAGAAACTTTTTCAAAGACATTCATAATTAACAGTGAACATCCATATATGAGATGTGTGTTGCCGCACATAAGGGAAGAATAATATTGCAGTGGATCTCCCTAGCCATAAAAATATTGCGGTGTATCGCCCTAGCCATAGAATACTAAATATATATAAAGGAAGAATAATATTGAGGTGTATCGCCCTAGCCGTGTAATATTGCGGTGTATCGCCCTAGCCATAGAATACTGATATTGTGTCGGCACACATCTCATACCACACAGAGAACACAAAGATTTGCATGAATTTCACAACACAAAGATTGATTTGTAAAACAATAATGAATACAAGAGAGTTCGTTATCGATTCCCACCTCTTTTGATGACAAGCCTCGCCTACCTCAAGATCCATGATCCACTTGTTCATTCTTTATATCGATCGTTGTTAATAAAGATTAACTGTTAACCACACAAGCACTCTAAAAATTAGCCAAAAGACTCAGACAAGGCTCATAAGATAATCTCATACAAGTCTTTAGTTATAAAGTAAGTGAACTATCTAATGGTTCTAAGCCCATCTATGGTTCTACACATTTTCATTATCTATCTTTAGCATACAAAGGTTTACTAATCCAATTAGATTGGTTCTATAGTCCATTAAATATGTCTTATGAATATCTACAACTTGTAGAAGAAGTCAAAAGATAATTCGGACCACAAGAGGTCCAAATTATCAAACTAGTAAAACGAGCCCTAAGCCCAAGTCCACTAAACAAGTCCAATAACCTAAGGTATGGTCCACAAGAGTTAACTAACGGTCACTAACAGTCAACTGAGTCAACTAATAGTAAATATCAGTCAAAGGTCAAAGTCTAGTCCACTGTCAAAGGTTAACTCGGTCAAAGTAAGGTCAACTGGTCCAGTATGAGTCAAACCGATTCAACTCAGGTTACAGGGTTAACCCAACCCAGTCAAAATAACTGAGTCAGCTAAGCAAATCGAGTCCGCTAAACTGACTTGAAAGAAAG
Source organism: Papaver bracteatum (assembly GCA_023529315.1). Lineage (NCBI taxonomy): Eukaryota > Viridiplantae > Streptophyta > Magnoliopsida > Ranunculales > Papaveraceae > Papaver > Papaver bracteatum. The sequence continues at coordinate 869,371 of JAJJWX010004350.1, forward strand.
ACTCAAGGTCAATGCCTTTGCACATGCCAACTTCTAATGCACAATCAAGGTGCAACATAAAACCTGACAGGACTAGAATAATGAAATCACAACAATTTATACTAAATAATCACAATACAATTATACTAAACAACTTTGAATTCTAATTAAAATCATAAACTATGCCTACCTGCAATTGAATCTTTTCCAAGCTTCTACAAGAGAGTTTTCAACTTCATACAATCATATAATCTTCATTCTCAACACTTGTAGTAACAGAACCAATCAAAACACCATAACCATTTTATCTTCAACTCCAATTCCAACTCCATAAAATGTAATATCACCACCACTGCAATACTGCTCACACACACACTTTATCGCATGAACAACAACCATTGAAACCAAACTACAACCTTGATTCCACTTCTAGATGCCACTGTATCTCCATTCAACACAACTTAATTACACATCACCACAACAGTTCAGCTCTATTGCCACACCTGTAACAAACCTCAACTCTCACTTCTATTACATACCACCATCACCATTCACATGCATCTCCACTGAACATCATTCTAAACATTCATTCTAACTACCCAATATTGGCTCTGTATCCCCATGTAGTTCTCTTCAACCATTCACTAGTCAGTAACAATTCCATCAACACAACCCCAAACATCACCCACTATTTCAGAGAGTGCAACACTCACTATACTGATATATCAATCAGTTCCAACATCATATCAAAACCTGGTACCCCACTACAAACATATACCGTTTCATTCACAAACATACAAACTCAAAAACCATTAACAATTTAACTTCAAATAACGAAATTAAGCAACAGGGAGAGTTACCCAACCATTGGCCTCCCCTGAATTGTTAATTCACCAAACCAATTCTTCTGAAACCTTAAATCCACTTTGGCGAAGAACATGAACCCTATATCTTTGAATCTTCTCTGAAGTTTGAGAATAAAACTCTAATTCATCTTCTTTGCTTCCAACACACAGAACCCCCATTATTCACTTAATTTCATATTTGTATCAAATTCAAAAACCTGATATCATATCCATCCCTCAAACAACCTTATAGCTTCAATCAATCATCAATTAAGAACATTCCCATCTTAATTCAATCCCCGAAAACCTCAATTTCATCTTCCAACCCTTCTTTGCATTTCTTCTAGGACCCTAAACTCTTCAATTTATCGCTGAATCAACTTCAGAACTTCAATTCAACTACAACCCTTCTGCTCTTCATTTAACAACAACTCGATTCATCTCTCAAATCACCCAAGAACTCGAATCATTCAATCAATTCATCTTCGACCCATAGAAACCCTAACTTTTAAATTACAGCAGCATCGACATCTCTTCTTCTTCTAATGATTAAAGAACATCAACATCACCACCAACAATCCGTTCTCAAAGTTTCCCCTAAGTTTCTAATATTACAGATATAAAATCTTCTCACAGAATCACGAACTGAGAAGAAGAGGAGAAAGAGCGAAGAAATGAAGAAGAAAGAAGAAGAAAATATAAGAATGAAGAAAGAGAAAGAATAACTGGCTTTATCTTCTCGATTTGGTATTGAGATAAGGCCGACCAGATTTACTAAAGGCACCCGAAAATTGATATAGGCAGCCGCAGTCGGTTAATGTTGCCCTTCAAATAAATCAGATAATATCTTCTTCGTCTGATATCCGAAAGACACGTTCAAGTAGTCTATTCCACGTAACTTTTTGAGATCTATCTAACGATACTAGTTTCGTATCTAAAACGTTGTTAGATTAACTTCTATTAATTAACCTTCATGTTAAACTAATCGAGTTATTATCGGCTAAATAGACACTTGACCGGTCTAATAGCGTTGACGAGCTTGAGGGTCATGACATTCTCCCCACCTTTAGACATTTTTGTCCTCGAAAATCAAACCATCCTTCTGGTCTTCATAAACTCCCCACCTTATAGAACAATTCCACCTCTTATCTAAGCGCAAACAACAAGAAACAAAGTATAAAACTATGTGGCTTCTACAACTAAATTTGTAGCTCTAGGTTGAACTATGCTGATTTTAGATTCTAACAAATAGGGAAGTCTAAGTTTCTTAAATTAATTTCTATTTTATAAGATATTTGTCTCTAACTTCAAGGAAGAATCCTACAAATCTTTCTAAGTAAGATTGAAACTAAATGTCCTCTAAAGATTTAAATTATACTTCTATGATCAGTCATCTCTGAATGCAGTTGCCCTGTCAAGGTTGGTCAATCCCAACAATGCCTTCCTACGAACAGAGAAAACACAACCTTCACTATTCTTCAGTGCTAGATTAATCCATTAAGATTAATTAAGTTCTAACTTATTATGACTACAGTAAAACTTTTCTAAAATAATACTCGATAATATAATAGTATCGCCAAAATAATAAAATTTTCCAGTCCCGACTCGGGTTCTTGGAGCTAAAATAATAAATTCGATAAAATTATAATATAATATATTTCAAAAGTTTCCCTTAAACATTAATAGGTCCCAAATATTATGTAAAATAATAATTCCATTAGAAAATAAAAAATAATTTTCATACACATAAAATTTTCTCAAAATATGATTCAATGTTGGTTTTTTTTTCTTTGAAGTTCAAATCAAGCTGTATTTCTCCTTAATAGTTCGTAATGCACTCATAAGACCCAAAGTCACATTCTTGTATTACAAAAAATTTCTGTATAAAAATCTTTTTTCATTGAAATTAATAAGATATATTATTTTAAAAACAAATGCATGCCGTTCTAAAAATATTTCCATTAATGTTCTTTATCTTTTTCTATATTTTCCACTTTGAAAAATCTATTTTGGTATTTATCCTAAGATACTTTAATTTTATTTTTTAATATGGAAATTCTCAATTTTTCCAAGGAAATTCTTGAAATTAAGAATTACTTTTAAAATTAATATATTATTATTATATGTATAAAATAATAAATTATTATTTTATCGATTACGTAATATCTCTTTAAAATAATAGGATTTGGGTGGTCCCAAGCCTATTATTCTATAGATGTTTTACTGTAATTAATGAACGCGCAATTGGGGGATAGTTTTATTAATTGGGGGATATAGCTACAGGACAAAATAGGTGTCCCAATAGCAATTCAGGGTTACCCCTATGTAATTATTTTATTAATTCCTAATCTAGCCCCCACTAATCAGGATTAGTAGTTAACAATAATTAGTAAATTCATAATCATTTAGGGGATAAATTAGTGTGTTTTTAGTTTTTTTATTTTTTATTTGTGTGGGTTAGTTTAGAGTAGAAGGACGGAAAATTTTGAGTGATTTTTTTTTTGGAAAATGGAAGATGATTGTGATGAGAGACTTGCAGCTGCACAATCTTTAGCTCAACTACAACAAAAATCATATCATCAATCTTCGGTTAATGATAACAACTCACAATTGGAGTTATATGATGAACCAACACCCTTGGATCATGATTTTCGTGAGCATGAAGTGTTTTGTGAAGAACCAACCCAAGAAAGTAAACATGTACAGCATACAAGCAACCCCAACACACAGGTAATGCTTCAAAGAGGTCGAAAATTTCATTTTTCTGTTTCAAACCGCCATTTTTTCTCTGAAAAAGGGTAGTGCCGGCACACTCGTAGTATGAATACTACGCCGGAACTGGTGGTACCGGCGTCGTATTCATACTCCTTTCTATGCCGGTTCAGTATATCCCCCATTTTTGAAACAGTGCCGACGTGGTATTCATACCAAATATCCATGCCGGTATACATTTCACTTTTTACCTACCACCGAATATTCCATGGAATATCCATACCGGCATGGTTTACTCCAAACTTACGATGCCGGTACCACAAGTAAAACATACATGAGTATTTTTTTTTCGATCTTAAGTACCGGCTTTGTATTTTATTTTTCGTAAACGCCGGCACTTAGTACCGGCGTAGTGTGTAAATTTTCGTGAATGTCGGTAGTATTTACCGGCAGAGAACTTTACATATATACTATGCCGGTTTTACATGAAAATCATACATGAGTTAATGATATTTTGAACCTTTGTACTGGCCTCTAATGTAAATTATCGTGGATGCCGGCACAAGGTACCGGCGAGCATTTTATCTTTTCTACAATGCCGGCATCCCTTATCCCAGCATTGCTGTTCAAAAACATACATTGCCGTACCAATATTATGTGGAACTAATTCAATTTTCTTTTCATTCGTGCCTTAGGTTGTGACATACATCGCTCCAACTTCCAAACCTCTCTTTCGGGATATGTCCGAATACTATAAAATGCCTCGGGTATGTTACCAAACAATACTTTCACCTAGGTTTTACAATTTTATGTTGGGATTGCTTGTAACTAACCTTATAATCTTCCATTTTTGTCCTTATATAGGGAATAAAATCTCCAGCTGAAGCTATTGGTTGGGCAAAAGAGACGGCTCTTAAGAACATGTGTGTCTTAGTGAGGAATAGCCAAGGTTCAAATGTTCGTTTTGAGATGGTTTGTGAACGACACGGAAAATACAAGGAGAATAGCCATAAGAGAAAGGGTTATGTATATGAAAAGAAGACTAATAGGGTATACAAGACTAATACGAAGAAGGATGAGTGCCTCTTTAAGCTTGTATTCCATCTACGAGACAAAGGAAAAGAGGAAGAATAATGGGATTATACGGTGTGTTTTTGGCGTCATAACCATCGGGATCCGAAAGATTTTGTTGGTCACTCTGTAGTTGCGAAGCTAAAACCTCATCAATTTGAGGATGTAAGGATAATGACCAAAGCATGTATCAAACCAAGAGTTATTCTCAGAGGCTTCAAGGAAAAGGATGAGACAAACGTTTCTTCCCTAAGTACAATTTATAGCGCACAAGCAACCGTTAGAAGGTTGGAATGGGAAGGGAGGACCGTTATGCAAGAATTTGAGAAGATAGTTTGGGATCACAAGTACACACGAATCATTAAAAGAGGTCCGGACGATAAGCCCCTTCAAATATTCATTTCGCATCCTTTGCTTTCACAATTGGCTCATACGTGTTGTGATGTTCTTATGATGGACTGCACCTACAAGACAAACAAATACAACATGCCGTTGTTCAACATCGTGGGGCAAACATCGGACAAGGTAACATTCACATTGGCTTGGTGTTTAATGGAAAACGAGAAGGATTACAATTATCATTGGGCATTGCGACAATTGAAATTATTGGTTTGTTTTAGCCAAAGCGGCCCTTCTCATCTCCGCCATCAGATGGGCCATTACCGCGATGCCCCAAGAATAGATATAAACATCTTCCAACGGGTCCAGGTACTGAACAAAGTTTGCACTTACCCTGTTGCCATTAGTGTCGGGGAATGCCCTAGTGCCCAGGATGTATAACAGGTATGCAGCAACGGTATATCGAATCTGTGCAGGGTCCCATCCATCCTTCAAACTTCTTTGCTTTGTATTTTCAAACCTCTTCTTAAGCATCGTCATCTTGAATTTCTTCATCTTACTAGACCGGGAACAATGAAATCTCTCCGTTGAAGTTTTGAAGTCCCAACCAAACATCTTGTTAGTCAAAGCGTGCAGCTTCGACCAATAAAGGTCCAAACACTCAACTCCTTCTGCAATTGACTTTCCGATTACGTTCAAGCCTAGAATGTTTTGATCATCATCTGGGATCAAGGTCATCTCTCCCCAAAGGAAGTGCATTGTATCAGTTTCACCATGGTAGCGTTCAACGAAGCAACTGACCGTCACAATATATGGCTTCAAATAATTTTCCACCAAACCATACAGACCAGATTCCATTACTATTGTTTGCACATCATCATGTTCCATAGACAAATCCCAATGGGCAGCGGCTTGGTTTCGGCAGACAAGAACAGCCTTAGTATGATCCTACAATTAGAAGATAATACCATTAAGAGATTTCGCATAAATACAAAACAATACATATGCACAAATTAAATATGCTTACATATGTTTGATAGATAGTACGAGCCCAAGAGTGCTTTTATCCAAATAGTACTTTCGGTTTCGGAGCTTCACCCAAAATTTTACCACGTTCGAGGTCGGGTAACATGTCATCAATGTTAGGAAGGTGACAACCTTTAAATTTGTGTTTGTCCTTGCCCTTGACCTTGCCTTGTGTTGGTTGTTCTCTCGGCCCACCAACTTCGCTTTGGCTTGCTAATTGACTCGTGGGAACCTCATCATCTTCCTCCTCACTTTCACCTTCATCATGCTCATCCTCCTCAACTGTTCCAGTACGTTCACGGATTACAAGTGCACTACGGTCACCACCACTCTTCCAAATTGCCCCTCTTGTTTCAAACCCCAAAAGCTTCTTGGGACCTACATCTTTCCCCCGTGGAGGCAGAGACTGAGGAGTATCAAGACCATCCTTCCTCTTTCTCTTAGTGAGGGCATCTTTATTATTTAATTTTTTTACCTTCCTTGGCTTTTGACCTATAACATAAGCACACGAAGCAAAAATATGCTCAGACATAGTGGAAGTTTAAGTACCGGCATTCCCCATGGGTAAAAAGATGAAGCCGGTTAAGCCCTAAAGCATTCAAACTTGGTCATCGAGAATGCCAGTAAATAAAACACAACTAACGGCACTCTGAAATTAAATCAGTTAAGTGCCGGTACACATAGTACCGGCATAGAATGGAAGCGACAAAGAGTGCCGGTACTGATCAAAATATCATATGTGTTCCTGTATGTTTATAGTTAACTACCGGCATACAAAAATTCAATCATATCTATGCCATTTTTAAAGAACCGGCATGCAAGAAATCTAGATTCAATGCCGGTACTGGTGTCAAACTACAAAATGTTCATGTGTGTTCTAAGCTAACTGCAGGCATACACGAATTACAATTAATCAATGCCGGTACATAAAACCGGTATGGTATTCAACCCTATTTGGATGTCGGAAGTACACATTCACTTTCAGGAATTGATACCGGTATGATATTCATCCCAGATTGAATGCCGGCACTCAAAACCGGCGTGGTATTCATCCAAGATTCAATGCTTCAAGACTCATGTCAACCTCATTTTTATATTTGTTTTGCGATTCTAACCTAAACCCATTGCTATAAATCGATTAAAACAATCATAAACGAGTTCAAAATCACTAACCTTCTCAAAGAAGCCATGAGTGCGAGTGTTTGATCGTCCGAGTTCGCCGGCTGGACCCCTTCTTGTTCTTCAACAATCGAACTAATTCTTTGTTTGGCTTTTACTTTCTTTCGTGGAGCCATGGTTATGATTCGGGTAGGTAGGTTAATCGACGAAGAAACTTTTGATTTAACGATTAATCGTCGATGAAGAACGATGAAGAAGATGAAGAAAAAAAAAAAAAAAACTAACCTAACGGTGCCGACACAAAACTGAAATGGGGGGATAAAATGTTTTGGTTTTTGATTTTAATGTTTTAGGGGAAAGGGTATAACAGTCTTTTCATAAAGGATTTTAATTATGTAAAGGGTATTTTGGCATTTTCATAATCAAAAGTTACCCCTTATCAGCCACCCCTGGTTGGGGGAAGTAATTCATATCCCCCAATTAATAAAACTATCCCCCAATTGTGGGTTCTAATTAATCTCTAAAATTTTATTGTAACCGATGTAAGTTTTATAAATTTACTTCGTAAATACATAAATAATTCGCCACATTTTAAACAATTAAATTATCAAAATTTATTTTATTTTATTTATAATTAGTATTATTTATTTATTTTACTGAAATCGAATTTTAATTCCAAATGAAACTATACTATTATAACTAAAGAACTTTTAAATTCATGTAAGAATAATTTAATGTTATATCGATTATCCAAATGTTACTATTATTATTTCCGATGTATCTTATTAATATACGATTTTATTTTCTTTTAATTCTAATTTTACTCTAAGCATCCGAATATTATTATCACTACTTCATGTATATTTGTTCCATTTTATAAATTTCTGGATCATTTGTTAGACTAAAGATAATTTGTAATTAGTTGAATTTACAACATTAACCGTAGAATAGCGCTATTAATTTTTCATAGTTATTTAATCATAATTATTATTTTTATCGTTATATATCTTTAATGAGATTTTAGTTAAATTTAAGTTTAATATATTACTAACTAAGAAATGCTAACATTACTTATCAAAATTATCACTTTTATTATACTTTATGCTTACTATTATATATTTTTATTATTAATCTTGATGGTTCAACTATTATTCAAACCATTCTTACAAATATTATTAAATCCCAAAAATATTATTAAAATTTATGTAATTATAATTTGTTTACTCTTCATATAAGTCAATGTGTTTAGTAAGTTTAATTGTGATTTACAAAATCTATCAATAATACTAATCTCACTATTTTTATAGCATTAGATTGTCTACATGTTCGTACTTTTTAGATTAATTATTCTCAAATTCTTATTAGCTAAAATTATTGGTGCACCCTACAATTTTTTACTTCAGTACAAACACATACAACAAAACAAACAAATCAATCAAACAAATCTTTTAATTATTGATAGCTTTTAGTGATTAAGATTTATCTCACAAACCCAACCCAGTTCTAGCTAATCTAGTTCACTAACTGGCACTGGTTATTTCTATCTTTTCCCATATAAGATCTAATAGTGAGCTCTGATACCAACTTTGTAGCGCCCCCTAAGCTAGCAGCTGACTAATCCAATAAATTAACTAAACAAAGAGGCACTAAGAATCCAAATTAAACACTTAAGCATTCAATTAAGAAATCTTCTACAAAAACTTAACTCAAAGCTAACCCCGCTCAGAAATATATATACAAGAACTCCTCTCAAATGATACATATTCAATAGTGAGCTGATTTACAAATGGAATACAACCACATAATAAATATAGCGGAAGCTAACTAACTAGCATAAAAATAATTCTTCGAAGCTTTCATCGTCACATGCACATCTTGATCTGTTTCTGAAACTGAAAGTGGGAATGGGTGAGCACATCATCCCTAAAAGGGGTGCCCAGCATAAATAACAACTAGCTTTCAAGTAATCATTAATATGATTCAAAGACAATGCAGGTTTAATCTAAAGTCGGTAGTACAAGGAAAGACAATAAAACGTAATGTAGAATCTTTTTCAAAGACATTCATAATTAACAGTAAACATCCATGTATGAGATGTGTGTTGCCGCACATAATGGAAGAATAATATTGCGGTGGATCTCCCTAGCCATAATAATATTGCGGTGTATCGCCCTAGCCATAGAATATTGAATATATATAAAGGAAGAATAATATTGCGGTGTATCGCCCTAGCCGTGTAATATTACGGTGTATCTCCCTAGCCATAGAATACTGATATTGTGTCGGCACACATCTCATACCACACAGAGCACACAAAGTTATGAATGAATTTCACAACACAAAGATTGATTTGTAAAATAATAATGAATACAAGAGAGTTCGTTATCGATTCCCACCTCTTTTGATGACAAGCCTCGCCTACCTCAAGATCCATGATCCACTGGTTTATTCTTTATATCGATCGTTATTAATAAAGATTAAATGTTAACCACACAAGCACTCTAAAGATTAGCCAAAAGACTCAGACAAGGCTCATAAGATAATCTCATACAAGTCTTTAGTTATTAAGTAAGTGAATTATCTAATGGTTCTAAGCCCATCTATGGTTCTACACATTTTCATTATCTATCTTTAGCATACAAAGGTTTATTAATCCAATTAGATTATTTATACAGTCCATTATATATGTCTTATGAATACCTACAACTTTGTAAAAGAAGTCAAAAGATAATTCGGACCACAAGAGGTCCGAATCATCAAACTAGTAAAACTAGCCCTAAGCCCAAGTCCACTAAACAAGTCCAATAACCTAAGGTCTGGTACACAAGAGTTAACTAAAGGTCACTAACAGTCAACTGAGTCAACTAACGGTAAACGTCAGTCAAATGTCACAGTCCAGTCCACGGTCAAAGGTTAACTCGGTCAAAGTAAGGTCAACTGGTCCAGTCTCAGTCAAACCGATTCAACTCAGGTTACAGGGTTAACCCGACTCAGTCATAAGAACTGAGTCAGCTAAACTGACTGGAAAGAAAGACTCAAGGCCAATGCCTTTGCACATGCCAACTTCTAATGTACAATCAAGGTGCAACATAAAACCTGTTAGGACTAGAGTGATGAAATCATAACAATTTATACTAAACAATCTCAATACAATTATACTAAACAACTTTTAATTCTAATTACAATCAGAAATTATGCCTACCTGCAATTGCAGCTTTTCCAAGCTTCTACAAGAGAGTTTCAACTTCATACAATCATCTAATCTTCATTCTCAACACTTGTAGTAACAGAACCAATCAAAACACCATAACCATTTTATCTTCAACTCCAATTCCAACTCCATAAAATGTAATATCACCACCACTGCAATACTTCTCACACACACATTATCTCATGAACAACAACCATTGAAACCAAACTAAAACCTGGATTCCACTACTAGATGCCACTGTATCTCAATTCAACATAACTTAATTACACATCACCACAACAATTCATCTCTATTGCTACACCTCCAACAAACCTCAACTCTCACTTCTATTACATACCACCATCACCATTCATATGTATCTCCACAAAACAGCATTCTAAACATTCATTCTAACTCCCCAATACTGGCCCTGTATGGCCCTATCTCCATGTAAAAATTCCATTCACTAGTCAGTAAAAATTCCATCAACACAACCCCAAACATCACCCACTACTTCAAAGAGTGCAACACTCACTATACTGATATATCAATCAGTTCCAACATCATATCAAAACCTTGTACCCCAGTACAGACATATATAGTTTCATTCACAAACATACAAACTCAACAACCATTAACAGTTTAACTTCAAAAATACGAAATTAAGCAACATGGAGACTTACCCAACCATTGGCCTCCATTGAATTGTTAATTCACCAAACCATTCTTCTGAAACCTTAAATCCACTTTGGGGAAGAGAATGAACCCTAATTCTTTGAATCTTCTCTGAAGTTTGAGAATCAAACTCTAATTCACCTTCTTTGCTTCCAACACATAGAACACCCATTATTCACTTAATTTCATCTTCAAACTCATATCTGTATCAAATTCAGAAACCCTAATATCATATCCAACCCTCAAACAACCTTATAGCTTCAATCAATCATCAATTAAGAACATACCCATCTTAATTCAATCCCTAAAAACCTCAATTTCATCTTCTAACCCTTCTTTGCATTTCTTCTAGGACCCTAACCTCTTCAATCCATCGCTGAATCAACATCAAAACTTCAACTAAAACCCTTCTGCTCTTCATCTAACAGCAACTCGATTCATCTCTCAAATCACCCAAGAACTCGAATCATTCAATCAATTCATCTTCAACCCATAGAAACCCTAACTTATAAATTATAGCAGCATCGACATCTCTTCTTATTCTCATGATCAAACAACATCAACACCACCACCAATAATCCGTTCTCAAAATTTCCCCTAAGTTTCTAATTTTACAGATACAAATTTTTCTCACAAAATCACGAGCTGAGAAGAAGAGGAAAAATAGCAAAGAAATGAAGAAGAAAGAAGAAGAAAATAGAAGAATGAAGAAAGAGAAAGAATAACGGGATTTATTTTCTCGATTTGGTCTTGAGATAAGGCTGACCAGATTTACTAAAGGCACCCGAAAATTGATATGGGTAGCCACAGTCGGTTAATGTTGCCCTTCAAATAAATCAGATAATATCTTCTTCGTCCGATATCCGAAAGACACGTTCAAGTAATCTATTACACGTAACTTTTCGAGATATATCTAACAATACTAGTTTCGTATCTAAAACGTTGTTAGATTAATTTCTATTAATTAACCTTCGTGTTAAACTAATCGAGTTATTATCGGCTAAATAGACACTTGACCGGTCTAATAGCGTTGACGAGCTTGAGGTTCATGACAGCTTTTGTTACCGATATAATTTCCATTTTTGTGTAATGAAAGCTATTATACACAATCACATATGTGTATTTTAGATGATTTTAGTTTTCTATAAAAATATACATTGTTATTTAAAATGAACCATGCCAGCCAAAGTTAGTCGGCATCTTCTATATTCGTCTACCTTGTCGACTTTTCATACTTTCAGAACTGAAAGTGTCGATTTCTTTTTTAATTTTGAGTATGATTCATACAACAGCTTTGCAATCCCCTTTTTAGAAGTGTTTGGGTAGTGTGCTTTCATTTTCATTGCAGAAAATATTCTCAAAACAATTTTTTTTCATCAAAAATCTTCCCACATAAGTTCAATCAAAAACAAAATTTCATAACTTAAATTCATAAGTTTTAATCTACTCAATTAATTAATTTTAACTCAATTAATTAACCTAATCAATTTTTTTAGTGTTAATCAAATAAGGGTATATTAGCCATTTTGAAAATACATGGTTAAGGGGTGTCTTGTTTTACTTCAAAATGACCCAAGTTTTGTCTCATTAGGTATACCCCAATTAATCTGGGTATACCCTAATCTCGCCAGGGAGACAAGATGGTAATTAATTATGTATTTGCATAAGGATTTTGTTATCTTACACACCCATGAATAAGATAACAACCAATCATTGTAACAGAGAATGCAAAAGATAATTTCAAAAATAATAGAGAGATGATGTTTACTATCAAAGGAATCATGATGATAGGGCTGGCATGCTTATAAGAATCTATAAGGAAAAGTTTGGGGTCATTATTAGCATCAGTACCATGGATGTGTTCTTGCATGATGGTAATGGTGATATCTTCCTTTACACTAATTAATTTTGCTTTAATTGCCATGTCTTCTTCAGAGAAATGCATGGGAGAATGGAATTACAAAGACAATATCCCTGGAATCAATAGGGCTTCAAGAGGAGCTAATCTAGCACTGGAGTGGGAAGGAGCTTCACAATGCCAACATCAACTTTGAATCTAAAGACGATGCTATTATTAAAACAATACAAAATGCTTATCAAAAGGAGGTTCAAAGAAGATTTCACCTAGGATTCCACCAGATGCATGGAGGAAATTTTGAGGAAATTGATTTTGACCTGGGAAACTTAACCAAAAGTTGAACATCATAAAAACTTATCAGCAATTAGATTAGCTAAACTTTCTATTCAGTCTGATTATCCAGAAAACTTCAACTAGAAGGGGCCAAACCTCCAGCAATTACTCACTACTCTTCAGTCTTTTGATATTTCATATATTACCCAAAACCAAACTATTATATATCACAATAAGGTTATTAGGCTTGGTGCTATGCATAGCCCAGCTGAATGTCGTTATGTAACCTTGAAGTAGCTGTTTTATTTTTTTACAGCTTCTCTGTTAAAGGATTACTCATTATCACCCTATAAATTCACCAATGGTTAAGAAACTAGGATATTATAGCGAGCTCCAGTAGTAAAATGACATTTATCAATTATGATTATAGCATTTTATAGTATAGAAATCATAGTCGAATAATTACATATTAACTATTGCATCTAACTGGGTAAGAGGTACTTCCTATCAAAAAAAAAAAAACTAGGTAGGAGGTATGAGACATGCATGGATACTTATCGGGACTCAAGCATGCTAAATGATTCATGGAAAAAGAGTACCAACGTTTTGGAAAAACTGGGTTGCAATAGAAGATGAAATAACACAGGAAGAGATTGTTGTACTCAAAAACTTTCAAGGCTCATAAGATTTCTTTTAGACAATTATTTCTACCCTCCCAATGAATTGGCAATTACAACAGGTATGTGAAATAATGCCTTCAGGATATAATGAAAGCCCTACAACGGAAATTGAATTCAAGGTTTGTACCCCTTGATTCAATCAAGAACACATGTAAATAAAAGTTCTGATGATGCTTTAGAAAAGAGAGAAAACAAAGAAAGGTTTTTCGAGATATGTTTTAAACGAGTTTTGGGAGATGCTATTTATAGAGGTTTTCGCATCTGTTGGGACCATATTCCAACACAACGAATAACGAATGGACCATGAAAATTAAACGAACATCTACCTCAAGTATATAAGGTGAGCAATGATAAAGAAATTCAAATTAAGATGGCAGAAGCTGAGATGAACGTAACCCATTACCAAAAGCTTATATTGGAGTAAATTGTAGGATGTTGGAGTAAGCTGGAAAAACAAAAATATCATTTGTCTATTAAGCTAATTACTAATGCATGTTCATGACAAAGGTGAAAAGTGTACCCAAGCTAGATGATTTTATAGTATCTGTTAACAATTGACTATTCTCGTCTGTGTATGTTGGAGTATCTTATTCTTTAAGAAATTTATTGGTGGAATTCTTATTGATGGACTATAGCGTTATACTCCCTTCGTCCCTATTGTATAGGCAGACTTTTGTAATTTTCTAGTCTCACTGAATAGGCGGAATTCAAATTCCAAGAAAACTTTTGACATAGATACCCGTATTTATGTTGTATGGTAAATTGTAATGAGAATAAGACAAATGATAAAAACAGGAAAGAACATGAAATTTTATGAAAACCAAAAAATTTCTTAATTGAAGAGTTTTCACCTTCTCCGCCTATATATTAGGGACGGAAGGAGTATATAAATCTATCGAAAGCGCTAAATGTACAAAAGCTACAACTTTTTGATCGAAACAAAATTAAATGGAAGGACCGAAGGAGGCTATGCCTTGCATTAACTCATCATATTTATGTGGCTAGATATATAGAAACTTGGTATGCTTTCTGCTCAGATTTTTTTTTTTCTCTTTTTAGATAAGAGTAATAATTCCGCTTAGGTTAATGTCGCGTCATTTTCTTTCTAAAATGCACCCAAACAATACCTATTTTTGGTATATCAGATTTGATTTTAGAAGGTTATTACGACCATATACTAGTGAAAATGGTAACGGCAGTTTTATGTTGGTTAATTTGAATCCTTTCGCGGGAACATTATGTGATTTGTGCACTTAATTCTTATAAAATATCAAATAGTAACGGTAATGGTTGGAGACTTTTTTCTTCTTCGAAACAATCCACAGAAGTAGTAGGGGATTTATGAATAATGAAAATTATATTGTTTACTCCCTCTGTCCCACTATTAAGTGACCTAGTTCAAGTTTGCACAATTTTTAAGGCAAATAAAGGAAAAAAATAGTTTTAAGCATTTTTTACAATTATACTCTTATGAATGATAACTGGTGAAATTTCGAAATAATTTCTCTCTTAAACTACATTGCGGATATTCGCAAACTTCATAACATTGAAAAGCATTTTAAAACACCTACGTAACAAATATAAATATGCCTATGAAATTCTGCATATTTCTTATAATGAACTAAAAGGATAATTTAAGAAATATCTCCTTATTTAGTGATATAAGTCACTTATTAAGGGACAAAGTCTAAATGTAAATAGGTCACTTAATAGTGGGGCGGAGGGAGTACAGTATAACCCCTATAAAATAATAGCGTCGGGACCGGCAAAATTTATCAATTTATCGCGATATTAAATAATCGCATAATTTATCAAACTATTTTTTAGTTCTAAAAAAAAATAATCAACAAAATGAATCAATACACCTTATCCCATTGCTAATAGTTTTCATCATTGTAAGATTCGTTCAATGGATGACACCGTATCAAAGAATCCAAGTGAAGCGTTAGATAATAAAGGAACTAAAGAATTGCAAAATTTAATAAATGGATTGAATTATCACAGTGGAGTGGATGTTGAATTTCTTTTAAACTGCCCACAAAAGGATATTATTTCAGATTTGTTGACTGACAAAGAAATAATTGAAAGTGTCATGGGAAAAGACGAAAGTGATGATATGGAAGTCAAAGATGAAACTGTAGTTGCAGAGCCACCTTCCCGTAAAGAAGCTATCAAAGGTGCAAAGATATTGAATAGGTTTTTATTGCATCAAAAAACGACAACACCAAAAACTCTTCTAATGTTAAAAAAAAATCCAAAATGAAATTCAATGTGACTCAATATTACTAAGAAAAACCAAGTCACAATTGAATCATTCCTTACCAAATTAGCATAAATATAAAACTAAATTTATATAAATTAGAGAGTTATTAATTTATATATTCGAAGGGACCTATAAAAAAGCTAAACAAAGTTATTATTTTATAAATTTAGAGAATTATATTTTATTCCAAAAATATGTTGAATTGATTTTTTTTATTTTAATCATAAATGTCCGAGATTAATATAGTAGTTTTATTTGTCATTCCAGAATTTTTTTCTTACAAAAGATTCAAAAAATATGAATTTTATTATTTTATTCCATAAATATGTTGAATTGATTTTTTTTTCAATTTAAGTCATAAATGTACGAAATTAATATAGTAGTTGCTTTTATTTTCTGGATTTTTTTATAATAAATTCATGAAAGTATAAAATATTCAAAAAATATAAATCTTTTTATTTTATTCCATAAATTTGTTGAATTGATTTTTTTTTTATTTTAATCACAAATGTCCGAAATTAATATAGTAGTGTTCTTTATTTTCAGGATTTTCACAATAAATGCACGAAATTAATATAGCATTTTTTCTAAATAATGGGGGCCGTCCGACGTGTGTGTCCCAACAATCCGCCCAATCTACACC
Organism: Papaver bracteatum; assembly: GCA_023529315.1. Classification (NCBI taxonomy): domain Eukaryota; kingdom Viridiplantae; phylum Streptophyta; class Magnoliopsida; order Ranunculales; family Papaveraceae; genus Papaver; species Papaver bracteatum. The sequence goes on from JAJJWX010004350.1 coordinate 886,044, forward strand.
GCACATTGTCAGATCAACGCATCATATCTAACAAAATTTCATCCGACGAATACGAACGGTTTCTCAATTAGCCAATGAGAGCGCGCGGTTTTGTTCACCAACCAATAGGAGAGAAGGTAAGCTCCACCAGTGCTACTTTTATTCTGGAATGAAGGATGGTATTGAGTTTTTAGGTTGTTGATTTTCTCATCGGTCAATAAGAATGTATCGCAAAATGTAATAGCACTACTGCTTTGATCAAGAAGAAAAATTAACAAAAACGTAAAAAGTAAACTTACTGTTGATGCAGATCGCATCGCATCAAAGCAAAAGCGAACGCCTTGTGCACGGTCATATGCATTCTAGAGATGTTGTCACACTATGGCCACCATAATGGTTGGACTTATTAGTGCCGGCAAATTCCTCACTACACCAAAATTCCCAATTTACCATGTTTATTTTCATTGCTATGAATTTAAGCAACGCTTATGTATGTTGCTTACACGGCGTGACAAATATTTGGCAACGTTTTTATACGTTGCTTAAATTAATGAAAGCAACGCATTTATCCGTTGCTTTAATTAGATTTAATGCAACGTATAAAATAATTTAAGCAACATATATATACGTTGCAAAATATATTACTAGAATTAAAAAAAATACTAAATTACAAAATCCATACTGGTATTTTCAAAATTCAGTAATTACAAATAACATTATTCCCTGACCTGATAAGAAAATCACTTATATATCCTTACAACATTTTACAACATTACAAATTTAGTTTGAATGTACACAATCAGATTCTTTAAAACAAGGTACAGGTGTAATGACTCATTAATAGTAAACAAGCTAGGTACCTTGATTCTTTTTCTGAGAAAGATGTAATGAACCAATGCATCCTTTAACATTACCAGCTTCACAAACGACTATCTTCTAAGACTTCTCAACCAGATTCTTACAGTAGATTGATTCTTTGGATATGCGGAAGACATTAATTGCCACCTGAAATTTAAAATAAAATGTCATCGTAACAAAATTACGAGTGCGCAATTTAAAATAAACTGCATGATGCAAGAATGCAGGCATAACAGAAATAGCAGTGAATTATCATTCTTGGCATTCACTGCGAACGACTTAGGAAAATTGGAGTAATATCTCTAAACAGAAATGTATATTATGTAAGGAAGAACAACACTCACGTGATTTTACTCGGTAATAACAGAACTGCCGCGATGATTGTTCATTATTCCACTTGTTGGAAGATCTTCTATATTTATGAGCAGGAGAAGGGTCACATAAACCAGAAGATAAAGAATCTCCATCACTTTCTACAAACACTGAAGATGGGTCCCGAAACATATCCAAAATCTGAAAATCAAAAACATAAACTTTAGCATCTATAATTAGTCAGTACAATATCGATTTTACTATAATTTAGATAATGCTACACTGAGACTTCGGAGCTTCCAAAATAGCTATGACAACATTCAGATACCAATATAAGAAACTGGGACCAATATAAGAAACTAAGCACTAGTTTAATTTTCAAGAAAAAAGAGGTACAAATAAATTATATCTTCACCCAGGGGATGATGGTGTTATTGATGACTAGTTATATTACTCAACCAGGAGTAGCATTTTTCAATCTTGCTTAGCCTTGGAATTCTAATAATTATAACTTCTTTTGCTTCATCTTCCTCCATTAATCTTGACTGCATCTTTACTTGACCCTCTGCATACTACTCAAAATAATCAGCGCAAAATAGGTCAACTCCATATGAGAAGGTTCATAATATCATACTGATATACTAGATAAAATTATGTAAGTTCCAAATAAATCATATCTAAAACAAAAACCTTTTCCTTAAAAGTCAGAATCTCCTCCTGATTAACACCGCCGATCATTCTCCATCTTAGTTGATCGATTTCTTCTTTGAGGTTCAATATATCCTTCTGGTAGCTAATTCGTGCATCACTGCCGAAGTATCCACATATGCAAGTAAATAACTCACAATTAGCTTACAAATTAAATACCAAGAAAGAATAAAACTAATAAAACCAAAGGTGCAAAGCTTGATTGCTGCATTTCCTTTCTTATCAACTTCATATAGTTGGAAATTTCAAAAAGGTATAACATATAAAGGAACACAGAACATCATAAAAATATGAGATATCGATCAGTATACTGTAGTACCTCAATCAATCAGTATGGACCTATTGAAATAGTTCAATCTTTGTACTCTCCTATAAAATAAGTATACATTGCTAAGAAGTCACATAAGAAGTCAGATACCATTAACTTTAACTCAAAAGTGTGCTGGACAAAGATTATACCTTTCATGTAGTTGTGTCCTTGTTTAATCCGTGAAAGAGTCTCACTGCTAGGTAAAGTATTATCTCCGTAAGTCATTATAAGTTTAAAATGACATCAAAATCTGACAGTAACAAGGAAATTCACTCTGTGGCATCATATATAACATCAAACATGAAATTGAGTTAAGCAAAATGCTGGAAAAAATAACAACCTCTGCATGGGAAGTAGTGTTCTTTCTGCTGATGCTGGGAGCCATGGGAACTACAGTCACTTTCTTGGACAAGCATCCTAAGAATTGAATGGTGGTCTTCATGAGATGTCGAATGAATGGATTGATCTCGACAAAACTTTTTTGAGACCAACTAACACTTCCATTAGTGGATCAACCTTAGACGAGAGAAAACCCATTTAAGAGATTCAAAAGGTATATATCCATGGATAGTAAGCAACTGTGTAAACTATTGAACATAGTTTAAGCGATAAAAATAGATTGATATATCAACCGAAGTTCCTACCCATTTTTCATCGGTGCATTAACGGATACTTCACTATCACCATTTCCCTCAACTTACCCATTACCATTACGAATCCAATCATGTCCGTCCTGCAGATTTATTAAAAACCATTACATAGATAGCAACAAAGATACACCTTGACAAACAAGATCCAAACATGGATAAAATTCTATCCATAATTGCAGATTTTGAACAAAGAACAATACCCAAATAAAAATATAAAATCAAGACATAAATACAGATTTCAGTCAAGTCTCCACCAATTTCTACCTGCATCACCACCACCAACATCCATTTTCATAACATATCAAAGGGTTTTATCATAAACACATAAAAAATGATGCACCACCAACTAAACCCAAAAATATGTAGTACTGACCATCCCACGGATACCAACATCCCACACCATCAACTGTAACCATCAACACTACTCACAAACTGTTAAATCACCAAAAAACTGAAATCAAATAAAACCCATGCTTAAGAAGTCCATCAAATACATCAAACAAAAAGAAAAAAAATGAGAAATTTTACCGAATTAAACAATAATAGCAAAAATAAAATCAAGCAATGATAACAAAAAAAAGGCGAAAAGATTAGGGTTTACACCTGCTGATGTCTTCTTCTTATACTTTCAGCTCTGTCGAGTATGAGATGAGGGTTTGCTTTGATTTCAGCAGAAAAATCAACTAGAACTCGGGTTACAAAATTAGGGAATGTTAAACGATTATGGTTCTGATTCTGAGATGGGTTCTGATTCAAAGATGTGGTTAAGATTAATTTTTGAAATCAAATTTAATTCAACGATGAGAGGTGTTTGCATATGAACAAATAAACTAAAATTAGATGAGAGTTTTCATTTGGTTTTTGCGAACTAATAATCTAAATTTAGGTCACAAAAGAGTGGTTTTCTTTTAGATCTGATACATGGGTTTTGATTTTTAGATGAGGTTCGGATTAGTCATTGATTGTGAGAGTTGAAGTTGGATCTAAGAAATTTCAGAGTTGGGTCTAGGAGGAAGATAAGAGAGAGAAGATGAGTTTGTGGTGATATTCATTTCTCTAACTTCACGAGTTTGAGATAAATAACAAAAATAAAAATAAAGCCCTTATAATAAAACAATTTAGATTAACCGTAGGATTGCAGCCTATATCAACGGTGCACAAATTACACTCAATTACTAAAAGTTATTTTACTAATGAAGCAACGGAAATCCTACTGTGCAACGTATATATGCGTTGCTTCATCTATAGCGCTCATATACGTTGCAAATCAAAATATTCTGGTGTTGCAAAACCCAGGATATGGTGTAGTGCCTACTTGTACCGGATCAACTTAGTTATGGTATTAGTCTAATTATACTAAGAATTCATTTTCTGTTGTAGGGATTGTAGCCCATGGATGTATAAGGTATTCTTCCTACTTGTATATAAAGGAATATATTGACGTAACATGTCATCATCACGACTCTATGAACTGTGCAAATTTTTTAATCGTTCGAGAAGTGTGATGGATTACTTCTTGAAGATTAGTGTGGTTCGGATCTTATGGTTATAATATTATGGATGCATCACAAGGTATTCCATACTCTATAAGAATTTCAATCAAATCGGAATATGATGCAATCTCAAATACTATATTTTAAGGAATCTATGTACGTTCATGAAAAGCCTACTTTAAACAGTGTCGAAAAAAAATTAATGTTTAGAAATTCCAACCATTGGATTATGCTGTAATTTTGTTATGTGTTACTTATTGGTGTCCTTGAACCACGGTCAAACTTTCATAAAGATCCAACCATGGGAAATATTTCAGAGTTCGTGATATTTCCAGTTGTATCCACAAAAACGTTAATTGGAACAGTCATACGGCATCATGAATATATTTTTATCTAGCAGTTGGATCTCCTTTAAATTTGATTATGTTTGGCGAAATATTATGATGAATCAACTGTAAAAATTTCATCATGATATGACTATGATGCATTTGTCTGTCGATCAGAATAGTTGAAAGAAGCATTTTTCAATTTTTAGGGTTAGCGATATGTTTTGGGCTCATATACTAATAGTTTCAAACTTATTATCAATGGGCTTGAATACTTTATATATAATGGACCATATATGTTTATATCCATTAACCATGACGTTGTCAACCCAATGGACCGGGCCTTTACCAAACAGTTGACCGAACTTTGACTAAACCAATTCGACTCTAATTTTACTTTTTGGACTCAGAAGTACTTGAGCACCATTAAAGAGTCTTTGATGTGGAATTATGTGCGCACAAGTACAATACTTTTGTCATAAGAATCTCCAACTTATGAAGATATACTGTTCAAAGAGGAAGCCATACCTTCAACATTTTAAGGCGACATATTGACTTCAGACGATGTAATTATTTGAAGGAAGTTTGTCGAAACATTCATTTTTCTCCCAAACTTGAATGTCCAGTGGGATGTAATCCAATTGTTAGACTATAATGAGTCAATAACTTCGATAATGATATGTTGTAATTAAAAGCACACCTAATTTTTTGTGGAAAGAAACTCACAAAAGTTTCCATGAGTCAGAGATGTAATTCTGGCTCTAGTAGTAATGATACAAAGTAAATGTATCCACCTATAATGGGACAGAGATGTAATTCTGTCTCATATCAATGAGAGTCACAAATCTTGGTATAAGCATTTTACTGAGAATGGTACAAGCGTTGTAATGCAAGTATCATATATTAGTAGTCAACTATAAGAGATATAGGGAGTTTAAAGGAAAACGAAATCACTATATTCTTGGAGAAGGTCATATCCTAGCCAGAAGTCAACATTAATGACAACAAGAACTTTGTCAATTTTTCTTATTGTCTATCTTTATTCAATCGAATTCTATAGTTAGATTCTATATTTTGCATGATTTGATCCTAAATTATTATCTACATGATAGTTTAACCGATATTATATTAGCTAAAATAAAGAAGAAGAAAAATTGTGAAGAATTATATCCATTGTATGCTCTTATGAAATGAACAGTATATCATTTCCATGAGATTGAAATACTCTAAAAAACTTGAGATATACTCAGAAGTACTCGAGTTACATGGATCATTTGTACATTATGATGAATAGTATATCAGCTCCTAAATTATCACAAAACATCATGAAAACGGTTGAACCCGGAAAGGTCAAGAGGATAACAAGAGGCACCTTTTCTATAGCTTATTGGATTAAAAATCTCATCAATTTCACTAGCATTGTTTATGTCAACCTGAAACATACAAATCCATATCCATGGAAGCATTACAGATTCACATAGATCGACGTCCATATTTTCCACTCAGGAAACAAGCTATCGACTGCCTAGCTCACCTTAAATCAAGGAAATCATGATAAATGTTAATATCTTATCCTCGAGTATTTATAAACCCCCGAATGCACTTAATGATGGGGAAGGGGCGTGAGAAATACCCATGTTGCAAATCCCTCATTCAACCATAAGTTTGTCCACCACTCCCTTGTGACAAGATTTCCTTAATACTGTTGAGCTAGCTCATGAGCGACAACCAATGGTAACCTGAAAAGCAGAATGATACCATTAGTATAGCATTTTCAGAGAAAGGGAACTAAATAACTCCTGAAAAAACTACAAATGAAACGTAGATCTCCATTAGGATAAGTCAAACACAATGACAAAAGCCAACGACAGGCTAGAATGGATGTTTTCGGCTAAAGCAATGACAAAATTAGGCTTTAACCAAAAACGGGTAGCCTCATCAGTCATCATGTATCGTCTTAGCACAGTTTCGTACTCTAGTCTTCTAAATGATAATCTGTTGGCAAATTTCAACCCAGAGAGGGTTCAAGCTGGGAGCCCGGGTGTCTCTATACCTATATATCATATGTGCTGAAGAATTTTCATCAAATATAACACATTCAGAGACCACTCACTTTGTGAATGGTGTGAACATATCCACAACTTCCCAACCAAAAAGCCATCTTCATTTGCAGAAGACAGCTTTATCTTCACTAAAGCTTCAATTCCTGACTTCCACATCGTAAAGCAATACCTGCAAAAATATTGTAAATCAAGTGGGCATGAGATAAATTAAGGTAATAAGTTGGGCAAACTTTTCAGTGGTAATGTCACCAATGGCATAGAAGACTGATATTTTTCTTATATAGGCCCCCGTTTCTACAATTTCGCCTAGGGCCCCCAAATACTTTGCTACGGCCCTGGATACGACCCAACATTGTTCGTCATCTTTTTCGATTTCATGCAGCAACGTATTTGTATACTCCTCCAAGCCGATAACATCATCATCCTCAACATGCAGATAATGATCATTTCTTAACTTTGTTGTATCATTTGATTTGCTTCAGAACTCGAAGCTTCATTGTTGCCTAAGTTGGTTATTCCATATGTGGCTCTACTATCAAAGATTTCTTTGAGTGTGCACCGGATATCTTGGATCTTCCTCCCAACACTATGACGATATTTCACATTCATGAACATCAATGCTTTCCACTTCAAGTTTCGGAATTTTCCAGAATTTGGGGCCGGATACATCTTAAGTATGAAGACCTCGATAAGATCCTCTACATCATAAGCAACATTTCTGATATCTGCTACCCAATTGCGAACTCGCTCATCTCCTTGCTGTTGCTTTGCATCTGCATCTTTTAAGAAGCACTGCATTCTTCTTAAAAATTAGGTAACGCACTTATCGATGAAACACTTTTCTTACTCGACATGCGTCCTCAATTCAAAAAGCTGCGTGATGAACTAAGAAGAATGCAGTGCTTCTTAAAAGATGCAAGGAGCACAAAAGTATAAGCATGTCTTTATACAGTCACTTCAACTACAAGTACTACGAAGAAAAGAACTTGTTCGAGACATAAATGAAGTCAAATCACAAGAAAAAGAATGATGACTTAAGCTTGCTTTGTGAACTGTCTTATATGTTCTATCTCATTTTGCAAGTATAAGCATGGAATAGTTATCCCATAGATGGATCACTTTTCTTGTATCTTGAACAGATTTTGTCTTAAATTGAAAATTTCAGCTCAATTTTACACTTACTTTTAGGATCACAGCCTGTAGATGGGTAAATCAACCGCCAACAAAAGACCACCTTCAATAAAAACAAGTGTTTGACGTGACCTACCTTTTAAATCAGTAAAGGCATTCTAGATTCTAGAAAACAATCACAAAACAGTGCAGGACAATTATTAAAAAAATCGCATTTAACCAGACACTATCTTTTCGAAGTAAACTAGACATCATGTGTAAATTAATCTTGAAACGGCTACTCGGAAAGCAAAAACATGGTATTTCCCTGTAAACTTACAAATATATATGCAAGCCTGCAGCCTCCATGTTTACAGCATGCGTTCTAACTAAAAATCTCATGATCAGAGCTTCTCTAAAGAAGTAATAATTGTTATATTCCAACACACACCTAACTACAGGGAATTTATGTGAACATTGATATTTTCATTTCGTTCGCCATCACAACCAATTACGATATATGCATTTATTTTGGTGATGGCTTGCACGTCCAAGAAAGTGGATAGACAATGAGTTCCCCCTGGATTCTAATGGGATTGTCAGTTTATAGCATCTTCTCATCAAGTCATTGTTATTTATTATTTAGAACAGCACCAGAGAAAATTGGAGCAAATGAACAGAAACAATACTACCTTGATTCTTTCATATTCTCTGATAGCAACCATCTTAGAGCAACCTTTTATGGTTCCTACGGCAAATCTATTTTGTGGAACCTAGATTTGTCACCAACAAGTTTTCATCCCTTAACTTCAAGGAAACAGAAGGGATGTCAACGGGTCCGGGTCCTCCCGGGTAGCACATAATGTGATATCCCTAAATTATGTCCTCCCGGGTAGTATATTACAAAATTTAGGGATATCACATTATGTGCTAACAGTTAGGACCCGGCATTATGTCCTTCCGGTTCTGGGCCAACACATTATGGAACAGGACCCGGAACCGTTAGGACCCGTCATATCAGCATCGGTTCTGGGTCCTAACGGTTCCGGGTCCTAACGGTTCCGGGTCCGGTTCCATAATGTGCTGGCCCAGAACCGAACCCGTTTAAAGTCCCGGATAACCGTCGGGTCCGGGTACCCGTTGGGTATTAGAAAAACTATTAAAATCTTAATTTCTTTCTCTTTTTAACTTGAATATAAATTATTTTTATAAAAATTTATTATTATTTTTTTATTAATGTACTAAATAAATATTAAATGTAAGAAAAAAATCAAAAATCAAAAAAATTCAAAGTCAAAACTAGCAAAAATACCTATAATTTTGCTAAAAAAAGGATCAAAAGGTTAAATAAACGGGTACCCGTTACCCGCGGGTATTACCCGTTTGGACCCGTTAACATTCGGGTCCAATCGGGTAATTACCCGTCGGGTCCTAAGTTGCTAATGGGTCCAACTTTAGGACCCAGAACCGGACCCGATTTAGCGGGTCCGGTTCCGGGTAATGGGTACCCATTGACAGCCCCAAGCAGTTCCGAAATGACTGTCAATTAAGCACTTATTCGATCCTAGAATATACTATGGACGGCTCACATAATTCGGAGATACTCATGTGTTGTCTCCTGCATTTAAATACCAAATCAAGGACAAAGAAAAGTCGGTGTATTTATAACAACATAAGGATTAGCGCAAAATATGAAACTAAAATGGATGCATATGCCACTTGACGAATCAAACTCACAACATTTTTGTATTGACAATGCAAGAGAATAATTACATCACATATATAGAACACATTTCACTAGGACAAACAACCTAGATGACCTGTAGGACTAATAAATAGTGGGTTTGAATATATACAGTAATGAAACAAGGAAAGAAGCATTGAGGAAAACTTACTGGTTCACAACTCCTAAATTATCACAAACATCATGAAAAGGGTCGAACCTGAAAAGGTCCAGCACCGAGATAGCTTTGTAGCATCAGGATAACAGGAGGCACCTTTTCTGTAGCTTATTGGATTAAAAATCTTATCAATTTCACTAGCATTGTTTATATCAACCTGAAACATACAAATCCATATCCATGGAAGCATTAGAGATAAGTTACAGATTCACATAGATAAACGCAATATACAGTATGGATGGAAATGTTCACACCGATTGGGGGTAATTCTGCAAGTCCATTCAGTCTACTACCATCAGTTGTTTGGTCAAGAAACTGTGTCCATACTTTTCACTCAGGAAACATGCTATGCTGCCTAACAGCTCACGTAAAATCATGGAAATCATGATAAATGTTAGTATCTTATCCTCGAGTATTTATAAACCACCGAATGCACTTAAGTGAGTTGCCACACCAAAACATAACACAATTCTCATGTCAAAATGTGGCAGAATATATAAACCAAGATACAATATCTTGGGATATAGACAAATTAAAATTTATCTTTGATCAATCTTCTCGAAGATTAAATGACCCCCCTAAGCAGGAATCCATTGAGAAAAGGATTTGGAGTCCCACTAGATAGAGATGGTAGATTCACTACCAAATCTTCCTAGGATAGCTTAAGGGCCTCACAGGAGATACAAGCAACGCTGAAATGTGGAAATCTTTGTAGGAATAAAAAATTACCTCTTAAAATTCTTCTCTTCATTTAGAAGGCCCAACACCGCTAAAAGAGATTCTGCATCAAAGAATACACATTGATTCAGTAAAGAAGTTTTGGATGCAAATGCACCCATATGATATCATGATAACTCTAACCTTTACTAGATTTATTCCCAATAATTTCCTGAGTAATAAATGCAATCAATCATAGTAATAAATTGGAAGAATTACCTAATTCGGGCGAAGGCAATGATGGGGTAGTATGAGCCAGACTTCTCAAATTGGACTCCACCACCACCTGAAATTGTAAAGTTTGTTAATACTAATGGGGCTGGAACCCTAATTTTGAAAAATGGTGGAGTGGGGATGTTTATTACCTGTTTTTCAGTTGAAGAAGCTGAAATTAGCGCCATTAGAAATGCCCCGAAGGAATCTTACAAGTGGGAAATGGAGGAGATCATGATTGAAACCGATGCTGCGACGAATCGTAGATCAAATTGATATAAAGATGTTTTGCGGAAACCAGCAAACTCATGCTCTTCAAATCCCAAATCTCAAATGTATCTATTTGTTTATGTCCTGAGGGTCGATAATACACCTGCCCATCTGGTTACCGCCGGCACTAATAAGTGCAAGCACTACGGTGGCCGGTTGCCACAGTTATGTGTGACATAAAATGTGGAGAAAGAGCAATTAACTTTTTTTTTTATTTTTTGCATTCTAATAGCTTTAGTTTTAGCATGCCAATGAAATAAACCATACCATCTTGATATTGAGATGCGGAATATGTATCTGAAGCCGTAATTAGACTTATAGTATATTACAAAATTAAAAACAAGCTACGCCGGATTGTAACTAAATCAGGAATGTGTCAAATTTAAACAAACTAGTAAGGGCAAAACAAAACAAAACCAGTCTTCTTTGTACAGAAAGATAATATTAAAAACTATCTCCTTTTTTCTTTAACTATCTAAAATATCCAGTTGTGTAGTTGAAAATTATTATTTCACTTCCCACTTTATATCCGCTATCTGAGATACAACTTGCTCCCATGAGTCATTTAGCACATGAATTTCTATAGCATAGACTTTCACATAATTTTCATGGTGATTTACTACTTTTTTTTGGGACTCATGTTACATTAATCCTTTAGTTCTTATGAGTCTCGATATGACATTGCCGTCGTATATCATTTAACTTTCATCTGTCATTTCAAATCATCTAGAACTGAAACTATTGTCCATGAGAAAGAGATCGTTTGTCATCGAAGTCTGTTGTTTGCGGGTCTTCTCGTCGCATTAAGGCTTGATAAACTCATGGAAATTTGTGTTTTCAATCATCTCATTGACTTCAACATTTCATCATTTGCATTTGAACACATTTATGAGAGAAAATGGTATGGAACGGGTAGTCTGGTATAGGTCTAAACCAATTTTACAAGCATTAACTTTGCAAATAACGCAACCTCAGTCGAAACCACATCAAAAAGAAAAAAGAAAACGTCGGGACAACTCGGAACATCTCTTGGAATTTGTGTTAGTCTAATTTCTCATTCTTGATATTATCATACTTGTTTCTTGTATGGGTTTTACCTTATCCATACTTGATTCTTGGTTACCTACCTATGCTCTTTTGTAGTTGTAGATATATACTTCCTACTGTTTCACAAAAAGCAAACTTAGAAGGGATTTTCACGATGAGGCGCGCAACCCTTTCAGAATCGCCTTTGAATGAAAACAAGCAGAATAAAGAATGAGAATCCAATTAATATTGTTATGGGCATATAAAGGGTGTGCAATTGCACACCCTCAAATCCTAAATTTCTCTTTTTTGCAAGCCCAGATAAATCACCAACTGAATCTTGCACCCCCTATAAAAGTGGAGTTGAAAGCGCAAGAGTACAAAACTCAATTCCTTATCTTAGTTCTCACTTCTCACTCACGTACTCACAAATCCAGAGATGAGTGTCGCAACCATTAAGGGAAACTTAGCACCAATAACAATGGTAGCAACCATTAAAGACAAGTTAACAAAAATGACAAGGGATAGATGAACACTTTGATTCTTTGGTGTGCAAAGAAAAAAAAAAAAATCTTTGCTCTTTTATTTTGTTGTGTATCTTTTCTTGCACCCCCTCTCTTCAATTCATGGCTCCGCCCCTGCTTGTAAATCTATAATACAAAACATCATGGGTTTTTGAGGGTTCAACGGCTAGATAACATTTTGGAGACAAACGGATGATCCAACCATCCCAGTCTCATCCTAGCCATTTACATCTAACGAATGTAAGAGTTGTAACCTTCTTCCATTATGGCTATATGCATTGATAACCCTCATAATTAGCTCCACACTAATTAATAAAAATAATGTCCCACCAAAAAAATAAAGTGGACAATCAAATATTAAAATCAAGTAGAACTCATATTTTTAAACTCAAAAATAAAAATAAAAATAAAAATCCCTTGCACCATATCTTTAAGAAAATCAGATTAGCCAAACCTTCATAAACCTGCAGAACACAAAGAACATTGAACATTGGCGGTTACAACGTGTAAAACCCAAACAACAAAAACCTTAGATCCTTTTTAAAAAAATACAAAGAATAATTTTCATTATACTCATTGTAAAGGAAATAATCGAAAAATGAAATACATATCCATAAAATTACTCACTGAAAATTTACTCTTAAATTATAGGCCTTATTTTAATTTTAGCGCTCGAATAAGCCAGCCTTCATCAACCTGCAAAACACAAGTAACATTAGAGCATTTGAGGTTGCAGTGTGTAAAACCGAAAGAACAAACAATTTTAGGTCCTTTTTTTAAAAATACAAAGAATAATTCCTATAATTTTCATTATCTTAATGGTCGTATCTTCATGTTCCCCTGAAAAATGAACCATGTTTTCATCCATAACAAATTTAGCATTCTTAGGAACATTTGAGGATTCTTGATAACATTGCAAAACACAATGCCAAACATGGTTTATTATAACCCTAGCCATTTACATCTAACGAATGTAAGAGTTGTAACCTTCTTCCATTATGGATATATGTATTGATAACCCTCATAATTAGTTCCACACTAATTAAAAATAAATAAAAATAATATCCCACAAAAATAAATAAAGTGGACAATTAAATATTAAAACCAATCATATTTTTACACTCATATTTTATTATAAAAAAATAAGAAAATTCCTTGCACCATATCTTTAAGAAAATCATATTAGCCAACCCTTCATCAACCTGCAAAACACAAAGAACATTAAACATTGACGGTTACAACGTGTAAAACCCAAACAACAACAAAATTTAGATCTTTAAAAAAAAATACAAAGAATAATTTTCATTATACTCATTGTAAAGGGAATAATTGAAAAATGAAATACATATCCATAAAATGATTCACCAAAAATTTACTCTTAAGTTATATGCCTTATTTTAATTTTATCGTCTGAATAAGACAACCTTCATCAACCTGCAAAACAAAAGTAACATTAGAGCATTTGAGGTTGCAATATGTAAAACCCAAAGTACAACCAACTTTAAGTCCTTTTTAAAAATATACAAAGAATAATTCCCATAATTTTCATTATCTTATACGATTGTATCTTCATGTTCCCCTGAAAAATGAACCATGTTTTCATCCATAACAAATTTAGCATTCTTAGGAACATTTAAGCATTCTTGATACAGATCATGACTATATTTTTGTCCATATAAACATGATTGACAATTGTGGTGGCTTGAGATTTTACGGGGACATCAAATCTTAATCATTCATTGATGCCATGAATGGTTTAATCAAAATCTGCTTCCTCTTTAAATTGAGACTCTTTGCTGTAAAAAGTGAGATATGAATGACTCGACCAACTGTTTCGCCTTAGAAATGTAAGCACAAAAAGTATCCTTCTTAACCATGCTTAATCTTAAATTTAAACACGAAGAGTAAAAATCTTGATCGGGTATCTTTCTGCTAAGGTACAATTATCAAGCTCACCCAGTTCACCGTTGATTTAGATTTTGTGTCCTCCCGGTGGTCTGTTTCGACACCAAGAAACAGTTACAAAAAGGGCCATCATAATTGAGGAGAAAATTGAGGACATGTACTATGTGATTAAGGTATACAACTCACTTTTTTCTTATTTTAATCAGACCAAAAAGATCGGAAAGGAATCACCAGAGCATATGGATAACGAACAGAGGACAATAGTCCTTGCGATATAAAAATAATTTATGGGAGGATGCAATTACATTTAATGCTCATCAGATGAAGATTCCGCATAATAGTCTCATTAAAACCACCAATCTTTGGGGATCGTACATTTTTTTATTCAAGGACAAAATAAGATAATTTACCTTGATTTTTATCAAAAACATATTATTTTAATCAGTTGGAAGCGTAACCGAATTTATAATTATTTGGATGAAAAATATCTAAGATACGCATAGTTTCAAAATCTCATGAGTCAAATTAAGTCCTATGATAGTGTGTAGTAGTAATTATTAAAATCATTATGATCAAAAATTATCCCGTCTCATGCCGTGCCGTTACGGCACGGGTTATTTCTAGTTAAGATACATAAGACAATAGTATATAATCACAATGTCACAAGGAAAACACAGTTATGCCAAGCTCAAATTACTTTTTAATGAATCTTAACAATGTAAGACAATCAATGTCTTTATCTGGAACAACCAGCTCTTATTTTGCTCGGTAGCTCCAAATCCAGTTAACCATGTCTGGTGCATATGCATCCAGACAAACCCATTTGATGCAGAATCCTATAAAAAGAAGATCACAATCAACACCAACTAGTTTTGACTTATAAAGATATGGTACAAAAGAAAATGTCTTACCATTGTGCATAAAACAACAGTACAATTACAGCCTTTTGGTCCTTCATCTAAGAAGACATGGCGAAATAAAAAGTGGTGAGTAAGTCTTGAATTGTCATTACATAGCCACAAGATAAAACAAGAATTCTTTTGTGAAAATCAGAAAAAGAATATAGGTCTTACCGGATAACTCCTACTTATCAAACTTAACTGACCATGTGTCTAATCCAATTTGCGCATAGCTAACTCGGTCCACCCATATCCGGAACTTTTTTCTTTGCTTGTATCCATAAAACTTAGGAAGTTCGTCAATAGAGTCATGAAGCAACAACTCTTGTCCAGATGGATGAACAAAGACTCCGGATGGATTCTGGATCAGTAGATAGTTAAAACGAGTAGACTTAAGTGATACACTTCTCTTGTTGTGATAAACCAAGGGTTTTTAAACCCAAAGAGAAGATAAACTCCAAACAATGAATCAGTTTCAGACTTTTATCAAATCCCAACACGTAAACATTACTATATAACAAGGGAAAGCCTTAATAACCACCATATAAAAATAGGAAAAGATGGATAAAAAAGAGATAACTTAGGTGAGAACTTATACTAGACTTACACAGATTGCTTTCAAGTTTGGAATATGTTGTTCGGATATAGCAAAGTCTGCCCGTCACCATTGCTCGTAGAACAAGTAGAATTCTACTATTTTGTGTCTAGGATTTCTGTTGGAAAATTTTTTTTTTGGGAATTCCATAACAACGTCTCTCGGTGAAAGTTTTGTTCCTAACTTGAAATGACCAATGGCCTGAATGATTCCAGAAGCACACCTCTCAGTTGCATGAATTATCTTAGGGTTGTTCATCGTATTTTCAGTGTGCTACTGCAGAAGCTCCTCCATCGTGTTACTTACCTTCATAACACATGCAAGTGACACAAAATTGACACCCTACAGTTTTCAACTGTTTTAACGCAAGGATTGTATTTCGGAAGGAAATATATATTGGAGATACAAACCATGACACCATATACATCTGGAACAGTGAAGAGCTCAGCATCATTGCCAGAATGATCACCACAAACAAGAGTATTACCGGGTTATTTTCCGTCACCAAATTTTTTCAGCAAATAGACAAGCGCTGCCTGCCCTTTACCTCCACGTTTTGGTAAAACATCTAAAGAATGGCCTCCACTAAAAATTATCTTTATGCCTACCTGCTCAATGAGAAAGGAAAGACACAACAAATTAAGACATACTTCTAATGAAGATAGAATCTTGTAGAAGATTAAAATACGCCATCTCAAGAATCCCACCCCACGTTTTGCAAGACACTCTAGGAGGGCCTTTTTCACCCCCTCGGCTTTCTCCTTATCCACATTAAAGCTAAGCTTGTATCGTCTTTGCCGTGACTCTGGATGCATTAAACACGTATAACAATTACAAGCTCACAACTATTCAGAATCCAAACACAACTACCGCAAGCCCAAAACGGTATAGTCACAAAGCATTCATACCTTATATATGAGCTGAGGAAATTTATGTGTTTCCTCCATGAAAATGGCTCTGTCCCAGTTTTGATTAAGAAATTGCTCACAGGCAATGTATGGTACCATTGATTCACCATATGCTATCTCAGTTCCTACAGACGTTATAATTACATCTGGAGTTAACATTGGCGCGCGTTTCTTCAAACGCTTGTAAGCTTCAAGTGTACGTCCCGTCGAGAAAACTAACAAAGAATTGTGACAGTAACTGGATTCCCACAAATGATGGAACCTTAGCTGCGAAGTGTGGTCATCATGATTATCATGGTCAACCTGGCAAGTGAAAGAACACAGACAGACAGACAGATGCATGAATCACAACGAAATAATTGAACAATATTCGTGGACACTATTAACTTAAGTGTACATTAATTTTCAATAGTAATTACCACTGATGATCATCCTCCGTCTTTGTAGAAATTAAGAAGACTCGAGACTGCATTACATATTTAGGGTTTTTCTTTGGAAGTGTTTTATTTTTACCAACTATAAAAAAAAATTCGCACTTTTTACGAAAAATGGGTCATTTTTCCAAAAAAATTTAAACCATGGTTCAAATGGACGAGTAAAAATTAGTATGGGTGAAATGGATAAAAAAAATAGCAAGGATGAAACTGGATTCATCCTGGCTTAAACTTAAAAAATAGCGAGGGTGAAACTGGATGCATCCTGATGTAAATTAAAAATAAGAAAAAATATTTGAAAATGGGTAGGATGAATTTGGTTACATCCTGGCTATTTTTATGTTTTTGTCCATTTAAATAATATCAAAATCTAGATGTCTTTTTCACCTAAAATTATTGATTTTGGTCTTTCTAACCAATTTTGTCTACTTTTTAGAGGCTCCGGATCCCCTGTCCTAGAAAAATCCATGTACCCACCAGTCATAAGTTGACACGTATCTTTTTTTCTTCCATAAATCAGATTTTGTGAAGTGAATAAAAGCTTGTTTAGGTTAGAAGATATGCTCTCTTTCACAACGTCCAAGCTATGTGGACAAAGAAGCTCTTGCCTGCTGATTTACTTCCTCTTCTTTTAAAAGTGGAAAGTTAGTTTTCTTGTCTGTTTTTGTTTCTTGTTCTCTACCAAAAAAAAAAAAAAAAAAGTTAGAAGATATCGTATGAATAAAAAAGGGAAAAAAATCTCTCCTAATTATCTCCCTTTTGTCCATTGCCTCATCCTCGTAGCAGAGAATGTGAACCGCTCAACAAATCACCAGGTATACTGTTACATGATCTAGCTGCCAATTTTCTTCACTTAGGTTTCCGACATACTTAATAAAATTTAGCACTAAATCACCAAGAGTATAATCGACACATTTAGCACCATTGAATTTTTAGGTTGAGAGGCGAGAAATCGATAGGTAGAGATGTGAACAGGGCTAAATCTCCGATTAAGTTGTTCACACCAAACTTCAAAGATGTCCCCATTTAAACGTTAATCTAGCCTTATAAGTGGAAAGTTCAATACAAAATTTCGATGAATGTTATGGTTGCAGTAGACTATGTGTAAACAGTTAACTATAAGAAAAACCCACGAGATCACAATGAGCCAATGAAAATATGCAACACGCGCAATGAGAGAGGCTCAGCGCATCATTAGTAGAGGTGTAAAACGTGCCGGCCCGGCACAACCCGGCACACGAAGTCGCGTGCTTCACGTGCCATGTGTCGTGCTGTGCTGTGTCAACGATTTAAACGTGTTGTGCCGTATTGTGCTTTACTAGTCAAAACCTAGGCACAGCACAACCCATGGGCACATCACATGAATAAACGTGTTGTGCCGTGCTGGCACACGTGTTATAAACAATTTGAAATCACTTAATGGTATACATTAAGACGGACATTATTACTAGAATCTAAATAGACATCATACCATTTGAATTTTTTTCAAGTAAAATCAACAAGTTTATTGTTCAATAAAAAGAAATAACCCATCAAATATAAAATTGGATCATTGTCATGTAAATTAATGTTCTAGTCAAATATAGGTAATGACATTATAACAACGATATTGGAATATATTTTCCAAATATTTAGGTATTATATGTGTTGTTATAAAAATAAGTCAACATAAAATGTCAAGAACTAGCTAGAATAGTGACTCTTTTGTGAAATATACACAAAATGTGATGTATTATGCCTTGTTATATTGTGTACTTGTGCATGCTATGACGTGCTTTCTTAACGTGTTGTGCTGTGCTGTGCCACGTGCTAATCCATGCCGCGTGCTGTGCTGGGCTACTGTGTCAATTAGTCAAACCCAGCACATCCCATTTAACTAACGTGTTGTGCCGTGCTGTGCTCGTGCTGGCACAACCCAGTTTACACCTCTAATCATTAGTACTCATTTTGAACTTCATTATCAAAGAAAAAATGAAGAAGAATTAGTACTCATTTTGAATGCTATGACCGTATAAGATTTGCGTGATCTTTTCTTGCCTGAATAAATCTTGCACTATATTCACTTGCATTTAGAATGATTAATTAGTGAGTTAAGAACCTGTCCATTTTTGTGTGTACTTTTGCTAAGTTTTGGTTACTTTTTGTTGTTCTTGGTAAAAAAAAATTGAGTAATAATTTTTTTTCTTTCTTTTGCTCAATAATTTGACTAATAAATGGTAATCATTTCTAAGGGGTATTATTTTGGGAGGGTATGGAAACCAAAATATGGCGAAATTCAATTCAAGTGTTAAGCGTAGTACAATCGAAGAAAATTTTACATGAAGTTGAAGTTTAAAACACATCAACTGTTTGAATTGACTTCAAGAGTTTCGTTTCAAATGTTAAATTAATATACACTCTATTTTAATGAGTAAGATCTTCATGCACAATTACATTTTAACTGTATCGAAATTGGTTATAATTTTCTCATGTTAAATCCTTCATCGACCACATTCGTTGGTAATATATATAGGGTTTTTTGATCTAACCAATGCGTGGAGCATGGTAAGTGGTAATCCATCGTATGTGAGTATAGTTAATTTTATGAGACACTGGGGCAAACTAAATACTTAGAAAATCAAAACCGTTGGATTATTAGAAAAATATACCCCAAAGTCTGAAGAAGTTAAGATTATTTTATTCCATACATTTAGTTATCGGGTGGTATTCGTATGGAAGTTTCAACGTTTATCTGTTTTTTCATGTAATTTTTGGTGAAACCGAACTTCAAAAATTGCAAGTATTTTTTTTTATTTTATCTTTTTGGAATAAACACAAGAAAGAAAATAAGAGGAGTGAAATATTCTAGCTAGAATTCACCATGCATCATTGCCCAGTGCCTACCATCCCACATTGTATTATTTGGTGAATATGGTTCTCACTTCTCACGAGTCATGATAGAAACCAACATTATTATATTACCTCCTCTCTTGTTAAACTGTTGTCAACCAATTTAAGTCTGTATAGCCCACTGGTTCTATGAGTTCTCTCCCCTCTAGCATTTTACATATTTGAACTCCTTTCTTACATCAGTAATCTTCTTGAATGTTGCTTTCTGATCACCTTTCACTTCTTAACTACTCAATTAAAGATTCAAGATCAACTCTCTATATGGTTACGTATATATTTCCAACAGTAGACACTTAATTATATCCTATCTAGCAAAACAAATTTTCATTCCATAGTACAGTTGGATTATCATTCTCTAGTAAATTAATTAAATGATTTTGGAAAACTCGTCAATGTCTCATAGGATTGTTTGAAACGTATTTCACGTCTTATATGCTTCTGAAATATGTATGAGTTGGTTGAGAAAAGAGTCGGAAACCATGATGGACTTCCTCTGAAGAAAACGGTGAGTTACTATATAACACGCACCACCATCAATAATGTACGTTGTTAGGTGATTTTAATTTAATATGTAAGCGATTCGTTTCAGGAATTAAAAGTTTTAAACCTATCTTTTCATTTTGTCATTATGAATCTATGATCGATCTATTCATGAACACAACCATTTTCTTCAAGAATCACAATCCACCAAAATCAAGGTAGCTCTAGCTGTACTTACTCGTTTTCAATTTACCATATTTCATGTCAGCAATATAATCAAGTCCTTATATACATTCATTAAGTGCATGAAACCGACTTAAGAAAAGCTACGTGGTTGTTTCTTATTAGTTCACTGCCAAACGTACAACAAAGTCACTCTGGGAGTACATGGACATGAGGCATTACAACCTATCTCATAAGCTGATAATCCATATTAATTAGTTTACCCTGGCATTTTCAGCTCATAAGAGAATGTCAAGAAGCTCAATTATTCCCCAAGAGATTGAAGAAGATATTTTACTAAGATTACCAGTGAAAACCAATTTACATTTCAAGTCAGTATGCAAGAGATGGTATACACACATTAGCAGTACTAAATTTTTCAATGATCATCTTATTCTTGCCAACGAAAAACCAAGACTCATGATCAGATATATGCTACCTATCGATTTGTTAAGTTTTATTCCGTTGATTATGATTCAATATTGTCAGCGTCGTCAGCTTCATCGTTGTCGTCCGCAACATGCAAGAGTGATGGAGCGGCTCTAATGAATTTTCCAGCAGTGACAAATAAGAAGAATGCAGAGACAGATCGTTACTTAATATTTTTGGGATCTTGTAATGGCTTGCTTTGGCTAGGAAACTATTGCAGTGCTACAATAATTCTTTGGAACCCTGCAACTGAAGAATACAAGGAAATTACACCACCACCACTTGACATTCTTCAATTCGAACTTCGATTCTCCAGTGGCCTTCTTATACATGGGTTTGGTTACGATTGACAAATTAATGATTACAAGTTGGTATTTATAGCTTCGAATGAAGTTTATGCCAAGTCACATGAGTTCATGCCTAGCTAGCTTATTATGTATAGCCTATCTTTTTTATCTGTTTTGTGAGCCAAATTGAGAAAAACTAAATTCATATTTTTCTTAAAAATTGATTGATTTTCTTATTTTTGTACCAAAAGATTAAGAGAAACGTCGCCAAACTCTAGCTAACAAAGTTTAAAATGAACACACAATTACAAAGAAAATTCAAACTTGATAACAGAGAGTAAAATACCCAAAGATTTGTTGTGAAATGCATCAAAAGTACATTGTTGAACTTGGGTGGTATTTTTACCTTGAAAACACAAAAGTAAGTAAGCCTAACCTAATGCCGCAAGCTATTTTAATTTACTCCGGCATCTCAAAATTTTATTACTTTGATTACTCCAATGAAGTTAATTTCAAATGAGAGGATCCATTTCGTTTTAGCTTATGCTATCTGAAACTGATTTGGTTGAAAATTTTCATCATTACCCACGTTATATATCTGCTATTTGAGATAAATATTCACTCAATTTTCATGGTCCAATATTTGTTATTTTCTTGTACTCATTTTTCATTAGTCTCAATAACCATCTATGCTCCGTACTGTTGAATCAACCTTCCACCTTCCACCAATTCCACCAATCACTCCTCCAATTACACCACCAACCTTTACCTAACATGGACTTCCTTGTATTCTACACCTACTCCACCAACCTTCACCTAACATGGACTTCCTTGTTTTCTTCATTTACCTACTCCATTATTTAATTAATGTAATTATTTAATTCTTGTAATGTTGGTTATAAATACCTCCCATTTTGGAGATAAAAAAATAACAATTATTTTTGAGTTGAACCTTAAGTTTAACATGGTATCAGAGCTCCATGGTGAGTTGAGTGCTTCTTAGTAATAGTGAGTGCTTCGTTACTTCGATTGATCCTTCTTCCGCTGGCATAAGGTTCTTGTTTTTCTTTATACACTTATTGAAACAAGTAAGTTGTACTACCGATTTTATGATAAACTTGTTATGTTGAGTTTATGATTGTCCTTTTTAAATCCTACTTAAACTTGTTAATCCATTTATCTTGGACTAAGTAAGTTGTACTGTTGTTTTTTTGTTTCGTACAAACAGTTATCATCTTTGATCAAGATTTTTTTTATTGAGTTTGTTTTTCTTATAAGCAAACCCTTGTTAAGTTTGTTTTCATATATTTGGTTGATTTGTCAAACTTAATTTCTATGTGCAAGAGAGAAAACTTGATTTGAATTTAAACTCTTACCGTTTTTACCATTATAGGACTTGTTCCTCTTATTCGACTACTCATATAATTTTTAGCTACTAGCTAGTATCTAGCTGGTTTGTTTTTCGCCCACCATAAACAGTTGTATACACAATCAGTTTCATTTGTCCCTTTTTTTAATCTAACTTAAAAAAAAAAAAAAAAAAGCTTTCGCAAGCTGCTTGCGACCTGTATTCATACTTCATATAATTTCTTCTCTAATCGTGATAATGTCTTCCGTTAAACGTTGTGTTTACTGTGGAGGCAATTCACACTTCGTGGAGAAATGTTTCAAGAAAATTGGCTATCCCCATTGGTGGGACGCCTATAAAATACAAATAAAGATCGACCAAAGAGGGGTAGATACATGTACTTCAATGATGACTACGACGACCGATAATCATTCTTCCGTGGTGGAATCTCATTCTTTGGTTAATCCGAACTTGTTTAAGCAATCAAGTAAGGTTGACGTCGCTTTACTTGCTACTGATTCTGGAAAAGATCATGGCTGGATTCTCGATTCTGGTTCTACGGGTCATATGACGTTCGATGCCTCTATTTTGAAAGATCCGTTCCTACCTGCGTATACAACTATTTCCAACGCCAATGGTGTACCGTATCCGGTTACCGGAGCTGGGAGAGTTGATTTAACACCTTCCTTGTCCTTAGAACACACATTATTGGTTCCTTCTCTTTCAAATAATCTCTTGTCTACAGCGCAAGTAACCGCACAATTAAATTGTTTAGTACTAATCTACCCCACTTTCTGTCTTCTTCAGGATCTCGCAACGGGAGATAATTGGGCGAGGTACTAAGAGAGATGGTTTATATTACATCGACGATGTTTGTGAAGGGAGATCTCTTTCAGTTAAAAGGTCTTCTTATGTATCTAAAAATCATATCTTATTGTGGCACCGACGGTTAGGACATGCTTCTTTTGGATATTTGGAGCACTTGTTTCCTGATTTGTTTAAGTCTTGCAAACTGTCAGACTTTAAATGTGATACTTGCATTCTTGCGAAGAGTCATCGTACTACTTACCCAGATAGTTTCAGTAGAAGATATGTCCCATTCGATTTGGTTCATTCTGATGTCTGGGGACCTTCTCGTATTACCAGTACTTCTGGATTTCGGTGGTTTGTTATCTTCATCGATGATTGTACTCGTATGACCTGGCTCTATTTAATGAAGAATAAAAGTGATGTGGCTGATCGTTTTCGCGCATTTCATAAAATGATTCAGACACAATTTTCGGCTAACTTAAAGGTCCTTCGTTCTGATAATGGTGGTGAGTATGTTAATGAAGTATTACAAGGATACTTTAGAGAACATGGAATTATTCATGAAACTAGTTGCCTATCTACGCCACAGCAAAATGGTGTGGCGGAAAGAAAAAATCGCCAGTTACTTGAAATTACGAGGGCATGCTTGATTGGGTCAAATATGAAGCCAAAATTCTGGGAAGAAGCTATTACTAGTGCAAGATATATCTTCTTAATCGAGTACCAACAAGTGTTTTAAAATTTCAGACACCTTTGGACAAATTGGCTTCATTTGTAACAATACCTTCTCATCTTAAGCTTCCTCCACGAGTATTCGGTTGTGTTGTTTTTGAACATCTGCAGAAACATCTACGTACAAAGTTAGATCCTTGTGCTATCAAATGTGTTTTTATTGGTTATCATCCATTCCAGAATGGTTATAGGTGTTATCATCCTCAAAGTCATAAATTTTATGTTACTATGGATGTCACCTTTTCTCGAGCACGAAATGTTTTACTCATCCGATGTATCCGATTCTCCTCTTCAGGAGAGAGTGTTATTGAAGAGTTGAATTGGATGGATTTGTTTCCGATTAATAGTGAAATAAATATGACAGCAAATGAAACAAGCATAAGTACACATCCAACTGTCAATAGTTCAAGAATTGATGACATACAAGTCATGGAGCCGGTTCAAGAGTTCGATATTCCTGTTTTCGAAGAAATTGACACCCTTGCTCTTGAAGATCCATCTCTCTCTTCATCAACAGTACCTACATCTAATTGTCCTCCAGCCGGTGCCGATGTCCCTGAGGTAAGCATAGATTGTTCGATTAATACTAATGATACTTGTGAACTACCCGACACCGACAGTACCAGTTGCCACCAAGGAGTAATCGTGGAGTTCCACCAGATCGTTTTTCACCTGAAGCATTAAGGAAGGTGAAATACCCTATTTCGAATTACGTGTCAACTCATAGATTATCAAAGGAGGGAAAAGCGTTTGTCAGTCAAATGGCAGATGTTACTATTCCTAGAACAGTAGAAGAAGCACTATCTAATCCGAAATGGGCTGGTCCTATGAAAGAGGAGATGGTGGCACATGAAGAAAATGGTACATGGGATATAGTCTCACTACCAAAAGGAAAGAAACCAGTTGGTTGCAGGTGGGTATATACTATCAAGCATAATCCAGGATGGCTCTATTGACAGGTATAAAGCAAGACTTGTGGCTAAAGGGTTTACCAGGACTTATGGTATTGATTATCGGGAGACATTTGCTCATGTTGCAAAAATCAACACTATTCGAGTATTATTGTCTTTGGCAGCAAATCTAGGCTGGCCTCTACAACAGTATGATGTAAAAAAAAATTTACATGGTGACTTGCAAGAAGAAGTCTACATGACACTACCTCCAGGTTATAATGCTCCAAACAATGCTAATGTTGTGTGTAAGTTAAAGAAGGCTTTATATGGTTTGAAACAATCTCCCAGAGCATGGTTTGGTAGATTTTGCATTGCAATGAAGAAGTTTGGGTATATACAGAGTAATGCTGATCATACCTTGTTCCTTAAAAGAGTAGGTGACAAGGTCACTGCTCTTATTATCTATGTAGATGATATGGTGGTAACAGAAATGACCACGAAGAGATGAGTAATCCGAAAAATTTCTTGTATTCTGAGTTTGATATGAAAGATTTGGGTGGACTTAAGTACTTCTTGGGTATTGAAGTTAATCGATCCAGAAAGGGAATTTTCTTGTGTCAGCGAAAATATGTGATTGATTTGTTGAAGGAAACTGGTATGACTGGTTGTACGCCAATTGGGTCTCCTGTGGAACAAAATCATGGTCTTGAAGAATGTTCTGATCAAATACCAACAGACAAAGGACAATATCAGAGGTTAGTTGGTCGCTTGATTTATCTTTCTCATACAAGGCCAGATATTGCTTATGCTATAAGTGTTGTAAGCAGATTTATGCATAATCCGGTGACAACACATGGATGCAGTAACCAGGATACTAAGATATTTGAAGTCCGCACCAGGCAGAGGTTTGATGTTTTCAAAACATGGACATCTTGATGTATCAGGTTACACTGACTCAGAATGGGGAGGTAAAGGTGACAGGAGAAGATCAACATCTGGGTATGTTACCTTTGTTGGAGGAAATTTAGTGACATGGAAATCTAAGAAACAACATGTTGTTTCCTTATCCAGTGCTGAAGCAGAATATAGAGCAATGGTAAAAGGCATTTGTGAATTGTTATGGTTGAAAAGGCTTATGGGAGAGCTTGGTTTCCCATCTGAAAAACCTATGAAGTTGTTTTGTGATAATCAGTCAGCAATCAAAATTGCAGAGAATCCGGTGCAACATGATCGAACGAAGCACGTGGAAATTGATAGGAACTTCATTTATGAGAAACTTGAAGAAAAAATTATTGAAGTACCATATGTCCGAACAACACAACGGTGGCGAGATATTCGACTAAGGCCGTATCAAATAATATATTTAACGATTCACTTGTCAAGTTGGGCATCTGTGACATATATGCACCACCTTGAGGGAGAGTGTTGAATCAACCTTCCACCTTCCACCAATTCCACCAATCACTCCTCCAATTACACCACCAACCTTTACCTAACATGGACTTCCTTGTATTCTACACCTACTCCACCAACCTTCACCTAACATGGACTTCATTGTTTTCTTCATTTACCTACTCCATTATTTAATTAATGTAATTATTTAATTCTTGTAATGTTGGTTATAAATACCTCCCATTTTAAAGATAAAGAATAACAATTATTTTTGAGTTGAACCTTAAGTTTAACACGTACTTCCTGCAAAATTAGAGGCAATGGTTATATCATTTTAGGCGTGTTCGGTGAGACGGTAACCATCTATATTTTTGATCCACATATCCTAAAAATGGTCTTCATGGCATAAGCCAGATTGCCAATGGACTGTTTGATGTGATGGATCGGTGGTGGAGCCGGCTTGGACCAGACTCCACTTGTAAGATGATCCGATACCAACAACGGCATAGAAGTAAGAAGTAAATTACCCTTGCACATGAAATCGTAAAAACCCTAATTCCCTGCCGAGCAGAGAAGACGCAACAATGTCAAGCATTCCTCAAGAGATCGAAAAAGAGATTTTATTAAGGTTACCGGTGAAATCCATCTTACGCTTCAAATCCATATGCAGAAATTGGTATAGGTTAATCCGTAGTCCTGAATTTGTCAAGGATCATCTTATTGTTGCCAAGAAAAACCCTAAACTCATGGTCAGATATGTCCTAAGCCGATTATACGAAGATATGTTTTATTCCGTAGATTATGATTCCATATTATCTTCCTTAGCATCATCATTGTCTTCGTCCGCAACAACATGCAATTGTGACAAAGCGGTTCTAATAGATGATCCAGCGAAAGAATTAAAAGGAGTTACTCTGATGAAAGTTTTGGGATCTTGTAATGGCTTGCTTTGTTTAGATACCACTGGCGATAATTTACTAATTCTTTGGAACCCAACGACTACAGAATATAAGACATTTGTACCACCATCTATTGATCTTCGTTTACCTTCTTACGGGTTTGGTTACGATAGCAAAGTTAACGATTACAAGTTGGTATATATATCAAAGGATCACGTTTATGCATATTCGTTAAAATCAGGTTTATGGAGAAAAAATTTCAACAGACTAAACACCATCCCTCATGTGTATGTTGGGGAACCAGTAGGTTTGTTTCTGAATGGTGCTCTTCATTGGACACTAACTACTGACAACCTCTGCTTGGAAGAAACTTTCAAATCCATAGTTGCTTTTGATATTAGCAGTGAGAAGTTCATGAATTTTCCTTTACCAGAAGAACTTATACTACGCCCAAGAGGTAGTAGTTGTCATGTCAGAATGTTGGGAGAATCCCTTTGCTTAGTTTTTGGTGTCGCCAATGTCCATGTTGATGTGTGGGTCATGCAAAATTATGGAGTGATAGAATCTTAGACTAAGCAATTCACCACTACTGAAAAAACAATTACTGAACATCCGAGGGCGTTAAAGTTCTATTGGTATTTTATAAATGGTGATATTATTCTTATACGGGTTGGGGGACGTTTCGCTTTATACGACCGAAAGAATGACATAATTAGGTTTCTGAATATCAATGGTATCGAAGAAACTTATTGTTACTCGGAGAGTTACGTGGAAAGCTTAGTTTCACTAAATTCAGGTATTTATACGGCAAAAAGATTACAAATAAGCTAGTCCCTAAGCTCGGAAGAAGTTAAAGAAAAGGGTAATTCGATGAACGCAATCACAATTTATGCACATGGCTTCATTTTTAATTTTGAGCACCTCTTTCATGCATATATATCCTCTCGGAGATAATCCCGTGAAAAGATGTTTCATGAGGACTAGAAGTCCCTTTTTCTAACTGCATCTTTATAAGCAACCTATTATATATTAGCTTTCATTTACTCTTTGCACGAGTTATTTTTTGTTTAATTGTTCGAATGTCGCACTATTTTTTTTTATCTTGGTTTGTTCTATTGCATGATATCACTCCACAATCTTCTTGTCATTGTCAATGTCTATCGTTATTGTTTTGTTTAGTGGTGACGTGAGCAGTTATCTTTCTTTATAACTAGTAAGCACCCATTTAAGATGCATATGTTTGAATTTTTACTTATCCAACAATACTAAATTTCAAAGCCATAATTTTTTTTTCCTAAACCAAAAATTTACTATTCTTATTTGTACTCGTTACGTAGACGACTTAAAGATCTTTTCAAATATATAAATTTTAAAAAAATCCGGTGCATATTTTGAAATATATTTAGTTTTTGTTGTAAGGCCTACGGCTCATAGATGTGCGGCCCATCTATATAGTTAGGGTTTACCTTTCTATGTATATAAAGGATACTATGGTTATGTAATAAGATTGATGCCAATCAATAGAAACCTTCTTCTCTTTGCTTTCCCTACAATTCCCCTATAATACGTGGCAATGGATATTATTATTTTTTTGGGTTGTTATCAAATCCGTGAAGGATTGTTTTTAATCGCTGTAATCAAATCAGATAAGTTGGATTTGATTTTGATTTTGATTTTGGTTTGTCAAGCTAAGTTTGATTAGATTTGATTTGGTTTGGTTTGATTAGTTTTGATTTGATTAAATTAAATTAATTAGTGTATGTACTAATCGGGGGAAGGAAATCTGCCACGATGGGAAAGTCCTGTGTATGTACTAATGGCCGCGGAAGAAAATACGTTTCTTTTCTGAATTTTTTTTTACGAGGAGAAAGAACAAAACTTACGCCGGTCCAACACCAACCGACCCCGATCTGGTCCGACTAACTCCAACCGACCCCGATCCAGTCCGACTAACTCCAACCGACCCCGATCCGGTCCGATCCAGCTCCAACCGACCCCGATCCGGTCCGATCCAGCTCCAACCCACCCGGTGCAGCTCTGTCATGTCCTGTTCTCCGGTTTTGGGACATGCGCGACTAAGTTTGTACCGGTCCTGCCTATATACTGTAGGAACCAAAATCCGAGGTATGTGATTATAATGCGGGTTTTTACGTTGAGTACTTTCTAGGCCTATTTTTTTTAGAACATGCCTAGTTCTTTTTTGTGTGTGTGTGTGTCAAGATAAGCCTACATCATAGAAATTGTCAATTTAAATTATAATTGTTGATTTCGACCATTAAGAATTTTGGTTTTATCGTTATTTTGTTCTCTTGAAATGATATTGGCTATAGTTGAATGATGTTTATTTTTTTGTTCAATTGGTTGTACCAACTCAAGTCCAATATATTCATTTGGGGCTTAGAAGTACTTGAGCACCATTATTGGATACTTGATATTTTCCCAATTTTTTTTTTTGAATGTTCAGTGGAATTTTCAAAACATATGTTCAAATAAAATCACATGTATTCCAAATTTTTTGTGGAAGAACTCCCAATTTTTTTTTTATTTGAGTCGGAAAATTTTCATTTCTCTACTTCATCCATAATACTAACGAACCGGTATATGTTGAAGTATGACAGCAAGAGAATTAATTATTTTTTTTTAGTAATATATTCAACCTAAAGTAATTGGTTGACATGTGTAGTGAGATTCTCTTGGCCTAATGAGATAAAGAAATTTCTCAAATTAAGCTAAATATAGCAAAAATGAAAATGGAAAGAACCCCAAAGTAATGAGGGTTTAGATGCACCGACTCATATAAAGCATGTGAAAAGGGACATATATATCATGAGAAAAAAATTTAAAAAAAAAATCATTATTTTTTTTCCCAGCAGTAATGACACCAAAGTATAGGTATCAATTGAACATGGGATCAGCTAAAATGTAATTCTAGCCCCCATCATAAATAAAAGAGTTGGAAATGCACCTGGTCATAGGTGTTGGTATATACAATATAATGTGTATGTGTATCATAGTAACAACCAATTTTCACATCAACTTTAATGGCAACAAGAGCTTTGCCTGGCCAATTGACTATCTTATCGAGCTCAGCACTACTCATTTTTTTTTCAAGATAGAACAAAGACGTCGCAAAATCTCTAGATATACCAAGAGATAATCACACCTTGTTAAATTCCCAAGTAACCCGTGCAAATGGATATCATGTGGAACATCAAAATGATGAGAATGTAATTGATTGCATCTTTTATAGTCTCTAATATATTTGGAAGGAAATATATTTTAGAGAAACTAATGAGTCAATCTAGTGCAATGTAATTCACTATAATATTTGGATTATTGAATCACATTGACTCCGACGATGAAATGTTGGAAACTGACTCATACAGGCTTTGGGCATAACCATAAAGAAACTTTGGTTGTGACATGATGATTGTTTTGAAAGAACTCATACAAATATCACTTTATTTGAGTGAACGAAAATGGGAAAAAGATTGACATAATGCAAAGTGACGACATATCTCTCAATAAGTATTTTCTAAATTACTAGATGCACACCCCCCCTTCCCATTATGTTTTTAGATAAGAAAGCATATCACTCATTTTTACAAAGTCTTCAGTAAAACAGGATCGAGACCATCCTAAGATGCAAATGGTAAAAAAATTCATATTACAAAGAAAACAAGGTGAACTTTAGACAAATATTCATGCAGAATGAGGACCATTAAAGTGACTGATGGATCTGGTGAATGTTTTGACATTTTGTGACTAGTTATAGTTTCCAAAAAATTTGCGTTTGAAAACTCCTAGCACATATTACACAATGCAAAGTGCAAAGGCTAACCACCCTTGTTAATGCTAGAGAATTTACATCAAAGGTACTTGATGAATATTGCATGTTTAATATGATCAATATAGAGCATCTTATACCCAATGGTCTTGCAGAGGATACCATCAAAGGTTACAGATGGTGTCTAAGGAATAGGTTATGCGTACCAACCTATCTTTTATTGCTTTGGGGAGATGCAATATTACACGCATCTTACTTAATTTTTTTTAGAACCCAATATTAGTCAACCTTTTTTCTGGTCGGTTGGTAATCGGATTTAATCGACATTCGTGTTTTTACGAATTTTTGGTTACACTATATATGTGCCATTACGACTCCACATCGTACTATGATGGGTCTTCAAAACTGTTAAGTAGTTATGTTGGAAATGAGTTCCCAACAATTATCCGCATTTTAAAACTTTTGGCAGGAGATCTCTTACCGCTAGATTTGCGGGTTGTCATCTTAATGAGACATTCTTATCGTCGTTAGGGGGAGATAAGAAAAAGTATTTTCTAAGGGAACGACAGGAATTGTCGTGGTGTGTTCCCATGATCGTGTTCCCACTATGTCTCATGTTGATTCTTGTACTCCACAAATTTAAATCTGAAGTGACAAAGAATAATCGATTTTCAGAATGTACACTGATGTCTCTAAAGTAACAAGATCACACATACCAGATGCAAATATTCCTGCAAGGTTAGAAATCCTTAGTATGGGGTACACCATAGACTAAGGTGTTGCAACTACACTTGGTGGAAGTGTATTTAAGGCCTTGGCTCCATAAAGGAATATGGAGATGCCACTAGGTTCGATCAATGCTCACCTAGAAAGGAAGTAGATGAGTAAGGCAAAACCTAATTTGTATCATTAATGAAATCATCTCATTTGATTGTCTCTGACTATGTCCATGAATCAATACTGGAGGACGCTCCGAAGTTTAACGATTCCAGAGAACAATGACATCCCAAGTGGATTATGAAAACACACACGAGTCAATGGAAAGATCGTGTGAGCATATTAATGATTATTATTTTCATATACAGTTGCTAAAGGAAATTGAGCACGATGAGATCGAACCATGCTTATTATTGTTTGAATATCAACAATAAAGAGAATATTTGGCCTACACAATCCAGGTAGAATTTGATTCTTTGACAAATATATAGGTATTTGGTGTGGTAGTGCTAACCAACCAGGTGTAAAGCCTTTGGACATACATGATTATTTGTCACAAAGCACAGTGAGAATAATGAAGTCGTAATGGTATAAAGACTCTCCTTGTGGCGCGAGGTATATATCTCACAAAGACGTGGAATTGTTTACTTTGTTGTAATGAGCATTATAGCATTTTGCTACTTATTTAGCTTGGTAATTTTCAAAAGGACTTGAAATGCAGCATATGTATGTGGTTGTTACATATCTCTGAAAGAATCAAGAGATAGAAGATATTTACAAAAGTGCTTG
Source organism: Papaver bracteatum (assembly GCA_023529315.1). Lineage (NCBI taxonomy): Eukaryota > Viridiplantae > Streptophyta > Magnoliopsida > Ranunculales > Papaveraceae > Papaver > Papaver bracteatum. The sequence goes on from JAJJWX010004350.1 coordinate 918,919, forward strand.
ATAGACTTTTGTTTCCCAAATCAAGTAACTCTAAACCACAGAGTGCGTTTACAATTAGATAGAACATTCACTTATATATTGAAGCAATCAGGCGGAAGTGGTATACCCATCTAAGTGGCTATTTGATTTGGATGGGATAGACAAGTAAGTTATTATTCCTTGCGTGTTCATAAGAAAGTTCCTTATTTGGAATTGTAGCTATTTATGTTGATGTTACAGACATGATGTGTACTCTTGATGTAATAAGAGACCTTAAAATCTATTTAAAATCCGAATTTGAGATGAAAAATCTAGGGAAAGCTCGATCAAATACTGAGCTTGTGGTATATTATTTTACCATATTATATTTGTCTAAAGTTGTCAGGAAATTTAACAAAGACATGCATCCTGATAGCACTCCCATGATTAGTCGAGGTTCAAATGTAAGTAAGTGACCATTTCGTATAAATGAAGATGACGAAGATGTGTTGGGAGATAAAATTCCCATATCTAAGTACAATAGACGCATTTTTGTACTTAGTATAATAATGTACTCGATAAAATTTTGCATCCTCAAGGAACTTGTTAGCTAGATATAGCTTAGCGCCAACGCAATGTCATTGGAATGCTATAGTGAATGTAATCATGTACTTAAAAGTAACCATTGACATAAATTTGTTTTATCCCTGCAAAGATATTAAAAGGAATTCTAATGAAAGTGCAATCCAAAAGTTGTTGATTATGAAGGAAAAATAATCTCTTCTCCAACGAAAGTAATCAGGGGGAGATATGGTAGACTATTTTCTAATTCATTGCCAATATTCAGTTTCGAAAAGTATATGACTAAAGGAACTGTCTGGAACAACTCCGAAAGTAATCAGGGGTTGATGCCGACATCAGGGGGGAGGATCCAAGGATATGATGTCGACATATTTTACTTCGAAATTGAAGTCATGTTGTACTATTTTTCCCTTCGATCGAGAATAATTTTCCCCCAAAGGTTTTTGTTACTCGACAAGGTTTTTAGCGAGACAACACTAAAACATCAAGTATGTTGAACGTCGAAGACATAGAGATCACGTTGATATTACTAAAAATATCCGAATCAAAGAACTGAAACGTGATAGTCTGTTAAGCTGCGTAACTTTCAGAATCAACAACATGGTCTTATAAGCTTTCAAGTCACCAAGGTACAGTGTGATAAACTCCTTTTGTCTGCATTAGACTAATGAAATTTGTTTGATATCAGGGTGAGCATCTAATGGTGTGTCGAAATATTTTCCTTCACCGAGGTTAATTTTTCCCCAAAGGGTTTTGTTACTCGACAAGGTTTTTAATGAGACAACAACAAACACCGGGAATGTAATTTCCCAGCTAAGACTATTGTCTTTCTTATAAGGATTTTCTTCCTTAGGAGTTGTGAAGCAACTAGTAAACTTCAACGGATCAAAGTGATCATCTGCAACTGATCACCTTTACTTGCATCTGTCACGTTGTACTCTTTTTCCTTCGTCAAGGTTTTATCCCACTGGGTTTTCCTTGTCAAAGTTTTAATGATGCAACGTATACACATCCAACTATGTTCTAAGTTTAGTTAATATTGTACTCTTTTTCTTTAGTTCAGGTTTTGTCCCTTTGGGTTTCCCTGAAAAAGTTTTAACGAGGCAATTAACTTATACTCGTCGATCTTTGAAAATCGTATTTCATGTGATGAACTACATGTAAACTACGAGATAACATGTGAAGTACTACATGTGAAGAGTTTTACCAAGGTTTTATCCCACTGGGTTTTTCCTTGTGAAAGTTTTAATGAGGCAATTGATTTCGACACAAGTCATCAAGGAGAGGACGACATTTAAAGAACTACTTACGAAGCACTGCATATGAAGTTCTATTGTACCGCACAAGGGGGAGTGTTGTAGGGCCTACGGCCCATAGATGTGCGGCCCATCTATATAGTTGGGGTTTACCTTTCTATGTATATAAAGGATACTATAGATATGTAATAAGATTGACGCCAATCAATAGAAACCTTCTTCTCTTTGCGTTCCCTACAATTCCACTATAATAGTTTTTAAAAAATTTGATCTATTTTTAAAACAATGGTATTTATGTAAATATGTAAAAAGTATAGACACCTAAGTAATTTAGGGGGTCTCCTACCAAAAAAAACTCTTTTCTTTATATTAGTATAAGATAAGATAAGAGACCCCAAAAAACCACATAGCATTTCTAGAAACATTCGGATCTGCGGTGAAGCCACATAATCAACCATGTAATTATTTTTTGGCAAGTCATTACCATGTGATGTGATTTTAATTGTGTTGTAGAAAGTGGTTGTAAAAGTTCGTTCAAAGACTTGTAGAGATTGATTTTAGACTTAATATATACACAAGTTTGTCACGTTATTGAGAGGTACTGGGACTTAGGATTTCAGCACTAATCACATTCAATTGGTTCATATAATGATTCATAACGGTTCTAGCTATTTTGTTGACTATTTTCTTTGCCAAAAGTAGATTTTGTAAAACATTAGTTGTAAATCACAAGCATGGTGCATCAAAAGCTCTAAGTCTAAGCATACACCATCAAACAAAATCACAAACAATTAATAAAAATCATAAATCGATTAAATCAATGCAAAATTCATAGAGAATCAATTATAGTTACCAAATGATTGTGAAAAAGGCTTCCTCCATTGTCCCAGTGATGGGGTTCAGCTCAAAATGGTAAAAACATGCTCAAAATAATAATTCATGGCTCAATAGGTGTTTTATGGGAGAAAAATAATATTACATTAGATTCGAGCTCTTGCTTAATAATTGAAGTATTATTTTTCTTGATTAAGGTTGGTGGTAAAGGCGTTCGTGGTGATGATGAAGAAGATGACCTAGTTTGATAAGAAGAACTTACTATAGGTTATGTTTTGTTTCTTACAATTGTTGAACCGTGGTTTACAAAGTGAAGATGACATTCTTGTTAAGTGTGATCTATTCTTCTTCTTCTTCTCCAACTTAGTGAATTCATTTGATTAATCGTACCTTCACTCACTCGTAAGTGATTTTATTATGGTTGTTTTGCTCGAATTTCTCTTGTTTTGGCCTACAAGAGATTTAGCGGCATGGTTCATAGTGTGGATAAGCATAGTTGGAGTTATAGATGTCACTGAAATGGTAATAATCGGCAAGTTAATCTCGGTGTAGCCGGGGGGGATGGATTCACACATAATATGTTGGAGTTAATCATGAGCATTGGAAGAGGTCCCCAAACTCACGACTCCCAACTCCATTTTTTGTAGGATATATTTTCTCATGCTTAGGAACGGAACTATATCAAACTATTTATATTCAACAGCTTTAAATCTTCCAAAGTCTTCCTCTTGTCCTCCAACTTGAGCTTTTCGTCTTTTTTCTGTTGTGTTTGTTTTTTCCTTGTAGTTTTTTTTTTTTTCGTTGTGTTGTTTCCTCATCATAATGCGTAATTTATCTTACATTGCACAAGAGAATGGAACTTGCTAAGAGGTGAGTGAAATAAAAGCTTAAAGAAGGACAAACATGTGGTAATTTATTACTGAAATGTAAATATGACATGTGTTACAATGCTAGTGGAGATGAGAAAGTAATTTGTGGTCTCGCATGCTTGATGTCAGACTATGAAAGTTTGAAGATGAAAAATTCAATTCTTGTTAAGTGTATGTCATATGATGTGTTTCTTACTTTTTGTGTGTATGTAGTTCATCATGGTATGTTATGGTGAATTAACATTGAGAAAGAATTATTTTTTTGGATTAATTTGATCTCTAAATAAAGCAAGGATGTTTTACAAATAATTACTTTTTTTGTTGTATTAATTTGATTTCTCAGTGGTCACTTGATTTTGTTACTTGAAACTCTAATCTTGACACGATTGCCACTCGGGTTGCTAATCGCTAAATTTGGTGTAGTGACAAAGTGAAGATGACATTCTTGTTAAATGTGATCTATTCTTCTTCTTCTTCTCCAACTTCGTTCTCATATTCGAATTTCCCAAAGCTAATTTCTCCTACTAAGCCTTCCCGGTCCCCAAACTCACGACTCCCAACTCTGGAACTACTTTAAATCTTCCAAAGATATCACGAGAAATCTTTCCCTGAGAGTCACGGATGTTTCTTTTTTTTTTCTCTCCTCCATTATGCGTCTGCTGATGAATCCAATGGTCACAGAGGATTTTAGGATCGAATATCCTCTCTTAAAATTCACGTGCCTTCCCAAATATGACAGAATCAAATCTCAGACGAATATATTCTTCGTCTTGTTGAATCAACCTTCACCAATTCCACCAATCACTCCTCCAATTACACCACCAACCTTTACCTAACATGGACTTCCTTGTTTTCTACACCTACTCCACCAACCTTTACCTAACATGGACTTCCTTGTTTTGTTCATTTACCTACTCCATTAATTAATTAATGTAATTATTTAATTCTTGTAATGTTGGTTATAAATACCTCCCATTTTGGAGATGAAGAATAACAATTAAAACTTCTATATTTTGAACCTTAAGTTTGAGTTGGTATCAGAGCTTCCATGGTGAAGCTAAGTATTTAAATATAGAGTGAGTGCTTCTTATCAATAATTATTCCGCTACTATCTTAAGGTTCATTTTTTAATTTTTGTTGACAAGATTATTTTGTCTTCAGTCTCTTATTTCATATCACTAATTTACTGTGATATTTATTGTTCTACAATTGAAGTTATTGTTCTTGATCTACTAGGGACGTGAATAAAATTAATTACTACTCTTAGAAGTCAAAACTGTCTTGATTTCTTTATCGTAATTATTTTTTTCTATTCGACGTTCATATCTTCATGCCTTCTGGTGATGATACCGGAGCTGCTATTACTTCTGCGATAAATTAGGTACCGTCTCAGGAGCCAACTTCGATTCCTTATGGTGTAAAATTGAATGACAAAAATTTTACTCTTTGGTCTCAAATTGTATCTATGTTTGTCTCAAGTAGAGGCAAAAATGGATATTTAACTGGCTCTACCGAACAACCCACTGAAGGTGAATCGACATATGATGAATGGTGTATGAAAGATTCTCTTGTTAAAGGTTGGCTTGTTGGTGCTATGGAACCAGAATTAATGAATGTATTCATTCGTTTACCTAGTGAAAAATATGTTTGGGATGCAGTGAAACATCGATATTATGAAGGGGCTGATAAATCAATTCTTTATGATTTATGTCGGAAGGCTATGGAAACAAAGAAAGCAGGTCAACCCTTGGCAACTTTTTATTCTGATCTTACGATTATTTGGCAAGAACTTGATTATCGTAAACCAATTACTTTTACCCAAGCAGATGTGATTAAAATTCGCAAAGCAGAGATTGATGAAGAGCGAGTTTATTTATTTCTTGCTAGTCTTGATGATTCTTATGATTCTATCAGAGGAGAAATACTTCGTAGTACTTCACTACCTGGACCCGAAACAGTTTTTTCTACTGTGAGGCGTGAAGAACAACGTCGTAGTACCATGATGAGTCAATTTGTTTCCCTTCAAATAGCAATGACGGTCAAAAAAATTGGGAATTTTTCGCAACATTCTTCATCACAAAATACTGGTGGAAAATGTACTTATTATGGAAATGGGAAGCACACTGTCGAAAACTGCTTTAAGAAGAATGGTTATCCTGAGTGGTGGAACAATCGTTCAAAAATAGAGAAAGGAAAAGCAGCTATTTGTTCTACGAGGATGACAGCTGAAGCATCGATATCTACTCCAATAGTTGATGAACTTCCATCGACTATCAATCATCTCATTCCGCAAGAGCCAGGTAATATTGGCCTAGCTCTAATAGCTTCTAACTCAAAGAAGGATCATGGTTGGATTCTTGACTCTGGTGCCACTAATCACATGACATATGAAGCATCTATCTTGAAAGATATATGTGCACCTGATTGCTCAACTGTTTATAATGCCAATGGGGTTCCATATCCGGTTACCGGAATTGGGAGAGTTGATTTAAATTCTTCCTTGATCTTAGAGCATACTTTGTTGATTCCTTCTCTCTCTAACAATCTTTTGTCAGTATCGCAAGTGACTGCATAATTAAATTGCGTAGTATTAATCTATTCGACTTTCTGTTTTCTTCAGGATCTCAGCAACGGGGAGATAATTGGGTGTGGTACTAAGAGAGGGGGGTTGTATTACGTAGAAGATGTGTGTGAAGGACGGTCTTTGTCATCCAAGGGGTCCTCTCGTGCATATGATGATCAAATATTATTATGGCATCACCGGCTGGGTCATGTTTCTTTTGGTTATTTGCAACACTTATTTCCAACCTTATTTTCAACCTGAAAACCTTCTGATTTTAATTGTGAAACTTGCATCTTAGAAAAGAGTCATCGTACTACTTATCCTGATAGTTTTAACAGAAGATTAGTTCCATTTTCTTTGGTTCATTCTGATGTTTGGGGTACTTGCCGTGTTACTAGTAATTCAGGATTTCGTTGGTTTGTTCTGTTTGTAGATGATTGCACTCGTATGACTTGGCTTTATTTGATGAAAAATAAAAGTGATGTAGCTCATATTTTCAAATATTTTCATGCAATGATTCAAACACAATTTTCCACCACTCTAAAGGTCTTTCGTTCTGATAATGGTGGAGAATATGTTAATGAAGCTTTACAAGGTTATTTTCAGGATCATGGTTTATTTCATGAGACTACTTGTCCTTCTACGCCACAACAAAATGGTGTTGCAGAGCGGAAAAATAGGCAATTACTTGAGATTACTAGAGACTATTTAATTGGAGAAAACATGAGGCCACATTTCTGGGAAGAGGCCATTACTACTGCGGTGTATCTTCTTAATCGTGTACCCACTAGTGTTTTGAAATTTCAAACACCTTTGGATAATTTGGCTTCGTTTGTGACAATTCCTTCTCAGCTTGAAGTTCCTCCACGAGTATTTGGATGTGTGGTTTATGTCCACATACAAAAACATTTGCGCAGCAAGCTAGATCCATGTGCTCTAAAGTGTGTATTTGTTGGTTATCATCTGTACCAAAAGGGTTACAGGTGTTATCATCCTTCTACTCGCAAATTCTATGTTAGCATGGATGTTACCTTCTCTTAGAAAGAGAAGTTTTACTCAGCACATGATATAGGTTCTCCTCTTCAAGTAGAGAACAATATTGAAGAGTTGAATTGGATGGATTTATTTCCTACTAATAGTGAGATAAATATTCTTATCATGGAAGAAAGTTCAAGTACTCCTCAAGCTTCTATCGATTTGGGTATGACTACTATGCAACCTCCAGAAACAAATCCAGTGGTAGAAACTGGTATTGCTGAAGACCCCCTCCTTTCTTCTACAATGGTACTTACACCCAGTAATCCTGCAGCTGATATCCCTGAGGTAAGTATTGATTCTTTGATTAGTACTGACAATACTTGTGAATTGAATGAGACAGACAGGTATAGTTTGCCACAACGGAGTAACCGTGGGGTGCCACCAGATCGTTGGTCACCTGAACCGATAAAGAAGATGAAATATCCCATTGCAAACTACATGTCTACTCATAGATTATCAGAAGCTGGAAAATCATTTGTCAATCAGATGGAAGATGTTACCATTCCTAAAAACGTACAAGAAGCATTACGTGATCCAAAATTGGCTAATTCGATGAAAAAGGAGATGATAGCGCTGGAAGAAAATCATACATGGGAAATAGTATTGTTACCAGAAGGAAAGAAAATAGTTGGTTGCAGGTGGGTATATGCTATCAATCATAATTCAGATGGCTCTATTGGAAGGTATAAAGCAAGAATTGTGGCTAAAGCGTTTACCCAGACTTATGGTATTGATTATCAGGAGACGTTTGCTCCTGTTGCAAAAATCAGCACTATTCGAGTATTATTGTCTTTGGCAGCAAATCTAGGATGGCCCCTGCAACAATATGATGTAAAAAATGCATTTTTACATGGTTATTTACAAGAAGAAGTCTACATGTCATTACCTCCAGGTTATAATGCTCCGAACGATGCTAACATGGTTTGTAAGCTAAAGAAGGCCTTATATGGTTTGCAGCAGTCTCCCCGAGCTTGGTTTGGGAGATTTCGTCTAGCAATGAAGAAATTTGGGTATACACAGAGTAACGTTGATCATACTTTGTTCCTAAAAAGGGTTGGTGAAAAGTTAACCGCGCTTATTATCTATGTGGATGATATGGTGGTAACAGGAAATGACCCTGAAGAGCTGAGTAATCTGAAGAGTTGTTTGTATTCTGAGTTTGATATGAAGGATCTGGGTGGACTTAAATACTTTCTTAGGATTGAAGTTTTACGATCTGAAAATGGAATTTTCTTGTCTCAGCGAAAATATGTGATTGACTTGTTGAAGGAAACCGGTATGATGGGTTGTGAGCCGATTGGGTCTCCTATGGAACAAAATCATGGTCTTGAGGAGTGTTCTGATCAAGTACCAGCTGACAAGGGGCAATACCAGAGGTTAGTTGGCTGTTTGATTTATCTTTCTCATACACGACCTGATATTGCATATGCTGTAAGTGTTGTAAGCAGATTTATGCATAATCCGGGTCAAAACCACATGAATGCAGTAATAAGGATACTGAGATATTTGAAGTCCGCACCAGGAAGAGGGTTGATGTTTTCAAAACATGGACATCTCAATGTATCAGGTTACACCAACTCAGACTGGGGAGGCAAAGGCGATATGAGAAGATCGACATCTGGGTATGTTACCTTCGTCGGGGGTAACTTAGTAACTTGGAAGTCTAAGAAACAACATGTTGTTTCCTTGTCAAGTGCTGAAGCAGAATATAGAGCAATGGTAAAAGAAATTTGTGAATTGTTATGGTTGAAAAGGCTTATGGGAGAGCTTGGTTTCCCATCTGAAAAACCTATGAAGTTGTTTTGTGATAATCAGTCAGCAATCAAAATTGCAGATAATCCGGTGCAACATGATCGAACGAAGCACGTGGAAATTGATAGGAACTTCATTTTTGATAAACTTGAAGAAAAAATTATTGAAGTACCATATGTCCGACCAACACAACAGCTGGCAGATATTCTGACTAAGGCGGTATCAAATAATATATTTAACGATTCACTTGTCAAGTTGAGAATTTGTGACATATATGCACCACCTTGAGGGAGAGTGTTGAATCAACCTTCACCAATTCCACCAATCACTCCTCCAATTACACCACCAACCTTTACCTAACATGGACTTCCTTGTTTTCTACACCTACTCCACCAACCTTTACCTAACATGGACTTCCTTGTTTTCTTCATTAAGCTACTCCATTATTTAATTAATGTAATTATTTAATTCTTGTAATGTTGGTTATAAATACCTCCCATTTTGGAGATGAAGAATAACAATTAAAACTTCTATATTTTGAACCTTAAGTTTGAGTTATCTCACGTAACTATCCCGAGATAACTCCTACACCTCTGCTTGGCGAAATCTCACTAAATGCTCCTTCTTTTCCTCCTACGCGGCTCTGTTATTTCTTTAAAACTCACTGTTGCCTTAATATGACCATATACTCTCCTAAACTCACCGTGAATCCCCAAATATAAACCAGAGAAATACCGAGAATATCTTGGACACTGTCAACGTGAAAAACCCAATCTCTGTCAAATAAAAGCCCACTAGCAAGCCTGTTTCAATGTAACAATCCATTCCAAGTCCAGTTCGCGGAAAACGTCCGATCAAATCTTTATAAAAATCAACCCAGCAAATTACGCAGGTGGTAGAAAACATTCCCTCCAAAATAATTGAAACCGTGAAGAAGAAGATTGGGCGCCCTTAGCGAACCCTCGGGTGTCAATAGCAGCGAGTGTAAATAGTATAAAGGGATGCCCTTATCAGCTGGGATGCCTAGCCCTGGGTTATCCCTTATCAATTGGGTACCCCTTATCCATATCCGAGGATCCGAATAGTAATTTTCTCCCACGAGCACAAAAACCACTTTTCGAGCCGATTTTCCCACGCATGTTTATTTCTCCAAAAACACCTACAAAGACACAAAAAGTCATAATAAATACAAAATCGGCACTAACAATATATACAATTGAGATTATATTAGACACAAAAATGTGTCTATCACCATGTCATCAACATCTTAAAAGACATGACTGTTGACGAAAATGTAGCTTTACATGTCCTTTTAAAATCAGCTCCTTCAAATTTTAACATGTCCTTTACATGCCCTTTCGAAAACAACTCCTTTAAGAATGATTTCTCTGTAAGATATTCCATACAATCCAAACCTCATACTAGAACACATCTTTAGGGAACCATATAAAACCGCAGTATAAAGTTACATAACACTGGCACTGTTTTCATTGAAAAATCAGCCACGTTTGGTTAGAAACATGTTAATAAACTTCTCTTCTCAAAAGTTCTCTAAAGATCTTATGCTCAAAATTTTTTCTTTTTTTCAAATTTGAAAAATCAAATTATTCAGAAGAAAAATAATCTTCTTAGGAATCGGTCACATATTTAAGGAAATTCTGCTTGAAATCATCTTTGATTGCTGGTTGAGTTGATTTTGATTATTCACTTGATCCAACCAAAACTTTTGAAATCTTTATATGCTGCAAAATTGACAAGAAACGGTCGAGGCAAGGAGCAAGAGAAAACTTGCAATGGATTCACATAACCGATTACAAGTTGTAGGCCCATTCAATTTGAGTATAATGGGAATCACAAAATGTAATTCCAAAACAGCATGTGTAGTATAATTCTTACACAAACTTACAAGATAATATTCCTTATGTCATCACATTTTGGTTATTAATATCCCAAGTCCATGGTGTGCCAAATAAAATAGATGAACTGTAATGCATCTCTAAGATGAAATTGCATGTAGCAAATTAGCGAATGGATTTTTTAAATTAAAAATAAAATACCTGTCTTGCACAATTTGCAATCTACAAAAAAACTCAAGTCGAAAGTTAAAGAAATGTCAAACAGAGATATAGACAATCACAACAAAGATGTATTCCAGGTAGATGAAGTGAAGAGTTACTAAAAGATTTGCTACGACAAACCAGCAGCCGTTATATTTTCACTATTATCATGCAATGATAGGTTGATTCTTTCAGAATGAAAATTTGATGGATGCACAAAGTGTACAGTGGATTAATACCTAAAAAACTATTAAAATGCAAGAGAGATACTTTATACCAAAAATCTAACCAAATGATGCGTATAAAAGTAATAAAGGTATTAAAAGAACCCAGAGAAAATCAAGCATGTAAGTAGAGTTGTCATTTGAATAGAATGCATCAATGAAATAGAGGAAGAAACTAATTTCTGAAATAAAAAACCGACATGTCCTAGATTTCATGTTTGTGGACAAAATGTTAACGGTATATTCTACTTCCAGTTTTGGTTAGTTACATATAACATGAATGATCTCCTATCTTCATAACCAGATTATTGAAGTTTTGACAGAGAGATCAAACACAGGGAATAATTTGGCAAGACTATACGCTGATTCATGGGTAGAAGAAGAGAATGTATTTTCATTGAAACTTGGAAATTGGAGAACCTTTGGATTTCAACAACCCGTCATGAATGGATAGATGATGTTTTGGAGATCAGATACATATGACCAATATTTAAACAAGTAGATGATTTGTTTATTTTATTTTTGATAGATTTTTATGGAAAATGGAACTTATATGCTACAATACACCTACTTGGGAACACATTTATTTTATAGCATTGACGGTTAACTGAACGTTAAACCATGATTCCCAAGTTTCAGCATTTTTTAGAACGTTAAACCATGCTTATATTCGGTATTTTTCAGGCTTTAAGGGTAAAAGATTCAATAAAGAGAAAGACTAACTCATTGCGAGTCACTTCAAAGTTTTTCTTTAATTCCATTTGCAAAATATCTGGCGCGTATGCACCGGATAAAATGCTTGTTTCATATAAAATGTGTTTTTATTATTCAAAGGAGAATCATGTAGTGCTCATTGATTTGGTAGATTGACAGGGGACTGAATAAGAATTCCAAAATATAACAATACACAAAAGATGGTTACTACTCCCTCCGTCCTAGTTTACTTTCCAAAATTGGTTTTTGCACACAAATTAAGAAATGTAGAGAGAGTGGATTTTTTTCCAAAATTACCCCAAGTTAGCATTTAAGATACATAGTTTTTACATGTCTAGTTTTCTGGTCTTTACTTGAAGAAATCAAGAAAAATAAAAAAAATAAAGGATATATAGAGAGAGGAGAATTTAAAATTGTGTATAGGAAATAGAATTACACAATTCTCAATAATATGACATGATTCCAACAGAGGGGTAAATTAGGATTAAAAGTGGAAAAATATGAAACTTGGCAAGTAATTTAGGACAAAAAAATCCCAAATTTTGGCAAGTAAACTAGGACGGAGGGAGTATATTAAAGAAATGTTGAAACTGAAAATGTTATGGTCCCTCGACTCCCTCCTTAAATTGTCCTTTGATTAATTCAAGAGCATTATCACACTGAAAATACTTGATAAAAGCAGATAAAGTATTCTATGAAGTAGCTTTGAAATGTTGGAAACATGATAAACTTTCATCTCTACTCTTCAGAGGATAAATCCAATGATATCTTGAATAATCATCTATGAAAAAGATATAATACTTGAAACCAAGTGAGAAAACAGTTGGAGCAGGTCCCCAAATACCACAATGTACCAGATGTAATGGTGAAGTTGTAGTCCTCTTAGAATCATAGAATGGTAGCTTATGATTTTTACCCTTTTGACAAGCTTCACACAAGCATGTACTTCCATAGTTGACTGAGATGGATGAAGTACTAGCAATCCTTTTAAGAATCACATCAGAAGTATAGCCTAGTCTATTATGCCACATAGAAGTATTTGAATTATTATCAATGGTAGCTGTTAGAGAAAAAGAATCAATACCTTCCATTGGATAAAGATTATTCTTAATTTTTCCTTCAGCCAACACTTTTCTAGTCTTCACACACTTTATCTGATATCCCCAATCAAAAAACTCTACAGAAACCCGATTATCCTTTGTAAACTTAGCAATGGACAATAAATTTTCTTGATTATAGGCACATACAATACATTATCCAGATGAAACCGAGCAGAGTTAGTATCTTGGACAACATTACATGTTTTCTCAATTGGTAACATAGTGCCATCTCCCACCATAACCTTGTCTGTCCCATCATAAACTTTTGCATTGTCTAGTAGAGTAGTATCTTTAGTTAAGTGACTGGTGGCACCTGAGTCAGGCAACCAAACTGAACCAACATTGCAATTTGAGCTAGTTAATGATGCATAGTTCACTTGTATGAAAGCAAAAGCTTGTTGAAGTGTGTTTGAAGCACCACTACCATCAGCCTTTTCTTTACCCATTCCTGATGGAGCTTTATTAGGAATGTACCTAAAATGACATTGATTTGTTGTATGTCCTATCTTCTTGCAAATCTGGCATTCAACTTCACTAAAATCATGTATGACATTCTTGTTCTTACCATCATTGTGAGAAGTAAATGCATTATTATACTTAGAAGCAGATACATTATTAGATGAATGATTCTTTGTATAGTATGTTAAATTTTGTGTATCAAGGATTTGTAAAGTTTCAGCAGCTTCTTCCTTAATCCATTCTTCATGATGCAAAATTATTGATAGAATATCATGAAGTGAAAAGCAATATCTCTATTATGAGCAGAAATCACAAATCGACGATACTCTTTCCCTAAGCCCATCAAAGCATACATAACCACATCGGATTAATTTACTCTCTCTCCTATTGCAGCAAGAGAATCCGTAATATCTTTTATTTCACCTACTGAGAAGAGATTTCCTTGCTGAGAAGTTCTGAATGAATTTCCTCTCTAAATATACACAGATTTCTCTTGCTCATGAAAACCCAATTATCTAGCGAGAATTAGTATCATTAAAAGTAGCATTTAGACATGACATGATGTACCTGTTCATCTTGCGCCAATGAAGGAACAATGGATTAGGAATCCCTTCACCATAAAGTTCTACAGTTTCAGCAGGTTCATCAACACTACCATCCACAAATTCATATAAACCAGTAGTGATAAGAATCGACTCAAACTGATTTTTACAAATTAGATAATTGGATCCATTATCTTGCAACTTTACTGAAACAAAATTTGCGATATTCATAAAGGTTAGAGCAGACAAATGTGTAGCCATTGATGTAATCTAAATATTGAAAAGAAAATAGATCTAAAATTGCAGATAAAAGGTGATAGAAATTTTAAGAAAATGTACAGATTGATTCTAGAGATTTTAAGAAATGTTAGATATTGAATTTGCACAGCGAAATTGTTTTTCAGAATTGAGGATCAAAAAAGAAGAAAGAATCAAGATCTTCCGTAGAAGATTGATACCATGAAATATTTTAGAAGTAAAAGAAGTAAAATCTTTTATTGAGTTTTTGATAAAACAACAAACTGTTAGAGCATAGCTCGGTTGAACCCACCAAGCGTTGGTATGTCAAGTTTGGTTGTCATATTTTAGTGAACCAAAACTCATTTAAGATTCGCTTGATTTAAATGTACTAGAGTCAACTTCGTATAGGTTATCTTGAAAGTATTAGGATGAGACATTACAAGTATTGCGAAGACTTGAAGAAGTAAAGAAGTACGGAGATATAACCACAACATCATCCTTCCACTTGAGGTTAGTGATATTTGCCTTGAACTATTTCATTCCCTAACGTATCTTTCAAGTCGTGCATATTGAAAACATAAAACTGTGAAGCATGATCACTCTAGATAGGCATAGTATTAAGGAATACAATATGAGGTTTATTTCTTAACCATTAAACTTTGTATATAAGACATCAACATAATCATATAAATGCTATTGTGATTATGTATGGGTATGAGGTGAGGATTTCATCCTAGGAAACAATGTTTTTACATGTGTTTTAAGGAAGTAAGTTCATGATATGTGTTGTGAACCGAAAAGGAAATCTCCAGGCGTTATTGGGGTTGTTCTACATTGCATATCTTATGAACGACCAATATGTGTGATTACTATAACCGCTCATGACTTGTTTGGGTTCTTAGTAAAACTATTCACATGAGGCCTGACTTATGTATTGATATGACTTTTATTAGTGAAACCGATCTTAAGTAATCAACTGGGGTATGATCAGGTTTGTGAGTGTCTGACCCAATATTGGGAGAGGGGGAACCGATCCTAGTAAAAGGTGATGTGCATCACAAGGGGAACCGATCCTTGTATGAGGTGAATCAAGGTTTAAAGAAGAAAAGGGAACCGATCCTATGAACATGTGCAACACGTTTTTAGGAAAGGGGGAACCGATCCTATGGACATGTGCAATGAATACAAGTTAGATACCAAATATATGTGGGGAACCGATACTAGTACCTAGTCATCAGAATTTTGGTAAGCTAGTGTGACTATGCACAATACTCACATGGAGGTAGAACCGAAACTTGTTTTGGTAGAACCGTTAAACCCATGAGTTATGATTGAGTGTTATTTGATCAATCACATAGTTCTTGAAAGTCAGATGAACCAATTCTAAACTTGTTTGGAGGTGTGGTAAATCGGTTTCAAGTGATTATAATAGGACTTACAAGAGGAAGATGTCGACACACTTTGAACATGCGCATTAATGTGTATTCTTTTATTGTTCAAAGATATTCCTTAACGGCTAAGAAGGAAGTAAATCCCAAGATCGAATTTAAATAAGTTAAGAATCTTTTTAATTAAAGGTTTTTAATTATATATGGAAAATAAGAATTAGTAATGTTCATTTACTAGTTAGAGATTTTCCAAGGATATTTCGATCATAATTTTGAACAGTGCATTCACAGGAATTATGAAAACCGAATTTGGTGTAGTAATGAAAAATATCTTTAGAATATTTTCGGTTTTGGAAATTCCTTGGTGTCGAAACTTCCTTGTCTATAAATACTTTGATTTTGCATTTCTAGCAAACTAATCCTTCGTGACAGTAAACTTCCTCTATTGTACTGTTACTGATGAAGCCGCCTATTCGTAGAGGAGAGTAACCTAATTAGGTGAAATCTCTTACGTCCGCTCAGTTTAAAGTCTTCTTTGGGATTGAGAATCTCTAGTGCGTACCATTGGTGGGAAACTAGATATTGCGGTTTATCTTTAGTTTTCTTATTGATTTGATTGACTAACGGTGGTTGAAATTTGAGAATCTTCTCTTCTGTTATAAGATTCACTCAAACTAGTTCAAGGTTTCGACAGGGATCTTTAGACTGTTGTTAGATCTAAAGACGATCTTTTGATAATCCATTATTAACATACACCGTTCAGTGTGTGATTGATCACAAGAGATTCAAGTAGTTGTGTATAGGTGTTTATTGAAGATCTAAGAAGATTTGAAGACAAAGAAGAGATAGAAGATTTCTGACTTGGTTTTATAATCTTTGGCTGCACAATACTTGTTTTGGTAAAAGAGGATCCAATTAATAATCAGTTTATCCTTGTAGTGGATTGGATTGATTATTTGAGAAGATCTGCATCAACACAATTCTTTGGATTAAGAGTGTTGTTGGCTTGATCTTAATGATTACATTTTGGTGATTGAACATAAGATAGATCTTGGAACTTGGCAAAGAAATTTATGTTAAGATAAACAAGAGAGCCTTTACGCAACTCATATCACTTGGTTGAAAAGAGTTGATACCAAACAGATTTGTTATTCCTTTACTGTTTGGAATACGAACCAAAGGAATTGGTCAAAGTACGTGACTTGTTTACAAGTTGGAGGCGTGGGAATACAGACGAAACTAGGTGAACTATATGATTAGTTTCTTGGTCTCAACTATACGAAGTTGGTATTATTTTGTATAGCGGCTTAATCCTGAGAGTATTCAATGTTTTTCTGCATTTGCGGTTTCCTCGTTAACAAAATCTTGTTATGTCATTTACTTTATATTTCCGCATTATAATTGTTTTATTATAATTAAATTAAATTGCACAAATGTTAATTCCTATTTACTTGATACATTAATCCTATTGAGTTTGGTTAAGTCCGGACTTTTGTATCAAGTAAACATACTTCGTTGTTGTATTGTCCCGATCTCGTATCCATAGACGATCACACGAAGTGTGAACCGATTTGTTGTATTGTCCCGACTCAGTCTATAGACAATCACTTTCGGAGAAAGGACTTATAGGAAGAAAAAGTAATATCTTGAGGTATATTTGGGTACCCTCGCCTTTTCAAAAACAGAAGAGAGAGAGAGAGAGAGCCTTATAAAGGCTGTTACAAAGAAACATACAGACTGTATTGTCTGAGAGAGACAGTCTGTCAGTTACAGTTAAAACAGAAAGCAGTAAAAACTGTGTGATTAACACACTTACAAGTCAGACATTCTCTCATACATATCCACTCAGACAATGACTCAGACATAACTGGATTCAGATACATTCTAAATCCTTACAGTTCCCAATTGACAAAACATACAATGAAATATTGAATTGAATGATATAATCAATATGTCAATCTAACCTGTTTATTGCAGCGAGATAGATACTCATCTTCCATTCCTTTTCTAGGTCAGGGGCGTCTTTGTTGGTTGGTTCCTATACAACTTCATAAAGTTTAAATTCATAACCTTAGCTTGAATGAAACCCTACTTTTTTTTCATTCCACGAAATATCGCTATAATATTCGCCATTACTACTGACGGTTATTATTCTTCCATCGCTTATAGTGGCCGTATAGGAATTCGGGTGGATGGGTTGGGTGAGTTGCTCGAGTTAGAGATATTCTTTCCCATGTTTGCCCAAAATTAATGCCCAACATTCCGGTTGGGCACAGGCCAACCCAAGACCCACGACTCCCACCCCTAATCTTTATATATTGTTTTGTTCGTTCGTCTAGGTTTCACCGTCATTAGAGCATCTCCAAGAGAAAGTGGAAGATTTATTTTTGAGCGACACATAGGATTTTAGACCTTCATTGTAACTAAATCCATCTCCAACAGTAGGTCTTATAAAATAGGAGGGGTGAAATACTAATTTCGAAGGTTTTGAAGAAAGTCTTATCTTGACCATCGGAATGACCTCCATGTCATATTTTTTATTTTTAATAATTAATTAAAAAACAATTAAAGGGTTATGATTTCATCACACAAAGTTTTCTAAGGGTAAAACCTCTATACTGTTTGAGATGGTTTACTAGTCATGGGGTTCTATGTTTACTATATGTACAAATTCTTTTAAAAAAAATTCCACGTAGGATTTTTAACACCCACTATTAGAAATGCTCTTAAGTTACGTAAGAAGAAAAAGCTTATCTCCTCTACAACTCTGCCGTCTGCAATTAGGTAATTTTTGATTCTGCTTCATCGAGGATGGAGGACCAAAAACTGGAAAAGACTTTCGTCTTGGCCTATCCTATCTACTCCCACTATCAATGTTTGGGTCGTTTGTTGACCCAATTTGAGAAACCGGGTTTGAAGGTTACAGGTACAAAAGATTTTCATTAAAAAAATTATTTCTTTGGTGTTTTTTTTCTTGTGATCTGAATTGTTGACTTTAATCATGTGTCTTTTTTATTTATTTTCCTTACAAGAGATGAGATGTATGAACGTGGGTGAAGGTTTCGCTCGGAAGCACTTCCGTAATATTGGTCAGAGTATTGAACGGAAACCTTTGGATTTCGTAGATCGACGCTTTTCGGGTTGGATTGAGTACATAACTTCTGGTCCTGTTGTTGCTATGATTGTGGAGGGAATTAACTCTGTTAAAAGAGTTGATGAATTGATGAAATGCGGTGATGAATATCCCTTTGGGTCTTACTAGTAAGCCTTTAATAACTCATTACTATTTTCAATATATTTCATAATCTCTTTGTTGTTTGTAGTTTCGTTATATAAATGTGATTCTTTTCTTTTGGGTATCAATTCCATTACAACCTTTTCACCACTCGGAATCACGGCTGTAAAAAATCCATGACACACAAAACTATTGCTACGCCGAACCTCTAGTCCTACATAATGATAAAATTACAGGAAATCCATGGTGTGCAGAAATAAGCTGTATCATTGCGACTCAAGAATACGTTGGGTACAGACTCAAGAGTCACTATGCAGAACTCCGGTTTCTACTAGATCTAGATTATCATGTTTCAGTTTTTCTTTTTTAGCGGCCAATGAGTTAGACTAACCCTTATCTGACTTAAACATGTAATTTTTTGGACAAGTTTTGTATCTGACATTTAAGTCAGTCAGCCTAGACTTTGAGTGTTGAGTCTCCATTTTAGGGGCAAGGAGAAACCATTGACGATAAGTGTCCATATGCATGATAAGACACTAAAAGCTGCCAATTTGAAGAGCGTCATCTCTGCGTGTATATATGCATAATGAAGCAGCCAACCATGGGTGTTTATTGTATTAAAATTTTGCACGTTAAATTTTAATGACATCAAGACTCTGTTTTTTATGCTTCATGTATCTCTGTTTCTACAGTGGTAGCGGACATACTGTTTATGCCAGCAAAACAGTTGACCAGACGCACCAAGATATTAAGTTGTGGTTGAGTGTTAGAAGCTTCTAAAGAGTTTTTCGAATATGGTTTCAGTGTTTGGGAATATCCTCGAGGCATCCGTAGGTCGTTTGGTTGTAGCTTGTTTCGTTGTATGTTTGAGGCATCATTAGTTGGCCAAGAGTCGCTGAAGTAATTAAGTTTATATATGTTCTCTTTGATTAATTTTTCGGCGGCAAGGGGAAAAGGCCAAGTCCACCAACCTACAGCCAGCGCTTCACTGGAACAGAGTTCACGGCCCAACATCAATCACTCTCAACCTCCTCTGACATGCAGACAAACCAACTTTATAATTTTTTTAACCCACTGTATGCTCAGACATTGGATAATGCTCTCGATGTGCCGCACACAATTGTCAGTATGGTAATTACTAAAGTTAATGGCATACCACATGTCAAGGTGACTCACAATCAAATCCAAACATATAAGAGGCGAGAACACCACCAAAGAAAAACAATTCCAAAGCACCTCGACATTCCACCAACTCCCGACTTTGCAGCACCCCCACCTTAGCCGAAAGCAAGGAAATTTCTATCCCTCTCCACCTTACAACCTGAATCTACCCGCTCCTTCCAACAACAATATGAGGTAACTACAACAAGGAGCAGGAAAGCCCGAGAATCACAAATTGCACAACATCAGAACAAGGAGGAGGAGGAAGGAAAGTCAACATCTGCAGGGGAGAAAGTCACCACAAAATCTACCAAACCTTCGCAGCTTGGCAACTATCTCTAGAAGAATTAGAGACTGATACAAGAGCCAGAGCTCGCAACCAAGATGAGCAACTAGAAACATATAGAACATATACAAGAACTAGCCTAATTATGCAACTCGCTCTCATATTACTATTTTTACTTTTTCCAGTTTACTCCTACATCCTAGAACTTTATAACTATCTATCATTGCGCACCTCCCACATAATTAGAGGCAATATGGAATTTTTATGATGTATTCGCTGTCCTTATTCTTTTAAGCGCTATTAAAAGCAATCATAATCTTCACCGGTGGTGGAGCCTCAAGTGAAAAAGTAAGAGGAAATTAAAAAAAAAAACAGATAATAAATAAAAATATAATTAAAGAGAAATTCTACAAATAATTACATAATTAGGCTCTACAATGGGTTCATGCAAGGCAAAAAAAAAAAAACATTCTTATATTCATTTATCTTTGATCCATAGGTTTTCTAAGGCATAACTTAGTTCATGCTTTTGTTTAAAAATGATGATTTTTTTTTAAATGATAATATTGTTTAGAAAAGGCCAATAGGAGAGATTTGCTTTAGCAGAAGTGGAGTCAAGGGTTGACTACCCTGGCTCTAGCCCCCTAAAATTAAAAAAAAATATATAAACATTCTTCATGTTTCTTCTATTTTTGTATATAGCACACCAAAATTTAATATTTAGTCCACCAAAATTTTCATATTTATATATAAAACATTTTTAGGGCCCCTTAGTATAATTTTCTGCTCCAAGAAAAGATGAGGAACTACATATGCTTTCTCCAAGAAAACTTAAAATGAAAAAAGGAACACACGGATAAAAGTTCAAGTTTGCTTTAGAAAGTGCAAGAAAATAGCATTTATGCATTTGGACGATGAACATAGCATTTTCGTTTTCTTTGCTGTGAACTCCATCGGCGTTAAGTTTGATGCATATTTTTTTGTTATCGTATTCTTCATTTTTCTTTATAAATAAAAAGGTGGTTATGTTAATATGTTTTTCTCTTTCAAATTTTTTTTATTATATTTTAATCATAAAAATCATATCAGTAACTTTCTTATAAAATAAGATGCTCTAAAATACGCATACGAACAGGTGTTTACACTAATTTCAATTAAAAACTGTTTGTAATAGTAATCAACATACAATCAATTGTTAACGGATGATTTGCTGTACACACAAACACGCTACCAGTTTAACAGTGTATTCCATTTTGACTATATTATTCTTCTTTTTCCAGCTTACTCCAACATCTGATAACTTTATTTAGAATATTTCAAATTAGATTTTAATAATGGGTTGCATTTTGTTATAGTTTATGCTATCACAATAGTATGATTTGTGAGGATTTACACCACTACCCACCTTATATATATGTTATCTGGGATAGATGTAACTTTATTTAGAATATTTCAAAGTGTGTTTCTGAGATTAATTTTAACTAATAAAAATGTTATGTTAATATGTTTTTCTCTTTCAAATTTTTTTTATTATATTTTAATCATAAAAATCATATCAGTAACTTTCTTATAAAATAAGATGTCTAAAATTAGGTGCACTAATTCTCCAGCTTACTCCAACATCTGATAACTTTATTTAGAATATTTCAAATTAGATTTTAATAATAATGGGTTGCATTTTGTTATAGTTTATGCTATCACAATAGTATGATTTGTGAGGATTTACACCACTACCCACCTTATATATATGTTATCTGGGATAGATGTTCACTAAAGTTTCACGATTAATTTGTTATTTTCTAGTACTCAATGCTGATGAATCATTTAATGTGCATGAATCTCAATAGCCATCTTCAACAACCATATATACCACCTTCCAGGCAATGGTTTACGTGTAAGTTAGTTTTTACCTCCAGAAAAGGTTGAATTTTCAGAGAAAGCGCAAACTTGTACTACCATTAAAATACCAAAAATCATCCATCTTACATGACCAAAAGGAAGGAAATATGGGCTCTGATTTTCAAGGAAGGACCATAATCATCCATATTATGAAGCACGGCACGATGATTCTTGAACAATAATGGGCAATCTACAAAACAGTCCTACAATTAGGACCCGATTTACAAAATGGTCATACAACTACAAATTTTTTACAAAATAGTCACACTTCTGTTATCTGTTCGGTTAAGTCAAGGGTTCCCACCGAGTCAGAGTTAAATGGACTGGTAGATTTACTTTCCTACCCTTAACCTAACTACAACAGATCTGTAACCATCGATCTTGTTAAGATAAATCTCAAGGATTATTTAGACGAACAAGATTAGTCCCAAATAAACATTATCTATCTATAACAGTTTAAGGGTTCTCTTCTCCTTTTCATTATCATGTCGCCTCTCTCTCCATCTCCGTTGTATTGAAGCTCTGTAAAAAATGGCGATTGACCGAAGAATGAGATATTTCGAGTGAGTTTCATCGTGAATAGATCCTTCTAAGATTACATAGTTCGTTTGTATGATTTGATTTTTACTTTAATGGCGTTTTTGTGAAGATTTTCGAGTTTAACCTAGTAACTGGTTGGTCAAAATGGTGGTTTTGAAACAAGAGAAACAAGAGATGGGGTTTCTGCTGCTGCTGCTGGTGATTGATTGAGAGCTAACTGAAGGGAGAATCTGAAGTTAGGGTTTTGATTTGATGCTTATTGATTTGAGACAGATATGGAGATAGCAATTGAAGTCAGATCGATAAGAAGATAGTAGAGAAATTAATGTCTGTGGTAAGATAATTGATGAATTTTACGAATTAAGGGTCGGGGTCTGGTGTTGTTGATTGATACTGCAACTGTAATTTCACTTTGGGATTTTTTTAAGAAATTTAATTTCAATTTCGGGATTTTTAGAAACCCACCTAGTTTCTTACTGTTGGGGAAAACGATTCGTGTGAAATGGTGTTTAGTATGTATGATCATTAGGGTTTTTTGTGTTGAAATGTTTTGCATGATAGTTAGTGTATCATGTTGATATTTACAATGTGAAATTGGTTGTTTGTTTTTGTTCAGCTGTTCTTGATGATGATGGAAAACTATATGGGTTGACAATGATTTTTGTGTTTAATGTGGTAGTTTTGAAGATGTTGATGGAGGTGGATATGGACCAAATTGTTAGGTTTTGTTGCTGCAAAAGAAGAAGATGGTGATGATGGCTAGAATTGCAGTTGGTGCTAGCATCTGCCAAGAAGATGGAGCTGGTAATTGTGTAGGTATTACAGTTGAAGCTTAGCTAGAGGGTACTGAAGCTGGTGGTTTGCAGTTAGGTTGTTAGAAAAAGTGTTGTTGTGCTGAGAATGGTGGTAGCAGAATGGTTGTGGAAGAGTGAATGAATGAATGAATGCAGTTTAGATGAATGCTTAGGTTACATCTACAGATGATGCATGGATGCAGAAACAGGCAGTGGTGCATGAAAAAAGTGCAAGTGAAATGAATGGAGGTGTTTGGAGGTGCAACTGAAGGAACTGGTGCTACTGGTTGGATTGTATTAGATTGGTTGGATGTGCTATGGAGTTGCAGGTGGCTTGAGCTGGTTTCGAGATTGTTCAGAATATGTCACTGGTGTTGTTGCAGGGACCTGTGGACTAAAACTGAAGCTGCAGTTATGGGAAAGAATGTAAGATGTTGTTGCTGGTTGTAGGCTTAAAGATGATGGTGAGCTAAATTTTTGCTGCTGTGGTGGTCGTAATGTGACCAAATAATTGTGGTGGTTTTGGATGTTGCCGTTTTGAAGATGTTAATGGAGGTGGAAATGGATTGTTAGCTGCAGAAATGGACCAAATTGTGCTGCTGGTGGATGAATAGTCTGATTGTGGATGAAATGGTGGTGGTGCTGAGAATGAAAGAAGTGGTTTTTGACTTTGGATGTTATGTTTGAATGGCTTTGGTTTTTGACTTTGGATGTTGGCTGTTTGAATGGCTCGAAGCAGTGGTGGATGATAAAAGCTGTGTAAATGGCTCAGGTATGCAACTCAGCCCACTCAGCGAGTCAGATAGCTGTATCGGTGTTGGCCACAAAATTATTGCCACGTGTAGGGTTCTCCACGTCAGCGAATTTCCACTGTGGATGGGTTAACTGCAGTTAAAGAACTTGAGTTAAGAAGGAGGGTATTTTGGAGAGACATAACCCCGTTTTTTTCCCCTACTGTTATGTCGGCCAAAGTATGACCATTTTTGGTCGACCGAAGGGAGAAAAAATTTGTCAGTCACAAAGTTTGTACAAAAAAATTGAAATTGGTTTTTAACAATTCACAATTTCTAAGAATTAAGAATATCTGTCACATAATTCATCGAATTGATCACAAATTTCCTTCAAATACAGTCAATCAAACAAATTATCAGTTAAGAATCATCCAAATACTCCACTAAATCGATCAGATTCATCAATTTTCATTCAAAATACCCAAAAAAAAAAATCTCAATTTTGAAGATCCGTTTGACGGATTAATAAGAGAATGAATTTTAGGTCGACCCCCTACTGCTGCAGCAGTAATCTAGTGTAAATAAGAAACAAAAGTATGACTATTTTGTAAACCAACTAACAAAAGTATGACCATTTTGTAATTGGCCCAACAATAATCTACACCGTTGGTTTTTAACTAGACTTATCTTTGTACGCGTAACTTCCGTATTAAACAGTACTACTGTATTTGGTAATACAAGAAGCACTGAATCTTCATCACTAGTACTTAAATTTGGAAAAAAGATGAATTTCTCGATCAAATCAATTTCATCTCCCCACTTTTAATGAGCCCAAGGACAGACGGAAACTCTTACCCAATTTAAAACACGGAGTTAAATTGGGCCGTTGGATATGTTAATTTTAAAACGAAACCGTTAGATCTCGGAGAAAAAAATTCCGTGTGAACTGTTGATCACACACGTTAGATCGTCTGACTTCAACGTCATGAATCGAAGTAGGCCGTCGATGTGTTACCACGCAGGTTACCGAGTTATTATAGTTCTTCTCACCATCATTTTCATTTGCCTCATGTTAACATCAATCAAACAATATAATATTTTTCAATCACCACAGATTTTGATGGGTTTCACATATTTATTTATTTTGATACCAGATGGGTTTCACATATACAAACTCAAAATTGATCAAATACCCAACTTAATAATTTTCGATGCTGTCGTGAGATTCAACAGGTAAGATACAGATTTTAATGGGTTTCCACATAAAAACTCAGAATCAATCAAAACCCAACCTCAAAATTTGGATATTTTACATGTAAGAAAGGAAAACAGAAGTGGTGGTGATTTTGCGGCTTAAAATTTTCTAAAGAAACATCAAAAAAGGAAAAAACAGATACCAAAGGGAGAAATGAGAGAGAGGAAGATTTCGAAGTTTGGTGAAAAAATGAAAAGTAGATATAAACACCTATGCTATCAAAGCCACGTGGTGAAGCAGTAAGTATCCTAGATTTTGATAAGTAAAATTTTATTTCCAAACACAAACGCATTCATTCCGTTCAATCTTTTCTTGGCTAATGAGCATATTATATCAAGCCGTGTAGCCCACAGAGCACATGCAAGAATGAGCGACCAAAAATTCTTCATCTAAGAAAGGATTATTTGCTCCATAATGTATGAATACATATTTGGTAACGTGCAAAGCACGTGCATTCGACTTGTCATCAGTAACTAATCCAATAGACGGCTTCTTCTCTCGCTTGTAAAATGTGAAACCCTAAATTCGCTCAAAACCGCCATGAATTCGTTACTGCTCCGCAGAAAACAGAGTAAATTCATCATCAGATGAAGAAAATCAATCTATTGATCCGCAAATTTTCAATCCAATAGAACCCTCTTTCCCAATTTCATGCCCCATAAAAACCCTCAACGAATTAGACTCAAGAATTTACTATTACTCCTCCTTGTTGGGTTAATACTGCTTATACTCATGCTGTTAAGGTACCCCATTAATATCTTTGTTCAAATTTGGACTTAATCTACTGACCTCAAGATGTTTGATTTTAGGTATGATGTGAATTTATCATTTTATAGGTACAGGGAACATTTATACCTGAATGGGATGAAGGGAAGCTAGTTTGTAATGAGATTTTGGCAACCAAGGAATCCGCACAAATGTATGTTGAGCGTTTATCAGAGCTTGCAGTTGCATTGGGATTCGATGGTTGGCTGGTATGGTTTTGTGATTCTGTTTCTTATATTTTTGGATTGCAGTGCATATGCTTGTGTAAATCTTGGTTTAGGACTAGTATGAGAACGGCAAGATAATGCGCAATAGCTTTAAGCCTTTAATGAGTTTATATAGTTTTCAAAGAAGAGTGTAGACATGGATTTAAGTGGGGTTCAGTTTAGATGTATACCAAGGGGTTAGTCCTCGAGTGATTTGTGGGGAGTTGAGTGTATTTTGAATCTTGGGGATTTTGAGAGAGTTTGAGAGAGTGTAGGGAGTTTGAGAGAGTTTGGTGTTTTTGAGTTTAGGGAGTTTGGTGGAGTGTGGGGAGTTTGAAAGAGTTTATTAGAGGGAGTTTGGGGGAGGAAAGCTACAATCAGTGGAATAAAAAGCTACAATCAGTCGAACAACAATCAATTCAGCAACACCTGTTGTTGCTCCAACTAATAAGATAAGAAAACAATAATTTCTCCAACACAATTGGTACTTGCGATTTCAGGATACTAATCATTTTTTATGCACATAACGTGTTGTAAGATGTAACACTAATGATTACCTTATTACGTATTGAGTGATAACATCGTGCAGAAAAGTTGACACCCTTATTCAAGGTTTCTAATGTCACTTTTTTGGAAGAACTTTCACTACGGGAAAAATCATCATTTACAACACTGTATTAGGGTTGTAGTACCCCTACTACAACGCTTTTTTGTGTATTGTGTAGGTGGGGTATTGTAGAAAGTCCAAGCTTTTCTACAATACTTGACTAAGTGTTGTAAAGGGTGATGGGATTCATGGTTCGACAATATTTTGCCAAAGTTGTGATTCTCTTTCAATTTTTTTTGAAAGCCTAACACAACCCTTGCTTGTTGTTGCAAGATTATCTTGGACAACACAAGATGTGTATCGTAAAGATATGTAGCACAACACTTGTATAAGTTGAAGGTCTATCTTAGACAACCTAGGATGTGTATTGTAGAAATATGTAACAACTCTTATTACTATTATGAATAAGATTTGCACAACACCGGTTAGGGTTGTAGAACTATGTTGGACAACACCTAATTATGTTGTAAATGCATTCTTTCACAACCTTTGGTTTGTGTAGTTCAAATATGGAATACAACTCTTATTAGAAGTTGTGTTCATATCACTATATTGAAGAAAAAAATTATAGCTGAAACCAAATTGCCGTAAGTATTTCACATTCACATTAACCTACTAGTATAACACATTTACATTCATTCAAATGACCATTTATTATTTATTTAAAAATTAGTATTCATTGTACAATTCATAACTTAATTCATCAGCTAGACACTTAACTTTAGAAAAAATATCCAAGTCTACAAGTCCTAGCTAATAGGTTCCAATGTGTCTTAGATACAAGTGTAAAGCAAACCAGAAAATCCTAAATCTCCACAACTTGTAGTCTACTTTTTTCCCATATTGGATAGATGCAGTTGGATTCAGATTATATTATCTGAGCAATCATCATTACCAGCGACTTCATATTTCCTTGGTACTTCCTGCAAATAAACAATGATAGTTTAGATCTCGAGCATTCAAAAAATAATACAGACAATAAGTAAAACAGAGTTAAAACTATGTTCAGAAAACTCCTACCCAACCTAAAAGCCTAAGAGACACACTGTTTGGATTGCTATGCAACAAAGGCCCTAATTGTCTATTTATAAGCTTTTTCTACTTGATGAGTTGTCTGGTATTCTGTACAAAATTTATCATTTTACCATAAAGTAAAACTAGTCAACCTGATTCGTTAAAACTAGTAATTAGCTGATAAGAAAAATGCATCAAAAAATTAAAATTTAAGAGTAAAAGTTTAAAGGTGTGTGAAAAAATGAGTTACATCATGACCTCCACTAACCATTTTTCTTAATCATCAAGTGGAAAAAGTGATGGTCCTATCAGGTGTTTCTTTGGATTATGTTTATGCTATAGTTAATGAATGTAGTAAGTACGAGCGTCAGAAGAACAAAGACTAAAAATATGAGACTGAATCAATCACAATCTGGGAAAATACGATTTGTTTATTTTCAATAAACTAATCGTGATTATTAATTGAATTGTTGTGGGATTGATTCCACCCCTAATCACTAAGCTAGATATATCAGTGGTTGGTATTAGAATGGATATCATTTTCAAATGAAGAAGAACAAAAGAAATAGATATATATGCATATGACAAAGTAAAAGTATAACTAGCTAGTGATGTCCATTGGTTCTATTATTGTCTATCATTTCAACTAGTCATTAACATTCGGAATTTGAGCATATTGTTGTCCACTCAGAAAACATTCTAAGATAGTACAATAATAAGATGCATAACAAAACTTTCAGATCAAAATAACATTGGAGCCAAGTTTGGATAAGTAGATGTAAGTAGTTACCTACGGGCGGGATATCCAGACATTTTAGAACACTTAATCAGTCATACATGCGGTAATGTGAAATACTTTCTGGAACCGCTGGTAGAAGTGGATTGCAGGATGCACTCATTATACTCTCGAACATATTTTCATCAGATCTGTCATCTCCAATGCACATGACGTAATCTGGTGGATTCCTACTACTGACCATGCTTGAGAAAATCTTTTCTACAACCAAACCATTACTTACTCCCTGCAGGTATATTAACCAAACTTTCTCATCTCCCAATGCAAAAGTATGGATAATGCAAACAAGAGATAAGAGTTATATTACCTGTGGTTTAACTTTAACAATATACTAACCCCTCTTGACTTCTACTGGTTCACTTGCCAGAACATTTTCTAAATGATCGAGCAGCTCCTTGACCCGTCTGTCCTCTCTGTATATAATTGCATCACAGGATCTGCCATCCTTTTCCAATCAACGTCGGCAAGTAATGTACTAGATACCCACTCTGAAATCTTATTCCATCTGCAACAAGTAAAGAAAATTTATCTCCCCTAAATCATTCAAATATCAAGCACACCAAGTCATGTAATAACGAAAATTAAGAATATTATAAAATACATAGACACCTTATAGATGGCGAGAAACCTATGAACTCAGAAACGACAAGAATGCTTGTACAAGGAGAACCTTTCTTCATATCCCTTAGAGAAACATACATCGAACATAGGACTCTTCGATCAGCAAACAACACTACGAGATTCACTAGTCTATTGTTCTACAAGCAACTTTTTCAAGCAAGTACTCAGTATTGTAAATTATTTAGTAGTCAAAATGAAACCATAAACCAAATAACATGAAAATACACATCATTCCAAATTGCCAATCAACAATCTGGCTAATAGTATCATGACTTCTTTAACATTCCACGTGAGTGAGATACCAAAAATGAAGTCCAAAATTAAACAAAAGACAACTTTATATAAAACAGGGGAAACACGGTTTCCAATTAGAGTGTATACTCAGTACATTCAAATGAAATGCATTAATACTATTAAAATTTTCAGGGCTGCTACACGTACCGGGGGAAAACTCCCCCAAAACCGATCCCTCACAGTTTGTGGGCCCAGGGGGGAGTTAACAGGGGGGCCGGGTATAAAAGTTGTGGGACCCACCACTTTTTTAACCCACCCCGGTTTCGCCTCTGTTTTTCCCTCGGTACGTCTCTCTTTTTTGTAAACTTTTAAAGTTTAACAGTTAAATATATTACATATTTAAAGATTAGAATGTATAGAGTTGGGCCTATTTTAGATTTGATGACCAACACCATCCCCTAAATTGGCAACGTACTAAAACGTGTCATCCTGATGTCCACCACAGTGTTAACAGATCATACCTCCCTCGTAGGAAAAAATAATTGATAAAGGAGAGTACTAAGGGGATATTCCATTTGTATTCAAAACAATATTACTCCTATACAGATGAGAAGTCAGTTTAGATACAATTAACCAAAGAATACAAAAATGCATGACTAATTATTTACTAATCCAGTAACACCTTAGATAGTCACCTAGCAATCAATAATTTCGAAACAAATTGCAATTTTTAGTTCAATTCACTCCGAGATCTCAAACATCAAATTGGAAAATTTAAAACAAAATGAAAAAAAGATCAATAGAGAGTGAGAGATGTTACTGTTTTGGCGATGATGGCACCCCAACCTTCATCAAAATCTCTCTTCATGACTGTAGGAACCATTGAGTACCTGTAACATCATAAGCTGGTTGCTGCTGTTGAGGATTTGGTGGTGCCGTGGTGGTGGTGGTGGTAATGGGTTATTAAGATTATGATTCATCAAATGCCAAATGCCTTGAGTTCTGTCCATTCAACACCATCAACAGCATTCGATTGTTTAGCATTCGATTCACTACCACCAATCTCCTGCAACTGACCCATGACAATCAACATGAAAACCAATTTGAACAGTAGATCAATATTAACACCATCAACAACATCACTGCCTCAATCTCACAAAGACCAACAACTCAATCTTCTCTTTTTCTGTGTATTCTTCAAATGCAACACAAACCCATTGTTTACAGACCTGATTAATATCCTTATTCACTGCAATACACAGGTAATTTGAATCATCACTGCAATGCACAGGTAATATCCTTATTCACTGCAATACACAGGTAATAATCTTCTTCACTGCAATACACAGGTAATTTGAATCATCCTTATTCTCATATCAACAACAAATTCATCTCCATACCTCCATCTCTTCTAATTTGTAGTTCAAGAACAAACAAATCACCATGCAATGCGTCTCCTTTCTCAGGGTGATCAAATTCAGACAAGGGCATCAGTATAGATTGCATCTTGACTTTACCCCCTCTTCTATTCTATAACAATCAGTAGTAAAACAACATCCTTAATTAGCAAAATCGAACCCAAATACAGATTAATCAACCAAAATCATTTCAACACAAGCAATTAAGCAAACACCTGATATTCCCTAAGTAGCTCAGCATGTTCCCTTTCCTCTACACTAGCCTCCTTAAAGAACCTAAAATATCCAATCAATATAAAATTAAAACAACAAAATCACAAAAATAAAAATTCAGAAAGGGATTTAGATAGTAAATTACTTAGCAAATCCTCTGAGAGAAACATTATCCCGGTCGAAGTACACGTACAAAGCGTGATACACATACGATACATTGTATTCCACACTGAATCAAAATTAATCAATCCAATTTAGCATCAAAATAAAATTCAAATCGAAGATTTACTGAAAAACAAAACAAAAATATTAATGAAATTAGGTCAGAAAGAGAGGTAATTACTTGATTTGTTCATTAATGGCAGCTTCACAATCATCTGTAAACTTATGATGAGCAATAGATTGTTGAGGAAGATCTGGTACTAATTGAAGTTCTATCTTCACTTCTTCAAATGGTTCAAAAACAACACCAGTCTACGATTATTCGATTCACTTTTCTATATACTCATCACAAATCCATCAGTTCTTCTCTGTGATGAAAAACTCACTAAGGAAGACGAGGAAGGGAATTGATTCACATTATCAACTGCAGATGTTGATAGTGAAATTGCGTCCGTCGATGAAGATGCTCTCAGAAGCATGGTTTCAGCTGTAGTTGCTGTGGTGGTGGATGCGGTGGTGCTCTGGTGGTGGTGGTGGTGGTGGTGGTGAGATTGGATTATAGACCCATCACGATTCGATCTCATAAGAACCCTAATCTATCCACAGATTCAATTGTTCATCATCTTCTCAGCTCAGATATTTTTTATCTTATGAATCTGAACCTTTGTTCATCTCCAACAATTTTTTTAACAGATTCCAAAAATTGAAGGTCTCAACCTGTAAGAACACCTCCTACAGAACCTAACCCTTCAATTCCTATTTTATGCAGCATAACCTTCACCTGATTTTTGTCAGAGACAAATTCTGATTTTTGAAACACTAATTTTTCATTTATCTACTAAATCCCTAATTTCTTAATCTCTCCGTCTCTCTTTGTACAAGACAATCAAATATGAATACTCATTAGAACTCTGCAGATCCATATGGAAGAAGTAAATATCAAGAACACGAATTAGATCTGCAGAAGAAGAAAAGAAGAGAGGGATGCGGAGGTGGAGAAAGAAAAGAGAAATGAAGAAGAAATTAGGGAATAGTAGCTAGATGTATGGGTAAGAGTGTGGTGATCCACATGATGTTGATTTACAGCCGTTAGATTAACATTTGGACAATCCCATTGGTTTAAATACATCATACGGATTGAGAAGAAAACACAAAATTTGGTAAACCAAACAGGACTGCCGACCGTTAGATTGGCTTGTAATCCGCATGATTTGATTTCCTAAATTTTGGTTCGTTGGATTAAACATAATTACAATAAAACCACCATTATAAGCATAAACATAATTATAATAAAACCATTAGGCTTCAAATGTGACTATGAACTATGAACCGTAACGGTCCGAAGTGGGTTCTGACTTACAAATTAACAGGAGTGGAATACAATAAGTTGGAAATTTCGTAAGAATGAATCCAACCATTATAGGCATAAACTCTAAATTCTAGTGACTTAATTAGAAATAATTATACCATTTACAGGTAAGATTCTATTCCGAGATCGAAACCTGGCCTTGAATGGATCACTATAAGCCAGAAATTGGTAAGAACGATGAATAAATTTATTTACATGTATGATTCTGTCGGAATATTCTCTGAAACCTTAAACAAAACCTCTTCTTGCAACTTCGAGGTATAACCTTGCTCCGAGATCAAAATCTGGATGTGGGTGGACCACTATTAGCCGGAAATTTGGTTCGTTAGACCTGGGTTTCTCATTCGGATGAACTGAAGATGAAATTTATCAGATTTGAACATCACATGTTCAAAGATTACTAGAGTTGGACCTGAGTTTCTCATTTGGATGAACTGAAAATGAAATTTATCATATTTGAACATCACAGGTTCGAAGATTACTAGAATTCTACCTTGGTTTCTCATTCAGATGAATTGAAGATGAAATTTATCAGATTTGAACATCCCGGGTTCAAAGATTACTAGATTTGGACCTGAGTTTCTCATTCTTATGAATTGAATAAAGAAACTTATCATATTTGAACATCACATGTTCGAAGATTACTAGAGTTCGACCTGAGTTTCTCATTCGGATGAACTGAAGATGAAATTTATCAGATTTGAACATTACAGGTTCAAAGATTACTTGATATCGATATGAGTTTCTCATTCGTATGAATTGAAGGTGAAATTTATCAGATTTGAACATCACAGGTCCAAAGATTACTAGAGTTGGACCTGAGTTTCTCATTCGGATGAACTGAAGATGAAATTTATCAGATTTGAACATCACATGTTTAAAGATTACTACATTTCGATATGAGTCATTCGGGTGAATTGAAGATGAAATTTATCAGAAAATGATATATCATCGAAAATGATAAATATGAAGCTCAATGTTGATTCCAACTTCAAATGTGGTATAACGACAAGCTAACAATGAACCAAGAGGCTTCAGACTTCAAACTTAGCAGGATATATCATCGAAAACGATAAATATGAAGCTCAGTGTTGATTCCAACTTCAAATATGGTATAACGACTCCGAGATCGAAACTTGTCCGCTAGTTGACTACTGCAAGTCGGAAACTTCGTCAGAACGATGAATCCATTCATTTACTGGTAAGATTCCTTCAGAATATTCTTCAAAACCTTAAACAAACCCTATTCTGGAATATTGTATGCGTACCTTGGCTCCGAGATCGAAACCTGGCCGTGAGAGGACTACTATAAGTCGGAAACTTGGTAAGAACGATGAATTCATCTATTTAGATGTAAGATTCCTTCGGAATATTCTATGAAACCCTAAACAAACCCTATTTTTGCATATTGTATGCATACCAGGCTCTGAGATCTAAACCTGGCCGGGAGTGGACTACTCTAAGTCAGAAACTTGGTAAGAACGACGAATCCATCCATTGACGGTTCAAAATTAGCCACACTTTTGAGACCATATTCCGAATCACTTATCAATTTCTGAGACACAAATTAGATTGGGATGCACTTGTCTAAACCAAATAGTAGGTTTTGGATAATAATGTCGGTCTAATTTATAATCTGGAATCCATCATTAACACGAGACTGAAGAAATAGAATTGAGTGCTCAAAATCGGCAGATTTCGAGTTCCTCGTCGATTTTTGAGACACGGATCTGATTTTCTTATAAGCTTCGCAATTTCGTTGGATAACAACACACAAACTTGTGTCTTAAAAACATTATCAGATTGAGATGCAATTGTCTAACCAAATAGTAGGTTTCGGATAACAAGGCTGGTCTAAATTATAATCGGGAATCCAACTTTAACAGGTAACATTCCTTCGGAATATTTTACGAAACCTTAATCAAACCCTATTTCTACATATTGTATGCATACCAGGCTACGAGATCGAAACCTGGCCGCGAGTTGACTAATCTAAGTCAGAAACTTGGTAAGAACGACGAATCCATCTAATTACAGGTAAGATTCCTTCGGAATATTCTATGAATCCTTAAATAGACCCTATTTTTGCATATTATATGCAAACCAGGCTACGAGATCAAAACATGGCCACGAGTTGACTACTCTAAGTCAGAAACTTGGTTAGAATGACGAATCCATCCATTTACAGGTAAGATTCCTCTGAAATATTCTACTAAACCTTAAACAACCCTATTCTACTAAACCTTAAGATTCCTCAGATTTGAACATCACAGGTTCAAAGATTACTAGATTTGGACCTGATTTTCTCATTCGGGTGAATTGAAGATGAAATTTATCAGATTTGAACATCCCGGGTTCAAAGATTACTAGAGTTGGACCTGAGTTTCTCATTCGGATGAACTGAAGATGAAATTTATCAGATTTGAACATCACGGGTTCAAAGATTACTAGAGTTGGACCGGAGTTTCTCATTCGGATGAACTGAAGATGAAATTTTATCATATTTGAACATCACAGGTTCAAACATTACTAGAGTTGGACCGAAGTTTATCATTCGGATGAACTGAAGATGAAATTTATCAGATTTGAACATCACAGGTTCAAATATTTAAACAAATCCAATTCTGGCATATTGTATGCAAACCCTGGCTCCGAGATCGAAACCTGGCCGTCAGTGGACTACTATAAGTCGGAAACTTCGTAAGAACGATGAATCCATCCATTTATAGGTAAGATTTCTTCGGATTACTCTACGAAACCTTAAACAAACCCTATTTCTGCATATTGTATGCATACCAGGCTACGAGATCGAAACTTGCCCTCGAGTTGACTACTCTATGTCAGAAACTTGGTAAGAACGACGAATCCATCCATTTACAGGTAAGATTCCTTCGGATTACTCTATGAAACCTTAAACAAACCCTATTTCTGCATGTTGTATGCAAACTAGGCTCTGAGATCGAAACCTGACCGTGAGTGGACTACTCTAAGTCAGAAACTTGGTAAGAACGACGAATCCATCCATTTACAGGTAAGATTCCTCCAGAATATTCTACGAAACCTTAAACAAACCATATTTCTGCATATTATACGCATACCAGGCTCCGAGATCGAAACCTGGCCGTGAGTGTCAGAAACTTGGTAAGAACGACGAATCCATCCATTTACAGGTAAGATTCCTCCGGAATATTCTAATAAACCTTAAACAAACCCTATTTCTGCATGTTGTACGCATATCAGGCTTCGAGATCGAAACATGGCCATGAGTGGACTACTCTAAGTCAGAAACTTGGTAAGAACTATGAATCCATCCCTTTACAGGTAAGATTCCTCCGGAATATTCTACGAAACCTTAAACAAACCTGAAATTTTCCGAAATTTATCAGATTTGAACATCACAGGTTCAAAGATTACTAGAGTTGGACCGGAGTATCTCATTCGGATGAATTGAAAATGAAATTTATCAGATTTGAAATTCACAGGTTCAAAGATTACTAGAGTTCGACCTGAGTTTCTCATTCGGATGAACTGAAGATGAAATTTATCAGATTTGAACATCACATGTTCAAAGATGACTAGATTTCGATCCGAGTTTCTCATTAGGTGAATTGAAGATGAAATTTATCAGATTTGAACATCCCAGGTTCAAAGATTACTAGAGTTGGACCTGAGTTTCTCATTCGGCTGAACTGAAGATGGAATTTATCAGATTTGAACATCACAGGTTCAAAGATTACTAGAGTAGGACCTGAGTTTCTCTTTCAGATGAACTGGAGATGAAATTTATCAGATTTGAACATCACTGTGAAAATGACCATATTACCCTTTGTGAAAATAAATGCAATAAATATTATCGAAACTTTAATAATGACTAGACTACCCTTATCAGAATTAAGTAATGTAAATATTACAGACTTTGAAAATGACCATATTACCCTTGATGGAAATAAGTGCAATAAATATTATGGAGACCGTGAAAATGACCAGACTACCCTTATCGAAAATAGGTAAAGAAAATATTACAGACTATGAAAATTACCATATTACCTTTATTGGAAATAAGTGCAATAAATATTATGGAGACTGTGAAAATGACCAGACTACCCTTATCGGAAATAAGTAAAGAAAATATTACAAACTGTGAAAATGACCATATTACCCTTTGTGAAAATAAATGCAATAAATATTATCGAAACTTTAATAATGACCAGACTACCCTTATCAGAATTAAGTAATGTAAATATTACAGACTTTGAAAATGACCATATTACCCTTGATGGAAATAAGTGCAATAAATATTATGGAGACCGTGAAAATGACCGGACTACCCTTATCGAAAATAGGTAAAGAAAATATTGCAGACTTTGAAAATGACCATATTACCCTTATTGGAAATAAGTGCAATAAATATTATGGAGACTGTGAAAATGACCAGACTACCCTTATCGAAAATAAGTAAAGAAAATATTACAGACTGTGAAAATGACCATATTACCCTTTGTGAAAATAAATGCAATAAATATTATCGAAACTTTAATAATGACCAGACTACCCTTATCAGAATTAAGTAATGTGAATATTACAGACTTTGAAAATGACCATATTACCCTTGATGGAAATAAGTGCAATAAATATTATGGAGACCGTGAAAATGACCAGACTACCCTTATCGAAAATAGGTAAAGAAAATATTACAGATTATGAAAATGACCATATTACCCTTATTGGAAATAAGTGCAATAAATATTATGGAGACTGTGAAAATGACCAGACTACCCTTATCGGAAATAAGTAAAGAAAATATTACAGACTGTGAAAATGACCATATTACCCTTTGTGAAAATAAATGCAATAAATATTATCGAAACTTTAATAATGACCAGACTATCCTTATCAGAATTAAGTAATGTAAATATTACAGACTTTGAAAATGACCATATTACCCTTGATGGAAATAAGTGCAATAAATATTATGGAGACCGTGAAAATGACCAGACTACCTTTATTGGGAATAGGTAAAGCAAATATTACAAAATGTGAAAATGACCATATTACCCTTAATGGAAATAAGTGCAATAAAAATTATGGTGACTGTGAAAAATGACAAGACTACCCTTATCGGAAATAGGTAAAGAAAATATTACAGAATGTGAAAATGACGATATTACCCTTAATGGAAATAAGTGCAATAAATATTATGGAGACTGTGAAAATGACCAGACTACGTACCTTATCGGAAATAAATAAAGAAAATATTAGAGACTATGAAAATGACCATATTACCCTTAGTGAAAATAAGTGCAATAAATATTATCGAAACTTTAATAATGACCAGACTACCGTTATCAGAAATAAGTAATATAAATATTACACTTTGAAAATGACCATATTACCCTTGATGGAAATAAGTGCAATAAATATTATGGAGATTTGAAAATGACCAGACTACCCTTATTGGAAATAAGTAAAGTAAATATTATAAAATATGAAAAATGACTATATTACCCTAATGTAAATAAGTCCAATAAATATTATGGAGACTGTGAAAAATGACAAGACTACCCTTATCGGAAATAGGTAAAGTAAATATTTCAGAATGTGAAAATGACCATATTACCCTTGATCGAAATAAGTACAATAAACATTATGGAGACTGTGAAAATGACCAGACTACCCTAATTGGAAATAAGTAATTTTCAGAGAAGGCTTATGACATTTGTTTATGCTCAGTCACTTGAGCATTACTTTTTGAGCATTATATTTTGTTTTACAACACTTATGAAGGGTTGTCATAAAGTTAGTGTATAATTAGTGTATTAAAGAACCACAAACTTAACAGAACATGTTATAGTGTAGGATGGTTAGTGGTGTAGACTTCCACGCTTGAGGCTCAGGATCGAATCCCCCAACCTTATTTTTTCCAACATTATATATTTTTACTTCAACAACACTTATAAGTGTTGTTGAAGCTTTCTATTTAAAAAAAGAATAAATATCAAAACTTGTGAACTGAAAGGGTGGTTGATGAGTTAGACTTCCATGCAGTAGGTTCATGTTCGAATCTCCCCTCTAACATATTTTTCAGTATCATATTTTTGTGTATTTCAAAAACACTTAAAAGTGTTGTGATAGGCTAAGTTACTACATATATGGAACAACGTTGTTATAGCTAAATGTTGTCACAACTGTTTTGCTTAAGGAGTTGTCGTTTGTTTTCCTAGCGCAACCCCTTGTTTCCTAAGGGTTGGCAGTGATGATATACGACAACTCTTCCTTTAAAACCAGTTGTAAAATATAGGACTTTCTACAATACTTAGCGAAGCGTTGTAAATCTCCAGTTGTAGATGTATATTTTTCCTGTAGTGTTTGTTATTCTAGTAGTGTGTATGTCTATGCCAATTGCTGTAGAGATACTGCAATATTTTCATCTAACGGACCTGGGACCATTTCGATCCAATTAAGGTTCTAAACCTTTCCTCCATGAATTCTTAGATAATGATTAGGGAGCAATTTATATATGCGTGGTTGGTTTAAGTTGTGCGTCTAGGACTCTAAGTTCACCCACTACATTAACTTAATAGTTGAGAAGTATGAAATAAGAAAACGAAAAATAAGGCATATACCTGAAGAAGAGCAAACATGAACATATGACATGCCTGGGTATTTTGATCTTTGAGGATGGAAATATGACCAAAAAATGTGACCACACCTCGCATTTGCAATAACAAAGACGTATGCGTTATGCGCCTGTTGTTCTCTTCCAAAAGTCAGGATCACTCTCTTCTCGTACATTGTGAACCTGCAAACGCCATATTTTCCTTGTCTGATGGTAATTCGTTGGTGTATTGGGAATCTAATCGAACATTTACTCACCTTAAATCAATATAAAAAATTCAATTTAGGAGGATACAACTTCCATCACATAGAAGAAGATGTAACGTAGCAACAACGAACAAAACTCTAGTGCTTCAAGTAACACATGACCATTTATGCCCAGACTCGTCCTATATGCAGCTTCATCCACATCAAATCTTAACTATGTAAGTGAAAGTAAGTTCAGTTTTTCATATATTTGAACTACCATAAAAAAACATTTTCAAGCCACTAAATCATTTCTTAGCAATATAAAAAGACTTGTTTTTGGTTCCAAATCCACTGTATTATTAGTATTTCGTTTCTGGCAGAGAACAAAATAAAATCAACATTCTGTCATATTACCAAAACATCTTAATCTTAATAGAAGAATTGAAAGAGATATCCTTCAACACAAAACTACTGGAATCGATATTGGAATATACGCATAATTAAACTCTAGTTGTGTAAACCTAAACTGGTGTTGCTTGAATCACCAAATCCAAAGCTGCAAATATTTATCGAACAGTAACTAAATCCAGCAATGTTCCTACAAATTAATATGTTACCCAATTTAAATTCTCGAACATAATATTCGCCAAACACGATGACTCTAACTTGGAATCTACCAAAATCATAGTGGAATTTAATCTGACTTTTTTATTTTGATTTTCATGAATCTTTCTCCTCTCATCATTGTACAACAATGGAAGCACCAATTAAATTTTAAAATCCTCCTTTTCATACATTAATTGTCGGTTAGTTCCAAACTTAGGCAAGTGAAATAAGAGCCAAACTAAAACTGAAATTAGTTTCTATTAGGCGTTCCAACAAACAGTTAGATAATAAAAATTAGTAATAAGGGGTTTCTCTTAAAAGAACAGGACAGCCAGTGAACTGATTCTGACAAAGAAACAAACTATTTAAAATGTAGTCCCATCCCATTCTGCAACCCTATATAGTGGTATTAAACAGGACAACTACCTGTTTAATAGTGAAGACTTTGAAAACCTATCGAAAGTGCAAGAAGCAACTTGCTGGTTTCAATAGTGAAGAGATGTTGGAACAGACATGGGAGCAGTAAGATACTTCCTCTACAATAAACTGGTACATAAAAATCATTTTGTGAAAATAAATCCCTTCGGAGATGACGAATTGCGATTTTACATTCCCCTTAATTCACCTAAATCAAAGAAGATGAGAAGAAAAAAAAAAGGAAAAAAAACCTAAAATCCAAAATCCCCTTAATCCAACTAAGAACGAAAACATTCTACTGATCCTCACTTCAATTTTCCAACTTGCGATACTCATTTGTCTTTCCCATTAACTAACCTAATTCAAAGCAGATGGAAAAAAGGGAAAAAACCTAAAATACAGATTCCATTTCAAACCCAAATTTTCTGCATTATACGTTGAAGAAAAACTTACCTTCTTCTACTTCTTCGTAGCCGTTGGGGTAATTTTGTGTGTCTGATTTTTCCACTTTGAATCAACCTTGAATTGGATTAATGAGCTGAACAAATAATTCAGGGGTTTTGTGGATCTCAACAAATAACGAATTCAATTCCCCATTTGTTGTTTCTTTAAATCAATCAGGAACTTTCTCTCTGTTCAATGGAGAATGATTTGAATCTTTGATATTAACTGAGAGGAAACGAATTCGATCTATGTTGTTGGTTCGATAGATTTTTAGGAAGAAGAAAGTGAGAACCGTATTTGACCTTCACTTTCATGTAATTCACGAACTTCTTCAGCTAAATGGGAAAAACACGGAAGGGTATTCGCGACATTTCATGTACCAAAAAAAAAGAGAGGGTCGTACCGAATAATGACCTTTTTTCTTTATATTAGTAAAATAGGCGTTCTTACCAGTTTAAAGAAGCTGGCAAGAAAATACGGAAATTCTTGTCGCAAATCATTATCGTAGTCTTCTGTCAAAACTTCATGGAAAAAATGGGACAAACAAATTAATTTCTCTATTGTACGTTCTTTAGTGAATTGTCATACTAAAATTAAAACTCACATGATATCAATGGCATCCATGGCGCTAAAATCTGGGAGAGCTCAGTTACCGCTAACGGTGCATTGTTACCAAAATTTCTGAGAACTTAACAAAGTGAATAAGTCTCGTGACCAAATAAGATCTCTTTTATATGAAAGTCTCAATGATTATACAGTATTTGGTGAATACCAATCAAAAAATAATACGGTGAACACGAAAAAGGAATACAATAGTGTAAGAAAAACTTCGTTAGTGCAAAAAAAAAACTCCAAAACTTAAATCATATCTGCTTTAACAAGGCTATAAGGATGAGGACGTACAGTTAGTTTAGGGAAGGTTAAAGGGTGATATAGGAAAATAAACTCCAAAAGCAGTTTTTGAGAAGGAGAAAGCTAATTTTAAATCCACCCAATGACGATTAAAATTAAAAAATCCTAGATTCAAGTTAGCTTTCCCTCCGGTAAAAACGGCTTTTCCCTTATTAATGATGAAAAATAACTAGCTTAAATAGTGCAACTAGGTTACTACTTACTAGCAGGCCTGAGAATGCGTTCAGTTCCTTAAATTTTCAGCTTACTCAAACATCTTATAATTGATTATTACTTCAATAACGAGTTGTATTTCAGCTTATGGTATCTTAAACTGACTAGGGTATTTGATATTTTCTTCACTATCCACAACCCATCTTATATATTGCTAGATTCACTCAATTTTCATGATCCATCAATTATGTATTTACTTTTCTCTTTTTTCTTTTCTTTTTCTTTTTATGAATCAATTATGTATTTACTTTTCTCTTTTTTCTTTTCTTTTTCTTTTTATGAAGCAATTATGTATTTACTTTTTTTTTTAAAGCAATTATGTATCCACTAGTATTTATTTTACATGAATCATTTAGCATGCATAAGTGGTGAACCTAAATAACTAGAACACCGCGGCCACAGTAGGGAGAGCCGACCGAAGAAAAACAAAACACCGTTAATTGCGTAACGCGTTATATAATTTATTTATTTTTGGAATGTTATTTTCGAATTTTTCGTAAAAACTCTAAATTTGATATTGTTGTTTGTACTCATTGCATAGTTTTTTTATTACCTTTCCAACGAGATAAAATTTGTAAAATTCTAAGGCACGGATTTTTATATATTATATTAAAGTTTTTTTTTCCAATTATACCCATAAAAAATATGATACATAAGGAGTTATAGTAATTGGACTAAAAGGGATGGACAATTTTGTCTAGTGAAAAAGTAACCATGGACATGGAAATTTCCAAATTTTTTTATCAAATTGCACATCTGTGTTACTCTTCATTTTACAAAAATGTGACCATAAAAGGGACTCCCTCCCTTCGGGCTCTCCGGTCGGTCGGCCCAACTATCTTTAACTGATAAACCATTCATATTTCATACCTCGTGGGGTGGTTAATTTGTAGCTCAATTTTGACTTATCTAATGTGCATCGTTATCGATAATTGTCATCTTATGGCTCGAGTTCGCCTCATTCCATTTGCATTCTAGTTTTTAAAAGGGCATTTGATTACGGTCTCAGAAATTATTTTATTGGACGTGTAAATGTGCTGCCACAGCTAAGAAGATGGCAACATATGCAACAAGGAAGTCAACAGTCACAAACATGAGCTATTTTATAGCTCTGCCCAAGTCCATAGTTATTGTAACAAATATTTGTAACTATCCTGCATTATCGTCAGATTTGTTTTAGCTTAGGATTGAATATTTCTCTCATCTCTGTAACTTGTATTCATATAAATACTCATCGCAATACAATCAGTCTACACAATTGTGAAGACTTCAAACTCATCTATTTTTAACTTTAAGATGGTATCCTTGTATATTCTAGGAACCCTAATCTATTTTTTTTTCTTCCGCTTCATATCTGTCTTTCTTTCTTATCCATTTTTTAACCATGCCTGAATCGGATAAATCCATCCCAACCTCTCTAGTTCAGTCAATTCCCAACTCTCCAGTTCACAACACAAACTATGAAAATACCAGTAACTCTCGAATCCTTGATCCATATGTCATACATCCATCTGAAAATCCGGCAAAAGTCTTGTTTTCTCCATTGCTGCAAGTTGATAACTATGGTGCCTGGGTTCGAGGCATTACCAAGGCGTTGAATGCCAAAGGAAAACTGGGATTTGATGATGGCTCATTACCACCTCCAA
Organism: Papaver bracteatum; assembly: GCA_023529315.1. Taxonomy (NCBI): domain Eukaryota; kingdom Viridiplantae; phylum Streptophyta; class Magnoliopsida; order Ranunculales; family Papaveraceae; genus Papaver; species Papaver bracteatum. The sequence goes on from JAJJWX010004350.1 coordinate 962,843, forward strand.
AAGATGATCTTACTCATCGATGCTAGAAACGTTGTGACGACCTAGTGGGAAGTTGGATCCTCAATTCAGTCCATCCATACATACGTGCAAGTTGTCCCTATGAAACTTCATCATATGCTATTTGGAAAGACTTACATGTATGGTTTTGTGTATCAAATGCTCCAATTCTTTTTCGTTTGAAATCTGCAATTGCTTCAATCAGGTAGGAATCCACGCCAGTTTCTCTTTACTACACCAAGATTAAGACACTCTGGGATCAATATGATTCTCTAGTTGCTTCTACTGAAGCATGTATTTGTGGTGCTGGTAAGCATATGATTGAACGATTAGAACGAGATCGTGCCATGGAGTTTTTGCAGGGTCTCAATGACAGGTTCTCAAATCTCCGCAGTCAAATTCTGACTATGGAACCCTTTCCTACTGTGTTACGTATCTTAAATCTAGTCCAGAAGGAGGAAGAACAACAAAATATCACTGCGTCTCCAGTCCAGTCTGTTGATGCAGCTGCTCTTAGTACCAATCGGCATTTTTCATCATCTTTTCGTCCTCCAAACAGTCAGAACAAACGCCAGCGTTCACACTGCGATTGTTGCAACATACATGGCCATGTTCGAGAAAAATGCTACCGTCTCCATGGTTTTCCAACTACCAACAGCCCACTGCCTACAGCCAATAGTACCTTGCTGATAGCTATTGCTGCTACATCAATTCCAAGTGATTCATTGGCCGTTCAACCTTCACTTCCAGCACTGTCTGCAGATCAATATGCACGTCTCCTTGCCCTCATCAATCCTTCCACTGACTCTTACCAGCTGGAACCTTGTGCAAATTTCGCAGGTATGATTTTAAACACGTCATCTGTTGACCCTTGGTTTGTAGACAGTGGTGATACACACCATATTTGTAATTCCTTACATTATTTCAAATATTATATGCCTGTCAAATATTTAATCCAAATGCAATTACCGGATGGTTCATTCTCTGTTGTTAAACACATTGGTGAAGTTTTCTTCTCACCAACTCTTAAACTTTTGAATGTGCATCACATTCCAGATTTCAAATTCAATCTTATTTCTGTGAGTCAATTAACTCGTCAATCAAACTGTATTGCTTATTTCTTTGACAATGTTTGTTTCTTTCAGGACCGAGTCACGACACAAGTGATTAGTCAGGCTAATTTTTTCTCCGGCCTATATCATCTCCAAGTTCAACAACACATGCCAATGAATCACAATTCCTTATGCAATAAAGTGTCATGAGATGTTTGGCATTGCCGGCTAGGCCATCCTAGCTTAGAGCGATTTAAATTTTTATGTAAAAGTTTTGATTACATTAATTCAAGTCCGTCTAATTTTTGTGATGTTTGCCCTCTTACAAAACAGCATCGACTATCATTTAATAAAAATTCTATTTCTTCTACACATTGTTTTGAATTAATCCATTGTGATATTTGGTGACCATTCTCAACCCCTTCTCTTACCGGTGCACGTTATTTCCTAACCATTGTGGATGATTTTTCCCGTTGCACATGGGTTTATCTTACGAACACAAAGAATGAAACCTTTAAATTCATCAAATATTTCACTGATTTTGTAGCCGCTCAATACTCACGTCATATTACTTGTATTTCAACAGATAACTTTATACCCTATTTACCTATCTTACAACGTGTACAATCTGATAATGGCATTGAGTTTCTATCTATTGAGATACAAACCTGGTTTGATGAGAAAGGCATTCATCATCAACGCAGTTGTGTATATACTCCTCTACAAAATGGAGTGGTAGAGCGTAAGCATCATCACTTACTTAATGTAGCTAGCTAGAGCATTACGATTTCAAGAAAATTTACCTATCGATTATTGGGGTGAATGCATCTTAACGGCGACTTATTTAATTAATAAGATGCCTACTCCAATTCTTTCACACAAAACTCCCCATGAAGTTCTCTTGGGACAGTCACCAAATTATCGAAACTTGCGAGTTTTTGGTTGCTTGTGTTATGCTAGAAACACAAAGATTTCTTCTAAATTTGATCCTAAGGCAATTCCTGGTGTTTTTCTTGGTTATCCAAATAATCACAAAGGCTATATTATATTGAACATTGATACTAACACTACCTTTGTATCAAGGGACGTCGTTTTTAATGAGCATTGTTTTCCTTTTAAAGATGCTAAACTTCATACTAATAATTTCCTAGATACTTCTCCACCATATACTATATACTATGATGACCCTGCAGATTCCCTACAGCTTCATCTTGCGCTTACAGCTAGTCCTTCTTCAGCTGAACAGAACGCGTCTACAGCTAGGTCTTCTTCACCTGCACAACACGTGCCTACAACTGATACTTCAACAGCTTCACCCTCTCCTGAAATTACAGAAACGGTTCCATCAGAAGTAAGTATAGTTCCAGCCACTTTATGTATCCATTCCCCTGATGTTAGCTCAACAACACCAGATGCAACTGATACTTCAACAACCCCAATTGACACTGCCAATGCTGACAGACAACTTTTACGTCGTTCTTCTCGACAAAGCCATCGTCCATCTCATCTTAATGACTATATATATTCGGTTCAAAGTTGTAAGTCCAGTTCTCTTACAAATTACATATCTTTTGAAAAGTTTACGCCACTGCATCGTGCGTTTCTCTCATCTGTTATTACTAACGATGAACCTAATTTTTTTTCGGAAGCTATGAAAATTCCGGATTGGCATGAGGCCATTGTAAAAGAAGATACTGCTCTGAAAGATAATAATACTTTCACTAATACTACTCTTCCTCCTGGAAAAATAACCATTGGATGTAAATGGGTATTTAAAATCAAATACCGGCCAGATGGATTGATGGAACGACGTAAAGCCCGTCTTGTTGCTAAAGGATATACACAACAAGAAGGAGTTGATTATCATGACACTTTTGCTCAAGTTGCCAAGTTAGTATATGTCTGTGTCTTATTATCTATTGCTTCCATTGACAACTGGCCTCTCCATCAGTTGGATGTCGATAATGCATTTTTACAGGGTAATCTTCACGAAGAAATCTACATGAAACTCCCACCAGGATTTCATAAAAAGGGAGACAATCGTTTAACAAATCATTATATGGACTAAAACAGGGTTCTCGTCAATGGTTTACTAAATTTTCTGCAGCCTTACTTGATGAAGGATTTACTCAGTCTCGTGATGATTATTCTCTCTTCATTAAACATTCAGCTAATGTTTCCATTTTTGTTTTGGTTTATGTTGATGACATTGTCATTACAAGTAATAGTGACTCAGTTATTCAAGAATTAAAACAAAAACTTGAATCCAAGTTTTCTCTTAAAAATCTTGGTCGCTTACAATATTTCTTGGGCATTGAAGTTTCTCGTTCTCCCAAAGGTATTTTTCTTTGTCAACGCAAATATATTCTTGACATTTTTCAAGATTATGATCTTTTGGGTACTAAAGTTGCTTCATCCCCTATGGAACAACACCTTAAACTTTTACCAGGTTCAGGTGATCCTCTCCCTGATCCTAGTATTTATCGTCGCTTAATTGGTCGACTTCTCTATCTTCAGGTAACTCGTCCTGATATCACGTACTCAGTTAATTATCTAAGTTAATTTATGCAGCAACCATGTTTTGGTCACTTAGATGTTGCATATCGTGTTGTTCGCTATCTTAAGGGAACTGTTATTCATGGTATTTTTGTTTCTGCAACTAGTTCCTCATCCCTTGCTGGATATACTGATTCTGATTGGGCAGGCTGCCCAACTACTCGAAGATCAACCACGGGCTATTTCACCATGCTAGGAAATAACCCAATTTCTTGGAAAGCAAAGAAACAACCAACGATTTCTTTATCTTCTGTAGAGGCAGAATATCGTGCTCTAGCAAGATTAACTTCTGAACTTCAATGGTTGCATTATTTATTCACTGATCTTCGTGTTCATATTCCAAAGCCTATTCCGGTCTATTGTGATAATCAGGCTGCTATTCACAACGCTGAAAATCCAGTTTTTCATGAACGAACTAAACATATCGAAATTGGTTGTTACTTTGTTCGAGAAAAACTCCTATCTGGTCTTATCAATCCAACTCATATTTCTTCCGCAGCTCAATTGGCTGATCTCTTTACTAAACCACTTGGAGTCGGCCACTTTAAACATCTTGTTAGCAAGTTGGGTGTTCGGACTCATAATCCTCCCGCTCCAACTTGAGGGGGGTTATTGGACGTGTAAATGTGCTGCCACAGCTAAGAAGACGGCAACAGATGCAACAAGGAAGTCAACAGTCACAAACAGGAGCTATTCTATAGCTCTGCCCAAGTCCATAGTTATTGTAACAAATATTTGTAACTATCCTGCATTATCGTCAGATTTGTTTTAGCTTAGGATTGAATATTTCTCTCATACTCATCGCAATACAATAACACAATTGTATTCAAACAAATACTCATATTTTTTAACTTTTAAAAGTAGATATTATTAATACAATCAGTCTACACAATTGTGAAGACTTCAAACTCATCTATTTTTAACTCTAACATATTTTTTAACTTTTAAAAGTAGATATTATTCGTGTCACCTATCCAGTCATTCATAATTGGTTAGGAAATCATTTAGATTTTACATTCATTTCGGTTCCGAAGCAAATTATATATGACGTTGTAATTGAATCAACTTAGTATTTAACTTTACTTTCAAATTTTGATATTCTCTTTTAGAAACAAAAATATTTGCATTTTATGAAGCAAAACCTTCTCACATATAACTTCAGAAGCAGAAGATATCCAAACGTAGTACAAGAAAAAATTTGATTGATAAATAATACATAAATTTCCATATTTTCTAAGAGAACAGATCATCATGATCCATTTGATACACTAAAATCCTTGTAAATCTTGTCGGTGACTTAACTCACTCTCTGAAGCACAGTCCCAAAAAAAAATTACGTGCTTAACCGATAATAGTCTACAGACTCTACACCGGAGGTTCCTAACTACACGTTACCTTCGCTACACGGTGTCTAATACCCACCACTAGCCTGTTAAGAAATAAAGTAAATGGACTGGGTCAGTAAATGGACTCGAGTCAGTGACACAAACAGCTGTCATTACACTAAAAGAAAGCTTAAAATGAAAACAAAAATCAAAAAATCAAATTCGGTTAAAAAAACCTGGTTTAATTGGGGCCATTCAAATTAAATGGGGCTAACAAATTTTATTTGCACCCCAAAATTATCAGGGACATATTAATCTGACTATGAAAATACTATTTTACCCTTATCTAAAACTAAACATTAAAAATCAGTTAACCTTAATTATGTTTCTCTTCTTCTTCATCTTCCACTCCTCCCCTTTCTCTTCTCCACAAACACCATTAACGACTATTTTGAAGATTTTTTTTTTTCTTCAACCGATCCATTGCGTAATCTTCGCCAAAAAATCGAAACCCAAGAAAGATATGGTTCCAATTAGAAGGTATGTGAACTTAAACCCACATTGGTAATTGAAAATTGGCGGTTTCAGTGTAAGGGTCGTTAGTATCGAAATGAAAACCCATAACGACTTTTCATTTGCATGCAGATTCTATGAAAAATCGTTAGTGTATTAGGATGAAGATGACAACCGTAATTCTGCTACTTCAACATTTTTTGCCCAAGAATAGAGTCGTTACCGTATTAGGTTGAACATGACGACCCTGTTTTGACGACACTTTGTTATTGGTTAACGACTCTAGGTGAACATTATAAATGGTTGGTTAGGGTCGTCAGTAAATCAGAATATCCCTATGACGACTCAAACACACAAAAAATTGCCTTTTTATACAGAGAGTTTGGATTCGAGAGTCATCTGGGTATTAAACGAATCAACTAACGACTCTAGGTGAACATTATAAACAGCCGTCATGGTTTAACACACCACCTTGACGATTTTTCATCACCATTAAAAGTTGCAGATTAGAGTCGTCGCCATGTGCATCAACAGCCTGACGACTCTTTAGGGTCGTTGGCGTATACAACACCTGACTATAACGACCCTCACTTTGAGTAGTTCCATTGTGCCCATGAATCGACCACTTGAAGCACCATTTAGACAATTTGAAGAGTATATCAAGTTTACCTGATTGTTTTGAGCTTCGGGTTCTTCATTTCGAGGATTGGTTCCTTCATTTTGAGCAATAGCTTCTTCATTTGCACCATTATTCATGGCTTCCTCAATTAACATCTCTTCATCAAATATCCAATCCATATGATTAGTTGAGACAATCTTACCATCAACACAATCATTGTTGTTATTTGAACCTACACCAACCTCATTCCCTCCACTTGAATCACTCATTTCTAAAAACCCTAGTTTTTCCTCTCAAAACTTCACTTCTTCTCAAAACATAAAAACCCAAAAATAAAATTTCCCAAAATTTTTATCCCAAAATCTGATTTTTATCTAAACACAATTATCACACTAATCAACTTCATTAATTCTTAATACTAATCACTCAAGGGCATTTTAGCCATTTAGAAAGTTTTTTATAAGGGGTAACCCAAATTGCTATTGGGAGACCTGTTTTGTCTTGTAGTGCCTGGCCCCCATTTAATTTGAATGGCCCCCAATTAAACCTGAATATTGGGAGACCCGTTTTGTCTTCTAGTGCATGTTTCATTGCACCTTGGGGTGACCCAAGGTGCAATGAAACGTCATGTATGCATAATGGACCATGAAAGCATTGAAAGGAGTATTCTCTTTTCTTTGCCGTGTGCTTGTCTAATCCCATACTCCCTCCCTCCAGTTTAGTAGAAGGTTCAAGTACTTTCATGCAGATTAAGAAAATGGAGAAAAATTAACTTTTTTCTTATATGTATCCCATATTAAAAATAATTACATAAAATATTTAAATCTCTTAGTTTTTTTGTTCTTTTTTTCTAGTGATTGATTTCAATATAGGGACAAATGAGAAAAAAAAAATGAGAAAAAATGAAAATCCTCATCTATTTTGGACCCCTAAACCTTCAACTAGATTGGGACTAAGGGAGTATTTTTTTCTTATTGATTTTGATTTTCATTCTTCTTTTTGATCAAAAAACAATATTGCTTGTAACTTTTGCGCTTTCTAAATCAAAAAAATTCTATCGACATTGTTTTTGAAGGATAAATCCTCCAAAATATACACATCACATATGAATGTTTTTAGCAGCTTTCATTACAAAAAAGAATGAAAATGATATTGTTATTAGAAGGCTTATGCCTTATGGAATTATAACGGTAATTGCTTTTCTTCTTTAGGTTGCTGACAGGGGCGAAGCCAAGGGTAAACTAACTCTGGCTCTACCCCACCCTAAAAGTCCTTGATTTGATCTTATAATTTTTATTTAGTCCATTAATATTAAGTATTTAGTATACTAAATGTTTTAGAATTTTTTTCTAGCCCCTTCTATTCTAATACTTGGTTCTGCCACTGGTTGCTGTAGTCTAGAAAAGCCCTTAGCAATTGTCGATGGATGTCGTAATTATATTTACGGTAGTTATTATTTTCATTATCAAACCCGAAACCAACTAGCAAACTAGTCAAATTCATCTCCGTGACTATTACTTTTCCCTTTGCAGCTTACTCCAGTATCTTATAATTTGATTTAAATTACTCCAACGATGATTTCAATAATACGCTGCCTTTGGTTTTGCATATGTATCCTAAACTGATTTGCATATTTGTTTGTAGCGGGGCATGGATTCATTCAACGAAAAATGAGAAAAATATAATAGTACTGATATGAATAAAATAAATAAAAAGATAATCGAAAAAAATCTTATAAAAATTTGTAGAAATAGGCTCTTTGAGCCGATGGACAAGCGACACAATCCCTCTTTAAGCCTCAGAAGGACCCAAGAGTTTGGCTTAAGCATTACAATATACAATATACAGTATAACCCCTATAATTTAATACGCGGTAAATTAATAATCACGATAAATTAATAAATTTTTCCAGTTCCGAGTCGGGACCAACGTACTAAATTAATAAATTTAATTTTTTTGAATCTTTTATACGGAAAAAAATATAAAAATGACAAAGAAAACTAATATATTAATTTCAGAAATGTATGATTAAAATAAAATAAAAATAAATTCAATTCAATCATTTATTATAAAAAATCCTGAAGAAAAAAACTACTAAATTAATTTCGTACATTTATGACTGTAATAAAAAAAAATCAATTCAACATATTTATGAAGAATAATTAATTGGGGGATATGAATTACTTCCCCCAACCATTTGTGGCTGATAAGGGGTGTCTTTTGGGTGCGAAAATACCATAATATCCCTTCATTAATTAAAAAACATTATGAAATTACTATTTTGCCCTTTCCACTAAACATTAAAATCAAAACCCAAAATCATATATCCCCCTTCTCAAATCAGTACCGGCATAGGCTTATGTTTAGAAAAAAACATTTTTTCTTCATCGTTCATTCTTCATCGACGATTAATCGTTGAATCAAGAATTTCTTCGTTGACTAACCTACCATAACCATGCCTCCACGAAAGAAATCAAAAGCAAAACGGAACACTAAATCGATTGCTCAACAAACACATGAACAACGAATCGAGAACATTTCTCAAGAACTAGAAGAGGAAGAAGCATCCAACTCGGATGATCAACCAATCATGGCTTCTCTGAGAAGGTAAGTGTTTTTTTTAGCTCATTTATGATTGTTTTAATCGATTTGTAGCCATGGGTTTAGGTTAGAATCGCCAAAATTGGTGAAACTGTGGAGTTGCAGAGAAAACCGGCATTCAATCTTAGTTTGAATACCAAGCCGGTTTATAAACCGGCATAGACTTTTGGTCGAATACGATGCCGGTTTAACTTCATGAACCTGAAATATCAATACCGGCATACGATAGTAGTTGAACACCAAACCGGCTTGAGTTCCTGAAAATTAGATTTTAGGACCGGCATTCGAATTGGGTTGAAGGCTATTCCGGTAGTCAACTAAAAACACACAGGAATATTATTTTTTTATTGGCATTATATCTAGGTTTCGTCATTGCCGGTTTTGAAATACCGGCATCAGGTAGTTCAATTCGTGTATCTTGGTTTGACACTTGAAACATTCGATAAGAAAAACTCAAAACCGGCATGCTCGATATTTGAACATATATCCGGTACATGTTACCGGCATTAGTTGTTTTAAGAATTTCAATGCGGTTTACAAAGCTGTGATGACTTTTCTTATGTTTGTTTCGTTTGTTTATGTTATAGGTCAAAAGCCAAAGTATCGAGAAAAATAAAGGTCCTATTCTCACTAAAAAAAAAGGAGAAAGGACGGTCTTGATACTCCCAGTCCCCTGCCTCCCCGGGGGATAAATGCGGGTCGCAAGAAGCGTTTGGGGTTTCAAACAAGAGGGTTAGATTGGGAGAGTGGTGGTGAACGTAATGCACTTAGAATCCGTGAAGGTACATTTGTGAACGATGAGAATGATGAAGGGGATAGTGAGGATAAAGATGATGAGGTTCCCCCAAGTCAATTAGCAATCCAAACCGAAGTTGGTGAGACTAGTCAACAACCAACACAAGGCAAGGGCAAGGGCAAACACAAAGTTAAAGGTTGTCACCTTCCTCACATTTATGACATGATACCCGACCGCGATGATGGTAAAATTTGGGGTCAAGCTCCGGAACCGAAAGTACTCTTTGGATAAAAGAACTCTTGGGCTCGTACAATCTTTCAAACTTATGTAAGTATTTTTTATTTTGTGCATGTGCATTGTTTTATTTTTTACATTATCTCTTAATCGTATTATGTCTTATTTGTAGGATCATACTAAGGCTGTGCGTGTTTGCTAAAAAACCAAGCCGCGGTGAGTGGAAATTGTCGTTGGAACATGAAGATGTCCAAACATTAGTAAGGAACTCGGGTTTGTATTCTTTGGTTGAAAATTACTTGAATCCGAATCGTCACCGTCAATTGCTTTGTCGAAAGGTATCATGGTGAAACCGATACAATTCACTTCCGTTCGGGGAGATGACCTTGATTCTGAAGATGCTTATGCCATTCTAGGCTTGAATGTTATCGGAAAATCAATTTGAAGGAGTTGAGTCTCGGGACCTAGATTGGCTGAAGTTGCACGATTTGACTGAAAAGTTGTTTGGTTGGGACTTCAAAACTTCTTCGGATAGCTTTTATGTAGCATCGAACGGAAGTAAGACGAAGACATTCAAGCTGACGATGCTTAAGAAGATGTTTGAAAATACAAAGGCTAGAAGCTTGGAGGCTGGATGGGACCCCGCACAGATTCGCTATACCGCCGCGCACTGTTATACCTCTTGGGCACTAGGGCATTCCCTGACAGTAATGGCAACCGGGTAAGTGCAAACTTTCTCCAGTACCTTGACCCGTTGGAAGGTGTGTGTGGCTATTCTTGGGGCACCGCGGTCATGGCACATTTGATGGCGGAGATGAGAAGGGCTTCATTGGCTAAAACAAACCAATTTGTCGGGAATTTCACTATACTCCGGTACAATTTTTTTAATCTATGTTCACATGTATTTATTTAACTTTTGTTCACATGTATATTGTTCACATTGGATTAGGTGTGGTGTTATGAACACTTCCCAACCTTGTTCAAGGACTGCCCATTCTTGAAGATCAAAGACCTTCCTGAACCCGATATCCCTAGAGCTCGAGAGGTTCGAGTTTCACGTAATCCGAAGCCCGGTAACAAAGGTCGAGTCATCGATATGAGATTGGCTCTGGATGCTATGAGGAAGGAAGACGTTGTGTTCGACACTTATAAGGAGATTAGAGGATACCGTCAAATCCCAAGAGATGTTGCATTGTACCATGGGCCTTTGTACCACCCAAGAGGATACATCATGGCCGACCCATGCCGTGTGATGCGCCAACATGGATTTAAACAATTATCCCGTTTTTGGTAGACCTCTGATGATAATTATCTTCTTTACTTTTCTCGGTGCAATTCAACTCCCAACAAGTTGCATGTAGTGTATGATCCAGAACCGGAACCAACACATTGGAGGGAAAGAGACCCACGTCGTTTGGTAGATATTAGTAAGTGGGAGCTTGCGGAAAATGGTTATGAAGTTGATGACAGCTATATGAGGGATTACCTGGAATGGTCACATCCTTATGTCGTGCGCCCTCCCTCCGTGGAAGCTCCACACCAAGAAATCCCTCCTGTTGAAATTCCTCCACCTCCACCACCTACGATGGCCCAACTTCTCAAGACTTTCGGAATGGTGGTAAGTTTTCTTAATTGGTTATAGTTATTAAATGTAAACATAATCATATATTAATATATATCCTGATTATGTATTTGATGTATTAAACTAGCGACGTCGACTTGGCAAGGTTACGAAGATGTTAGGTTGCAAGCATAAGGATGGAGTTGTGCTATCTCTTCAAGAAATCAAGGAACTCGAGGAAAATCTTCATAGAATTGAAGAAACCGACCCTACTGTCAAAGCTATGTATGGGGAAACAAGGAAGGCGCCAACCCAAAAGAAACAAAAGACTAATTAGTGATGGTTAACTCTTTAGTTTTATGGTTACGTCAAAAACAATTTCAAACTTGTTTTGGTTTGTACTGTGGGACAGCTCATTGTTTATGTTGAACATGATTAGAGTTTTGGTTTGAAAGTTAAAATGTTCCGGCATAGGAAAGCTCATTGTTTGAAATACCGTTACACATACCGGCATTTCTGAATTCATCAGGTTTCACAAACCGGCATAGTAAAATTCAAAATCAGACATGTACCGGCATTGTTGTGTTTGCTAAGGTCTATGCCGGTATTAAAAATCTCCAATAACTATTAAATAAGTGACAGAAAACCGGCATATGAATATTCATTTTAAGAATGCCGGTATTCAAAAACTCTTTAATTATCTCCTAATGGAACTGTTCCCAAAACCGACATTGAAGTTATTAAACATTGTATGCCGGTATAGTAGTTATATTTGGTTCCTCAACCTGAATAGAATTTCCTCAAAACCGGCATCATCGTTGTATTACGTTGAGTGCCGGAACATAGTACCGGCGTAATTTTACTTCATCCATTGTCTGCCGGTTTCAGGCATTGAATAACTAACGGCTAGTTTTTTAAACCATACTCTAGAAAACATTAGTTTAAGGTGGGATCTGAGTTTCTTATTGTGCCGTTACTAAAGTGGAAAAGAGCCGTTATGACTAAATCTATTTAAAGGAATGGATACACCCATTGCACTTGATACCTCACAGATATATCTCCAATGGATTATTACTCACCGGCTGCCAAGTTCATCAATTCCCTCGAAAAAGAAAAACGTTTGAGGAGCATATTGTCCACTCCGACAGGAATTCAATCATCAACCATGACCAACTCCATTGCCACAATACTAGAAAAACTAAGAAGGAAGGAAGAAACCACCAACTCAATTGTCGCAATGGAGGAAGAGATAAGTAAAAGGAAGAGAGAAGAAAAAGAGGAAGCAAAGATTGAACGTTATCGTCAAAAAATAGATAACATCAGAGCGGAAGCTCTGGAAGAGGTTAAACATCAAAAAGAAGCTAAGATAGAAGCAAATGTTGAGGAGGAAACAGAATGGATTAGGAATTACTACTTAGTATTGGATTTGGCGGAGGATGAACGCCCGTCAGAAGTGTTTTGGGGCCTTGTAATGAATGGTTCTTACAAGCATTACACGGTTAACGGTAAGAAACGCAAACTGAATACGCTGATCAAATAGTACGCATTCGAACAACTGCAGTCATCAAATCATGTCTCAAATACAACGAATTCCTATCAAGATACGGTGGTGATAGGTATAAAGCTCGGGATGCATATACGAAGTGGAGACAAGAGCCTTTTAGGCATTTCGAAGCTGCTTTGCTTGTTCAATCTAATTCCAATAAATTATTTTAAATTGTATTACTATTGATATCTTTAATTCTATGTGTAACGTTATTCCCTTAAATGATGTTAGTTGGAAAATGCTTGAGATCTTATGTTTGTGGTTAATGATGTTTATTTCGTGAAATTTCGTTCAAATACCAGCAACAGCTATGAGTTAAAAAAATAAGAAGTTATGAAATATTAAAACCGGCATCATGTATATGTTTACGAAAGATGCCGGTTTACCCACACAAAGAAGTTAAAAAAATAATGAACTTGTAATGCCGGCATCACCGGTATGTAATTGTCAATGCTGGTATTCTGGCGTTTAAAATTTCATTCAACTTGGTTGACAGTTAGAATTTCATTCAACTTTTTTTACGGTTATAATTTCATTCAATTTGTTTGACGGTTTCCAAATATGACGGTTTCCAAATATTTAATGAGTCATTGGAAGGTTACAAAATCGTGGGTTTCTTTAATGACGGTTTCAAACTTCCAAAGCTATATAAGTGACGGTTTTGGAAAGAAAACTATTCGTTCTATTCAATCTTTCCCTATTTTTTTCATCTATTATACCAAAACAATGGTTCGTCGCAAATCTCGTGATAACCCCAATGCAGAAATACCTGTTGATGCGCAACAAACTCCTGAAGAGTCTCCTGGTGAGGCGGAAGTAACAGATTTGATTCGGTAAGTCATGTATAACACAAGGTCTCCCGTTGAATTGAAGTAGTTTTAGGGTTTATCCAATAATATACAACACAAAGTGAAACTTGATAGGAGTTCATGATGGATTAAAATTTCTTTTTAGGGTTTTGAAATTGCATTCTAGTCAATTGAGTTCAATTTGAAAAACAAAAAAAAATGTTAAGTTTTGGGTAAAAAATTACAGAAAACCGGCATTCCAAAAATTACTGCTGGTATGCCGGTAATTGTTCCGGCGTTCACGGTATGGTAACATACAATGCCGGTTTTTGTTCCCTAATTTTTTTAAATTCCTGGATACAATTCAACAAAAACCGGCATCTTCGTATTAATTGATATAATGCCGGAATAAAACCGGCATAGAATAGTATTAAGCCGTGAATGCCGGTTTTGTGTGTGTTCATTTTGTATGCCGGCATGCACTATATAAATCCGTTTAACGTGTTGGAACATAGGTCTCACGCACCAAAAAAGGACAAAGGAAAAGGAATAGCGGCTACTACAGGTGTCTCAACTCACACTAATGATGATGATGATGAGAATCAAACTCCACAAGAACCGGAACAAGCAGGTGGCTCATCTTCACAAGCAGGTGGCTTAGGACAAACTAATGATGAAAAGGCACCCCCACCTCACTTCCCTGATACGTTAGACTTAATTCCTCACAGAAATGATGGAAAATATTGGGGTCAACCTATAAACCCGCAACTTTTATTTTCGTATAAAGACTCTTGGGCTCGATGGATCTATCAAACTTATGTAAGACGTTTGTATCTTGTTATTCTATTATTTACACGTGATAAATTTAATAAAGTTCGTGATGATTTTATAGGACCACAGGAAAGCATGGCGTGTTAGCCGCCATCAACAATCGGATGTCTGGCTTTTGGAGGATGAGTGTCCATTGTTCAAGAAATAGTCAAAGCATCCGGGTTGTATCCTGCGATAGAAAATTATGTGGCCACTGATACCGTCACGGCAAACTTCTTTTTGGAGAGGTTTTATGGTGAAACTGACACCATGCATTTTCATTTTGGCGAGATGACCATTATCCCTGAAGATGTCCAAAGGATAATAGGACTAGAGGTTCTTGGGAAACCGGTTAAGGTAGAAGACAAGTCGAAGGACCTAGGGTGGGAAAAGATCTATGAGCTAACTGAAAAGTTGTTTGGATGGAACAAGGAAACCACGATGGCAAATTTGTACAAGAAACAAACTTCTCAGACAAAGACTATAACATTCGTCCAACTCACTCAATTGTTTGGGAATACAAAGAACAAGGAATTGACTCCCGCACAAGCTCAACAAACTGCCGCAAAGATATATGTTGTTCATTTTGGGAACCGCTATATTCCCTGACTCTAATGGTAACAGGGTGCATTTGAACAACCTACAGTTTTTGGATCTGTTGGAAGACGTTCATAAGTATTCATGGGGCACCGCTTTCTTGGCACATTTTTTGGCAGAAATGCGTCGAGATTCTAAGGCGAAAGGCCGTCAATTTAATGGGAATTTCACTGTGATTCAGGTATGGTGAATTACTTATTTTTTGATTGTTATCATTACATTTGTTAGTTTCCAAATATTAATTATCTTATACATTTTATGGGCACAGGTGTGGGCTTACGAACACTTCCGAGATTTGTTCATTGGGTATAGAGGATTGAAAATTTGGCATGACTATGAACCGAATATGGCTCTAGCTCAGAAATACTTCTTCGGCAATACCCCTACTCCTAACAAGAAACGATTTTTACAAATGAGAGAAGCTTTGGACTAGTTTTCTGTGGAAGATGTTGTGTTTGACCCTTATAGGAATGTCAGAGGAGTTCACCTTATAAGACATGATAATGTTTCATTTTACAACGGACCGTTATTTCATCCAAAAGGATATGTTATGCATAACCCTCTCCGCGTGATGCGCCAACTCGGTTACAAGCAGAAAGATATCACAGATACATCATATCATAAATATTCTCATGACTTTACTAAATGCCAATCATATGAGAGCCATACTATGGTATGCTACGACCCAGAACCAATTCTTGCACATTGGATCGAAAGGGAAGAAGAAGAACTTGTGTTGGATAGGGATGATTGGGAATTGGCTGAGAACGGTGTTGATAGTGAACCCACATTCCTAAGCGGGCATCTACAGTACTCACATCCTTATGTTATACGCCGGGATACGGTAGCGGTCCCGCCGCCACCACCACGTCCATCCACAACTCCATATACTGTACCCGCACTTATACAGCTCGTTACATTATTGGTGCGTTCATTACTATTCTCTTAATCTAAATCTATCAAATTATAAAACTGTACATACTAAATACATTTTGAAAAATATCCATTAACAGCGTCAATGATTGGAAACTTGTCAAGGTTCTTTAAGAAGAAGACCAAGAAAGGAGAGTTGCTGACCCAGAAAGAAATGGAGAACGTCGTCCAAAAGTTAGACCAAATAGAAGATACCGAGGCAAAAGACTTGTGGGGCGAAAAGAAAAAGAGGGTATACAAGAGGCCAAGAACCGAGTGATCGTGTGTCCTTGATAGTACTATTGTTGTTTATGTTTGTTTGTGTGGATTGGTAATCTATGAACATCTTTGCTTCATTTGTTTTCGGTTTGGAACATCATAACTTTACATTTGGTTTGTCTAAACTTTGCTTATGTCATTTTATGGGATTAGATCTTTGCTTATGTTATTTTATGTGTCTTGCAATATCCAATTTCTAAGTTTATTTTTTTAAAACCGGCATAGTATTTATCCTGTGAACCATTCCGGTTTTCTTTTTAGTTCCATATTGAAAAAATAGAGTTCCGGCATAGTATAATTATCTTGTGTACTATGCCGGTACTCTAAAATTCCTATGTGAATAAACTTTCTATGTGTTCTACCGGTGGTGTTATGCATTTTTTTCCAATGACGGCACAAAAAAAAATATCTGTGAACTTATGGTGTTATTTCGGCACAAAAGAGAACATATATTGAAACGCCTGTACAAATCTTGGCATAGTAAAGTTTGAATCAAATCACATTGGCACATATGGTTTAATGATTACAATTCAAACTTCCAAAACAACAAAAAGGGGGTGTATAAGTAAACCACATATATCCAAATTACTCATCATCACTTCCACACGTATGAAGTTGCAAGTCATCCTCTTCAAGAGGTTTCTTTGATAATGCCAAAGCATCCCATAATTGGTGATTCTCCTCATTCAATGCCATCCATCCCTTCCATATATTTGGATCAAGTTCCTTGTTTTTAACCATCCCACAAACATGTGGCAATGGACAATTATCCTTGAGTTTTAGAATAACGAAATGATTGCCGTTCACGTACGCCAAAAAAACTCTTCTCATCTTAAGGGATCCCTCGCATTTTTGCCATTTTGGTGTAAATGTTGAGACTATGGTGGGGGAAAAATAATGAATAACACAATTAAATGTATCCGCTACTAGATGCCCACAAAGCGGCATACTCATCCAATATTGAGAAGGAAGAAATGTCATTTCCTGCTCGGGTCCTAACACTTGAGCACACATATCATCAAACACCTCATCGTGACCAAGAAATTGCTCATAAAAGCTCCTCTTCTTCACAAGTTGATCGGCCATTCTCATTCTAGCATAGCGGCATGGTGTCATTCCTTTACTAACATCCATCTCAAATATTCCTAATTGTTCGGTCACGGCATGATATCCACAATTTCCATCTCCATCGACATCATCCGTGTACGCAATAAACTCGCGAATAACCTCAGGAAGTTGGCCTATGTAAGACTCTATCTTCGTATGATAACTTCTAATGGTCCTACTTGTTATGGGATCCTTATACATCTTCATATTACCATCTTTTAGCTTAATTATATCCAAACCATCATCTGCAATCCCTACACTCCAAATGTCTATGGTATTAGACGGGAGAATATTCTTCCTTGGCCTTCCTCTACCCCTTTTCCTTTGAACCTCGGCTACATCGACTATTGGTGTAGGTTCGGATTGCTCAAAGACATGCCCTTGGTTTCTTAATGTTGGTACCTTCGGCGGCCTTCCCCTCTTCCTTTGAACCTCGGACACATCGACTATTAGTGTAGGTTCGGAATGTTGACCTTGTTGTCCTTCGTAGCTTAATGTTGGTACCTTTGGCGGACTTCCCCGTTTCCTTTGAACCTCGGATACATCGACTATTGGTGTGGGTTCGGAATGTTGACCTTGTTGTCCTTCGTAGCTTAATGTTGGTACCTTCGGCGGCCTTCCCCTATTCCTTTGAACCTAGGATACATCGACTATTGGTGTAGGTTCGGAATGTTGACCTTGTTGTCCTTCATAGCTTAATGTGGCAACCTTCGGCGGCCTTCCCCGTTTCCTTTGAACCTCGGATACATCGACTATTGGTGTAGGTTCGGAATGTTGACCTTGTTGTCCTTCGTAGCTTAATATGGGAACCTTCGGCGGCCTTCCCCTCTTCCTTTGAACCTCGGATACATCGACTATTGGTGTATCCTCAGAACTCGTCGATTGTTGTTGACTTGATATCGGTTCCTTCCTCGGCCTATCCCTTTTATTTGGACCGGGAGTTTCCGCGAATCTTGCTTCAAATCTCACTTGCACATAGATCTCGTTTTTTTTGTTGCCGCGAGTTCCTCTTCACGGCGAGTCATTTCTTTGAATTCTTTTCTTTGTTTTTTCCTTGGAATTTTAGTTTGTGGTCTACCCGGCGGATCTCCCTTTGTTGGCTCTTCACTCTGTGCTATCCATGGCCGTGTAATTAGTCTTAGTTGACTCAACAATACTTGTCGGCTAGCCGAGTTGCCACGTGAGTAAGCTTCAAAAAATTCTTGGGCCTCCTTTGTATCCCATGGTGATTGTCCGGGAACTTCGGTAGGGGGAAGGTCGAAAGATAATTGCTTCCAAAAAAGGATCAATAACACCAATAGGTATCACTTCTTCATACTTCACAAGCATATGTCGACACGGAAGCCCCAAAGAAGACATGTCGGGACAAATACACACATCACCCGGTTTTCCATAATTTTTTTCATATTGCATTTGTCTCATCATATGTTTTATTGCCCACCGAGAGACGTTAAACTCTATTCCTTGGAGCAACTTAGTATGTTTAAGAAATGGAGTCATCCTATCCATGGAGCTTTTCTCAAAACCCTTCTTGATCCTATCAATATCTTCCTTAAAGTTTTGTTCCATTGCCTCGGCGACTGTAACCACGTTTCCCAGGCCGGACTGGATGAGATCTTTAAATCTCCCATGTGAGGACTCCGCTATACTAGTTGCTTCATTCCCGTAATGTCTATAACGATTTGTCCACTCACGCACAAATTTTTCCTTGAACTTATCCAACAATTTATCCCAACAATATGAAACGGCACTTGGATACACTTCGTTATAGATGGCAATAAACATTTTCAATCTCTTTTCATACATGTCCTCGGTAAGAGACCAATAAACTTTCTCCCAATCCTTTAGAAATTCCAACCACCTTTTATGGTTTTCATCGTGTTATTTGTCGACTCGCTCTTTAATCTTTCCTCTTTCATTTTCTTCTTCTTCGGGTGATAGTTTCTCATTACGAACATCTTCATCAAGTTGACCAACCATTCTTTTTTTAATATCAGCCTTAGAGGGTTCAAACAAAGCATGACAATGTTTTTCACATTTTCACCTATATGAAATGTACATAGGAAATTTTGTGCATCCGGAAATACGTCGGATATGGCATTCATTAGTGCGTCAAATTGATCGGTTATGATGACCTTCGGACCACGATTTTCCGGGAACAATAATTTCAATTGTCGCAATGCCCAATGATAATTGTAATCCCTCTCGTTTTCCATTAAACACCAAGCCAATGTGAATGTTACCTTGTCCGATGTGTGCCCCACGATGTTGAACAACGGCATGTTGTATTTGTTTGTCTTGTACGTGCAGTTCATCATAAGAACATCACAACACGTATGAGCCAATTGTGAAAGCAAAGGATGCGAAATGAATATTTGAAGCGGCTTCTCGTCCGTACCTCTTTTAATGATACGCGTGTAGTTGTGATCCCAAACTATCTTCTCAAATTCTTGCATAACATTCCTCCTTCCCATTCCAACCTTTTAATAGTTGCTTGTGCGCTATAAATTGTACTTAGTGAAGAAACGTTCATCTTATCCTTTGCCTTGAAGGTTCGGAGAATCACTCTTGGTTTGATACATGCTTTTGTCATCATCTTGACATCCTCGAATTGATCAGGTTTTAGCTTCGCAACTATGGAGTGACCTTCAAAATCTTTCGGATCGGGGTGGTTGTGACGGCCAAACCACACCTTACATTTCCATTCTTTTTCTTCTTTACTTTCTCCTCTTAGATAGAATACAAGCTTAAAGGGGCACTCATCCTTTCTCGTAACTGTTTTGTATACCCTCTTAGTCTTCTTTTCATATACATAACCCTTTCTCTTATGGCTATTCTCCTTGTATTTTCCGCTTCTCTCACAAACCATCTCAAAACGAACATCTGAATGTTGACTATTCCTCACTAAGACACACATGTTCTTAAGAGCCGTCTCTTTTGCCCAAGCAATTACTTCCTTTTCATCTTTTATTCCCTACATAATAATGAGAGATTACAAGCAAATCCCAACATTAAATTGTAAAAACTAGGTGGAAGACTTGTTTGGTAACATACCCGAGGTATTTTATAGTGTTCCGACGTATCCCGATGGAGCAGTTTGGAGTTTGGTTGATCGTTGTACAGAATTATCTAAATGAAAATAAAATTGGATTAGTTAAAACCGGCAGTGTCGATAAGTAAATTAAAGTGCTGGTTTTCAAAACCGGCATACAAGGTAATTGTCATTCTATGCCAGTCTTAAAACCGGCATTTTTACAAATTAAGTTACTATCTTAGGGATATAGTACCTAAGCATACATAGATCAAAAAAAGGAATGCCGGTTTTTAAGTTCAAAATATAATTTGTTTCTCAGTATGTTTTTCCTATTAAACCGGCACCATCGACATGCAAGGATCTATGCCGGTATCACAAACCGGCATGGTGTATCATGTATGGTTAGTGCCGGTTTGAGTATTCCATACAATATTCGGTGGTTGGTAAAAAGTAAAAATTCAAACCGGCATACAATCTTGGTTTGAATGGTACGCCGGTATGTTCTTGAACTTGGGGATATTTTAAACCGGCATTCAAATTTGTATGAATACAATGCCGGTTATAGAGGTTCCGGCATGGTATTCATATAACGCGCATGCCGGTTTTATGCTTTTTCGGACAGAAATGGCGGTTTCGAAAAAAAAAACAAATTTTCGACCTCTTTGAAGCATTACCTGTGTGTTGGGGATGCTTGTATGTTGAACATGTTTACTTTCTTGAGTTGGTTCTTCACATAACTCCTCATGGTCACGAAAATCGTGATCCAAGGGTGTTGGTTCATCATATAACTCCAATTGGGAGGTGTTATCATTAACTGAAGATTGAAGATATGATTGTTGTTGTAGTTGAGCCAAGGATTCAGCAGCTGCAAGTCTCTCTTCAAATTCATCTTCCATTTTCAAAAAAAAAAAAAATTCTACTCTAAAAAAATTTCCTTCCTTCTACCCACAAAAAATTAAAATAAACTCACAAAAACAAAATATATCCCCCAAATCATTAAGATTTTACTAATCTTAATTAGTAACTAATCCTAATTGGGGAGGGTTAGATTAGGAAATAATAAATTAATTACATAAGGGGTAATCCAGCTAGGATATTCGGATCCCTATTTTGTCCTCTAGTGATATCCCCCGATTAAAATCCATATCCCCCAATTAATTGTTCTTTATGAAATAAAATAATAAGATTTATATTTTTGAATCTTTTATAAGGAAAAAAAATCTAGAAATGACTATATTAGTTTTTAGTATTAATAATAAACATCTAGAAAATCCATACATGTTTATGCGTTAAAAACTGGAAAAACAAATACAAGCATATTCATAAATCTGATATATAAAATAATTTCAAAGATTTTATCCATTTCTATGGGGTAAAAAAATATTTAAATTAATATTAATATGGTCTTAAAAATGGTATGCCTTTAATATACACATGGTTATTTGATAATTTCTTTAATAATACTACTATCAAGTTGTCGCTACTATGATTATTAAAAATCTTTTAATTAATACTAATATGTTGTTAATAAATTATGAAAATAATTTGCTTAATTTTCTTCCTTTAAGATATTAATTAGTATTGTTTCTTAATAAAAGTAATTTCTTATCGAAATTTAGTTTTGGTGACTGAATATAAATAATTCATGCGAAATCCAAACCTCATTGTATGCACGTTACTTTTCTTTTCGGTTTTTTTCTTCCTTTTTGTTTCGGTTTCTTACAACCTAGGATTTTCTTGTCTAATTTATTTTTATCGTTTGTTTTGCATATAATCAATAGGTTGCGGTGATGGAAGGTCAATATTAATCTTTTACTAGTGGTGTGTTTCTTACCCATTTTCAATATAGTCCATGATGTTTATGGGTTTGATCTTTCCAGAAAAATCATATTTAGTTTGGAAAGGTGGTTCAGGAAGTCGACATCTCATCAAAAGTGTATGTTTGAAAATGTGAAATTTAAGTACCAATTTTTATTTAGGTCTCAAATCGGTTTCTGCTAAGGTTATAGTTTGTTTGTTGACGGTGCGAGAGCAATTCCATAATAATTTCATTAGAATGGGGTAAGCATGATTATTTGTGGGTGCATTTTACACATAGAAATTGTTATTGTTTATTTTCTGCGGGGTTGATGAGATGCCTACAAACAATTATGCTGAGAGCAGGTAACTGATATGGCGGGGTAATTTTTATTAAAATTTGTGGAGTAAATGGTGGTGTGCAGTTATGAAGATGCGATGTAAGGTTGTTTATTTTGTTTTCTTCATTTTCTGTTTTATTATAATGATTTTATCAAAATAAAATATGTATAGCAAAAGTAGGTGTTTAATCGTTTTGTTGTTATTTTTTTGTAATATTATTCACGGTATGATTTTTTGAGTTCACACAAATGTTTAGTTCATTGAGATTATTTTTTCATAATGGTTACTGCAGTTCACGTGTTCATGATCTAAAAATGATAAATTTTGGGAGGGAGGACACACCTATTCATTACTGCATTAGGTGTAAAAAAAATATTTTCTCATGTTAGAGGAGGGAGGATGGAAATTTGAGTAGGTACAAATTAGATAAATCTCTGTTAGAATCAACATAAAACATAATTAACCAAAATGTTGGCGACTTTAGACTTTATGTAACGGTTAGCTTAATTTATGGAACGATGCATACATATTAATGACGTAATCTTTTTCAACAGTTATAATTATAAATGGAAAGAAAATTTTAAATTAGTGTTTATAAAACTCAAAATATCAAAAAAATCGTAGAGCAAAAAAAACTTTAGAGGTCTACTTATGGTAAAAGAATCCAAAACGGCTAGCTAAAATATTTAGTTTGTTAAAAAAAAAACTTTTTCTTAACCTGTATTTTCGAATTAATTTAGGGAAGAAAAATATTTCCATTACTTTGTTATATTTTGTTTCCACACAAAGCAATTTAATTCCATTTCATTTCAATTCTCATTGTTTTCTTTGCAGCCGAGTCTCAAAGGTTTATATTAAGGACACATGCATGGACATTTGTAAAATGAATAATTTTCTTTGTCATCTTAGATATATTCTCTAAACATGTACAAGTCTTTTGGATGATGTAGTAGTGAATATATTATTATAAACCAAGATGATACTGGCCCCGTCCATCATTTTCAATTCTATGTAGGGGCAAAAGGATAAGCGTTAATATGAAATGGGGAAATACGAATAAGGATGGATGTAAATCCCAAAAAACATTGTTAAGTTACTATCCTAAGAGCATTCTACTCTCTCTTGGCTTTCCTTTATAAATTTTTCTGATATTTTGGATAGGGTTCTGCTAGATTATTGAATAATAGTTTTTTGTGAAACCTATTCTTATTATTGTTTTTCTTTATCGAACAGGATATACGCATAAAATTCCTTTGTTTAATAGACCATGCTGTAAAAAAAACGTCTCTTTAATCGTTCAATTCCAAGAGAGTTTTATGTTTTGTTTCAAGCCACGTACATAATAAAATTAGCTATATACATCACTACAAATCCAGCAACCAAATTATTTAATTAACCAATATAATTTAGATTCTCTTTGCCAATAAAGGTACTCCAATTATTAATTAGTGGAAAATCCTTGCGGTTAAAGTAACAATCACGAGTATTCAAACATAGTCTTAGTGGGATGTTAGTTCATTACTTGATTACAACTTCTTTGACGGGAAACATTTCATCTGTTTTGTACTATCTTGAATTGAAAAACTATTTTATGTTATATCGTGTGTTCTTTGAAATGTCTCTAATATCATATACTAATATTTGAGTGTGATTTTTCATTTAACTACAAGGAGTTGGTGCCTGGGTTGGGTTGACTGCTTGATTCTTAACAAAAGTATATGATTTCTGAAGAAAGATATATCAATGCATTTTCTTGATTACATCATCTTCGACGGGAAACACTTTATATTCTTTTCACTATTTAGGATTGAAAATCTTTTTTATATTAATATCGATTTTTTGGTATCACTAATATCCATACAACTATACAATGAGTGTGATTTTTCATTTAACTATAGGGACTTGGATCCCTGAAGAGAACTTGTGTTGGCTGCTTGATTCCTAACGCAAGTATATGATTCTTAAAAATATAGATCGGTGAATTTCCTTGATTACACCATCTTCTACAGGAAGTAATTCATATATATGCTTTGGAATATTTTGGGTTGAAAATCTATTTTATATTAACAATAAATACAATTTTGACCGGTAGGAGTCATAAATAGGAAAACAAAAAAATGATGAGAATTCATAACCAATATAATTAAGATTCCATTTTCCAATAAAAATACTCCAATTATTAGTAGGTGATCCTTACGGTTAAAGAAACAATCACGGGTATTCAAACGGGGTCGTAGTGGGATATTAGTGCATTTCCTTGATTACAATTTCTTTGAATGGAACCTTCATCTGTTTTGCACTATTTAGAATTTGCAAGATATATTTATGTTATATATCGTGTGTTCTTTTAATGTCTCTAATATCAGGTATTGATACAACCATATAATGAGTGTGATTTTTTATTTAACTATGCGGACTTAGAGTCTGAAAGAGAACTTGAGTTGGCTGCTTGATTTATAATGCAAGCTTATGATTCTTAAGAAAGATATATCAGTGCATTTTATTGATTACTTCTTTGACGGGAAGCACTCTACATGCTTTGCGATATTTAGGGTTAGCAATATATTTTATATTAAGATCGTGTTATTTTTAGTGTCTCTAAATGTCAGATATCAACACAACTATATAATATTTGTGATTTTTCATTCAAGTACAAGAATTTGGAGCCGGAAAAAACTATTGAGTTACCCGCTTGATTTTTTACGCAAGTATACGATTCCTGAAGTAAAATATATATGTGTGTTTCCTTAATTACATTTTTTTACGGGAAGCACTTCATATGCTTAGCGTTATTTAGAGCTGATAATCTATTTTATATTAATATCATGATTTTTATAATGTCTCTAATATCACATATCGATGCCTATATAATAAATACTGATATTTCCTTGATTACTTCTTTGACGGGAAGCACTTTGTTAAATGAGATGGCATTAAATGATTTAACGTAGTTACCCTTGTCATCTTGAAACAAAAAAGTACCCTCCCTATTACACTGATCAATTTTTTTCATTGTTTTATCATTTTTCCAGCTTACTCCAACATTTCGAATTTTATTTAGATCGCTTCAATGAAGATTTCAACAACATGTCGCATTTCGTTTTAGCATATGCTTAAATTGATTTGTAAGATTAAAAGTTTTCTTCTCTACCCACCTTATATATTTGTCTACCTAAGGCTGAGATTAATGTTCATTTAATTTTTATGCCCCATTTGTTATTTCCTAATATTTGGTTTTCATGATCAATCATTTAGCATATATGAATCCCCATAACCATATACTACTTTTCCTTTTGGAAATGAAACACTATTATTTTTTTTCAATTTGGTCTACTTTTGGGCGAAAATAAAAAAATTGAAAACACAAAGAAAATATATTGAATTGTTTATGAAATATAAATAAATAAGCATTTGTATTGTATCTTTTACCTAACTTGCTGTGATAGTGTAACATTTTTTTTGACATGTCAGTCTTAGATAAACAGTCACCGTGATTTATGTGTCACTGTGCCGCAAAGTGATCACAATAATCAATAAAATTTTAACCTTTTAAGTCAACAAATAAATAAATAATCACAATACATATTGTTGATTATTGTTGTTGACTTGACTCACTCCTTGAAGCACAATCGCATGACTCTCGTTACGTTGCAGTGGCAATCGCATCATATCATTTAAAGCTTCTCTCAATAATATTCTTGTTTTTTGGTTTTTTGGTCGTCAAAGCAGTTATCTGTTATCCATGGTTTTTTGGTCATTTAGAAAGGCTATCACGTATGAGAAGAATGTGTAACCATGGTTCTCCATGTTTTTTTGGGTTTCATTTTATGTTTCTCGTGGTATTTCGAATATAATTTGTAACCTCATTACGGGAATGTGATATCTCAGAAAATAATGTCTTGTTCTATATCGTTCTGCTTTCTTATTCTGATTTCCGATTGATTTTTTTTACGCAGGTTCTTTGTGTGGCTTTTTTTTTGCTACCTTTCGATAGATTTTCATTATCTGGATACCATATCAAACGCACAGTATCCATTTGTATGTTTTTTTCGTCCCTACAAGATTGCAATATCAAAGATTTAAATTAGGTTCATCCATCACTTGCTAGCGCACTACACCAAATTGACGGTTTTGAGACATATATAGGTGTTGCCTTGAATTTTTGAGACATATATAAGTGTCTCAATTTTGGCGTAGGGAACGTTTTGAGACGGATTTAAAGACGCTTATAAACGTATCTTAATTAAATTTTGAGACGCTTGTATGTGTCTCATAAATGTTTACGACGATTTAGTAAGCGAACCATATTTATTTATTCTGGCTATTTAAAGCGACGCAAAATAAATTTAAACGACACTTATATGCGTCTCAAATAAAAATCAAATTTAAAAAAAAAAATATTTGTTTCAAAATTTCCTGCACCTGCACATTTGATTTCTAGCCACTCCATTCCCAATCATATATGAAACCATTATTCAATCAACAATTCTATTATCACATATGGAATTGCAGCGTCATATAAGGATTAATCCACACAATCAATCAATACAGCTACAGATGCAAGATGATTGAATGTTAACAAAATAAACTATGGATAACAAGTCTGTCTCTATAATTTGGGATATCTTTTTCCTGTCTCTGCAATTTGGGATATATTTTTTGCTTCTTGTTCAATCAATGTCACAGGACTCCATCATGCATAGGCAGCGAATAAATTTTCTACAAGAATTTAAGAAATAGGAAATTACCTAAAACTATTTCACTCAAATCATATTATGCTTATCCAACTTTGTCTTCTTGATTCCTTATAATGGCACCTGATGTGAATGGAACATCTCTAGGAGTCAATTTACATACCAAAAGACAAGAAAAAAAATAGGACAAGATCAAATGGGCACAACTTCCAGACATATACCTTTACTAGGGAACCTTATTCAGATATTTCCACTTTTCTTTAGTCCATCACCACCTAACATAAAGCTTCCCTTCTTTTTCTGAATATTTTCCAAGTCAATCTACAAAGAGAGACAATAGAAACAATGAAAAATATTAGGGACCTGGTGCTATATGTATAGTAAAAAGGTCAAAAGACGGTTTTCAGTTTTGAAAGTGGATTAACAGCTATGGAAACGTACATGAAATCAATACCCCAATGATGTGAAATGGGTATGTTAAAATCCATATTCAAATATTTAAAATTTCATTGGTGGAAGCACATCAAATGGATTAGTTATATGTGGATGGGTTACTTGATGGCAAGTGGTAACAGAATGGTCAAGCTTCTAAAATAATTATTGTAATTAAACAATTAATGTACTAACTTCAAGATACGAAAGTATATGGTTATACCTCGTCATACTCTTTCTAATGTGCCTTGGGTTTCTTACACCTACAAACAAAGAAATTTCCAAATCAGATCAAAGGGATATTCTAATAATGTGATTCACTGCATTCAGAATTATACAAGTTGCTGGTGTCATAGGCTATAGAGATAGAATAGTTAGAGCCCATCCATCCCTCTAGATAAATGCAAATGAAGGTGTTTCAAATTCAATAAACACATTACGGATGCTCCTTAAGTACTTGTAGGATTTTAGCTTACCAAATCTATTGCGAGCATGGGAGAACCCATACTTGTATTAGCAAACTGAACACATAAAGGATTAATCTTTTTGTAACATATCCTTGAGGCTTCAATTGCATCGTTGAGAACCTTCTCAAAGTAAAATCCACCAATGATAATCTGTAACAAAGAACTTAATTAACAAATAAACACTTTGTAAACAAAATTTCAAGGGTGGAATGATATGCTCCAAAAAGAACAACTTCCTTACATCCTTCTCATTTGCAGCTATATAATGCTCATGCAATAGGGTACTGTATCACTGTACCAGCAAATTCTTGTATCGAATTTGTATATGTAGATTTTTGGGTAGCATCAAGCTTCTCACGGAACATATCACTACAGAAAAGTGAGCAAGTGATAGGTGTTAAAGTAAACAAGGCACCGCTCTTTTTCATGAAACACATCTATATCCTAATGGAAGCCATTGGACCAGTAAATCGACACTAGTTTCCCCATATTGTATGTTCAAGGTCAAAACCCACATTGGAATCCAAAAAGAAGTAAGAAACAAACTTTCATAGTTCATACCACCCATACCAGAGAAAATCAATGAACCACACCTAGTTTTATCCAGTTCATTCATGACCGAGATTCCATGCCCTCACGAAATACCTCGACATAATGATCACAATCAAGGTTAAGAATGTAGGGATCATTGGTGAGGACTGCAGACACTCTAACCTGTAATAATCCAACATTTCTGCCCACATTACAACACATGGACGAAACTTTTTCTTTGTAATATTTGCCATGAATTGTGTAGAATTTTTACCAATGCATTCAAGGAACCAGCCTTCTTGTTGTGTGTATAGCCATGCATTTTCTCTCTGGAGACATATACGAGCCATGGAAGTTCATTTCTATCTATGTCATATGCACCACTATGTCCAAGAAAACCCTTCAAAGGAGGACAAAACGCAGGTGAGGGGACAAAAATAAATAAAATGAGCCATGCTCATGAAAGTGGAAACACGACTTTCTATTAGATGATCGTTTAACAGGTTACTGGCAAAGAGTTGGTGAACTTCAAAAGGAATTAAAAAAATGATCTGTACAAATTAATCTAGCTTGTTAAAAGGAGTTTGACCTGGATCAACTCTCGTACTTTAACATTAAATTAACTACTTACAAACTTAGCTGAACATAGTTTGGGCAATAATATTTTGAAGCTTCTAGGAAGATATAGTGGAATACAAATTAATTATACTTATAATTATGACTCGCACCACAAACCTCATCGAGTTAATGAATCATGCTCTTACTTAAAACAATGGAAAATAAGTTGGGAGGGTTGTAAATGAGGTAGAAAAATTTAATAGCAGTACTTGAATCATGCCAAGGTGGTCACGAGGATTGTTTTCTGGCCAAGATGTACCGTCTTACATCGTCCACCCCACATCTGGTGTATTCTGAGATTTTTCTACTAAAGCATTAACTCTTACTTTGTATTCTTCGTAATCTCTCTGTACACAGATGAAAATAAAAACATGAGATGGATGTGCATGCAAGATGACTATCTTTTTTTTTATAAAGATAAATTTTATTAAGAATGATCGGGATTGAGATCCTTTACCAGCAGGTTACAGATTCCAGGATTATAGTTTCCAACAACTAAAATTGGTGATGCTGAATGCCTAGCTTGTTTTGCTATAACATCTGCCACTTGGTTGTCATCACGACTTACATAAATAAATTCACAAAAGGAAAATCTAGAGATCAAGTGTTTGATCTCCTTTATTAAGTTCCTATTCTCCCATTGGATGAGTAAAATGTTCCCATTAATGGATTCAATAACTAGGTTTGCATCAGCTTCAATCTGAATGTGCAAGTACTTCATATCTTTAGCCCAAGAGATCGCTTCTTTGACTGCCATGCATTCCACTGCGTCTAGATTCATTGCTCCATTTCCATTGCTCCCTTTGATGCCAAGAAATGCACCTGAATGGTTGCACAAGACAACACCAGTACCAAAAAGATTAGTGTCTTGATAAAATGAACCATCTACATTGAATTTAACTACTCCAGAGATGGGAGGTTTCCAATAAGAGGTTTTTAAGCTAACATCAGTAAATGTAGATTGAGAAGGGTTAATTCAATGCATATGTGAGTCTATATGGTAATGTATTTTATGCACAGAGGAGTGAGGGTTTAGAGATACTCCCTGAAAGACGACTTCACACTTATCTTTCCATAATATCCATATTCCAATCATTAAGTTAATCAACAATCTTTGATATGCAGTTAGGTGAGTGGAGGAAAACCAGCTGCCATTCTGCAACTGAGTTGCAATTTTCTCTGTCAGCATCGATATTGACATTAATACCTCTCCAGACTACTCTAGCATGCTTACATGTGAAAATAATAAGTTCCATGTCTTCATCCTCATGACCACAGATGTCACAGTGAGTTTCAACTCCTGAATTATACTGGGCCCATCTACCTTTAGTGGAGTTTATACCTCTGATGCACTTCCATATGAAGAGCTTGACTCTGTTTGCAGCTTTTGTTTTCCAAAGGGACTTCTAGATTTTAGGGGTTGATGGGAACTCCATTTACTTGAACTTCATTGGCAGAATGAGTTAGCTTTTTATATGTGCTCTTGACTGAAAAAGTACCATCTTTGGAGGGCATCCATATCATGACATCTTCTTTACTACAGTCTATAAACAGTGCTTGGACTTTAAGAGATGTAGATGCATCAAATAATATGTGAAGTAAACTAATATCCCACTGATTAGTCTCTGGTAAATACAATTCAGCTACATCTTCATAGAACCTACGCAGATCATTAATTGGGATTGGAGGATGAGGCAGGTTTGGAATCCATCTGTCTTTCCAGATTTTTGTTGTTTTCCCATTATTAATCTCCATGAAGTAATTTTTTCTGACAACTTCCATGCCTTTTGCAATACCATTCCAT
This sequence comes from Papaver bracteatum, assembly GCA_023529315.1. NCBI lineage: Eukaryota > Viridiplantae > Streptophyta > Magnoliopsida > Ranunculales > Papaveraceae > Papaver > Papaver bracteatum. Next base: position 993,795 of record JAJJWX010004350.1, read on the forward strand.
GTATAAGAACAGTTCTTTATAGAAGTATTTTGATGTAAGAGATCACCTTCTTTGAAATATTTGCCCCCCAGAACTTGTGACAAAAGACTACTAGAATCACTGCAAATTCTCCAAGCAAGTTTAGTGAGTAGAGCTAAGTTAAGTTTTTCTAAATCTCTGAAAGCCAAACCTCCTTGATCTTTTGTCTTGCAAACATTTGTCCAAGCTATTGGATTTGACCCTTTATTGTTGTTGTAGCCCTAGAAGAACTTCCTTTCAATTGTAGTAAGTTGTTTTAGGAGATTGTTAGGGAGATTAAAAGTACCCATTTGATAGATGGGAACAATGTTGAGAACATGTTTGACCAATGTACCTCTGTCTGCTTGTGAGAGAGAAGAACTTGACCAAGAGGAGAATCTACACTCAAAGTTTTCTTTAATGGATTTGAATGATTCCGAATGCCCAAGTATTAATGGAGAACCAAGGTACTTTTCTTTGGAATTTATGACTTTAACTCCAAGAATTTGTGTCAAAGTATTGGCAACTTCAGGCTTTGTCTTCTTACTGAAATGGATAGCTCACTTATCAAAATTTATAACTTCACCTGATTAAGTACTGAAATTGTGGAGGAGTTCAAGTAAATTATTAACTAAGCTGATATTTTCTTGAGTAAAAGCCAAGCAATCATCTGCAAAAAGCAAATGATTAATGGCAGGTGAAAGAGCTGCCACTTTAATACTTTGATGGAACTATCATGTAGAGCATTGGTGAGATGTCTTGAAAGATATTCCATGGATAAAATGAATAGAGAAGGTGAGAGTGGATAACCTTGTCTAATGCCCCTTGTAGGAGTGAATTCTTTACAAGGAGAGCCATTGAGAAGAACAGTTAAGGAGGTTGTACTGATGCACTGATATATCAAGTCACAGAAGTCATTCGAAAAACCAAAGTATTGAAGTACCTTAATTAAGAATGATCATTCTAACATGTCAAGCTTTAAATCTAGCCAACCTATTTCTCCTCTTTTCTTCTTCATTGAATGGATGATTTCTTAAGCAATTAATGTGTTGTCACTGATGAGTCTTCCAGAAACATAAGCTGCTTGAAATGGGGAAATGATCTTCTCTATAATTGGTTTCATTCTGTTAACAATAACTTTGGAGATTATTTTGTAAGAAGTATTACACAATCCAATAGGCCTGAAATCACTGACACATGTTGCTTTCTTCTTTTTAGGGATGAGAGAGATGTAGGTCTTATTAATCTGCTTAAGGATATATTTGGTTTAAAAGAATCTTTTAACCACCATACATACATCTTCACCAACTATGTGCCATTGAGTTTTATATAATCCATCTTGGAAGCCTTCAGGACCAGGAGCACTCCAGTTATCCATGCTTTTGAGAGTGGTATGAATTTCTTCATTTGATGGAACTCTTGTTAACATTAGGTTATCTTCATCTGTGATAATAGTGGGAATGACCTGACCATATATAAACTTTCATCTATACTAGGAGAAGTAGTGGTACTTATAGATCTGAAATGTTGTGTCAGATGAGTGGATATATCTTCTCTTGTATGCAGCCATGAGTTGTCATAATCTTGAATTGAGTAATTATTGTTTCTTGTTTTTCTTTTATTGACCTTGGAATGGAAGTATTTGCTGTTGTTGTCCATATCTTTGATGAAGTGTTCTCTTGACTTTTGTTGGTAGAACTCACTCTTAATTTTGTGCCACTTGCTTAGATCCTTATTGATACTAATAATATCTCTGGTTACAGTAGCATCTGGAGGTTTTGCTTGCAGTTCAGACAGATTCATCTGAAGTTGATCCACCTTGTGATTGATATCTCCAAAATGTTCTTTGTTCCAAATAGATAACATTTTCCTAGCAAGGTGCAATTTTTTGACTAGCTGAAAGGCAGAGGAGCCATGTATACTTGATTTCTAAGAATTAACAATAACAACTGAGCAAGAATAATCATTTAGCCAAGTTAAGAAAAACTTAAAAGGTTTCCAACATTTAGGATTGGAGGCATCAGTGACTAACATTATTGGACTGTGATCACTATCAACTTGGTTTAAATGGTACAACTTACTATTAGGGAAATTAAGATACCAACTAGAATTACCAATGGCCATATCTATTCTGGATTTTTTAGTACCAGTACCTAAGTTGTTATATATTAGTCCAAGTATAATTCTTTCCTACATATCCTATGTCTTCTAATCCACACGTTGTTATTAATCTATTCACCCAGCTATCAGTAGAAGAAGAATGATCATGCTCATTATTAAGTACATGAAATTTTAAATAACCCAAAACAATCCAAGGATTACTATTTTCACAACTAATTCTCTGAATAAAGTTCCACTGCTCCTTTTTCCACCATAAGTCAATAAAAACTCTGGTTTACTAGGGCCACCTTGGACTAAAACATTGAACATATTATGAGTTTTATCAACTATATCACAGGTAAAACCATTTTTCCAAAGGAAAACTAAACCATCTGAGAGACCATTTGGTTCAATATAAGCACTATTGGGGTAATGAAAATGTTTCAAAAGGGGGTAGCATTTATGACTGTTGATTTTAGTCTCACTCAAGAATATGATGTCAGGGTTTTGAGTCCTAATCAAATCACTTAAATGGTTTATGGTGTCAGGGTTTTTGAAACCTTGGACATTCCAAGATAGGATTATCATACTAGGAGTAGAAAAAGTGACTAGATGCAACCAATGCAAACAATTGGTGAAATGAAGGATTCGACAGCAACACAGATGAGTCTTAATTTTGAAAGCAAAAGAGAAATAAGAATTGCAAAAATTATATGAGACAAGAAAAAAATGCCAGATGCAAAGATTGTAAGAACTAGTGCAAAATAGATATCCAATTTTAAATTAAAAAACCAGATTAAGTTGAGATAAAATAGAGAGTTTTGGGATTACCTGATTTTCCTTATCTTCATTCACAACTTCATTGTCTCTGTTTGTGACCCCTAGAGATGTTTGGTTGTTTGTGTTGATATCATTTTCAGAAGTAGAAGAAGGAGTATCATTTATGCCCTGTGGACCATCTGTACAGCTCATAACCCTATGTCTCTTTCCAAGTCTTGTTGATTCTTCATTACCATCTGCAGCTGTTTCATTAAGCAGGAAATCCATATTGACTGGAATTCCATCTTTTGGTGGAACAAAAACAGTTTTCTTGACAAAATTCTTCTGATTCTTCCTAGCAGTTGGAGCTCAGGAATGTAGTCATGAAAGACCAAAAGTTGTTTATTAACACTCCATGGTCTTTCATTAATCACTCTGTTGAGAAGGACCTAGTTGCTGAATTTGAAAATCATTATATTTGGATCCACTTATATGATTTGAAGATCTTCAGGTGCCATGAAAGGAGAAGTAAATCCAATCCACTTTTCAACAGTTTCAACACGCATACGGCTCTCAAAAATGATTTTTCCAATGGCAGAAGCTTCCCAGTTTGAATCTTCTTTCCCTTCAGCTTCTTGGTATTTGCATACTGCAACTTCATTTGTATCACCCAGATCAATCAAGGCATGTTTGAACTTATTATAAAGATTGGATATTGATTCACTACCTTCACCTTCCATGAGAAAAGATTGAGTTTCTTTAGGATAAAAGAGAAGATGATTTGAAATGGTGCTTGAATGAATCCGGTGTTTATAAGGGTTTGGTTTTAAGCTGCTTTGGAAAGAAATATAATCGTATAAGATAAGGTAATTGTGATTTACTTTGGTTAAAGGAGGATCTTTCTTAGTATGGTAACAGAGAAGATTAGCTAAAGACCAGCCGAGAAATAGGTGACAGATAGTTGATTGATAACTGATTTTTTTGAATTTAGGAAAGTTCAAAAAATTCAAAAACTATTCTAGGCGGGATTTATGGGTTGCATGACTCAATGGATCGGTGAATGTTCTTCGTTCCTTCAAACTCTTCCAAATGATATCACCACAAACAAACTTTGTAATCAAACGATATGTAACTAGCTCTACAAACGCTTTAATCACGAAACATAAATAGGCAAACGCCATTAGAGACGATGTAAGCTGTAAACACATTATGGAAAATACAAGAAAAGTTTAGTTATCCATAAAACACATAAAACGATTTTGATAAATATGAAGGAATTTGATGAGATAAACTTCAAAATTAAGAAAGCAAGATTAAAATCTGTTGTTTTAATAAAAGTTGTAGATGCAATGAGAACTAATCAGTGAAATCAAAACCAGAAAAAGAAGAGAATTAGGAAAAGTTGAGAACCGATCTAACTCATCTGTGTCGCCGATCCGCAGATCTCTAAAAGAGTGACAATCAGTGCAGTTTGTCATGCAAGATGACTATCTAAATTAGGTAATCAACAACGGAAACCAAAATATACAAATATCTGGCAACATGGAAATTCCATGTGATGCTAGAAAATTTATGATGCTTACTTTCATTGCTCTACGTTCCTTCACAAAAGATGGGTGTACTTTATCCTTCAGGTAGTCGATCTTTTGAGAGAAAGATAATTTAGAAGTCCCGCAAATAATTGACTTCGATGACACCAGATCTCTTTCTCATGGACAATAGTGCAGTTCTAGATGATGTGAAATGACAGATTAAAGTTAAATGACATACAACTGCAATGTCATCCAAAATAAAAATAACAACCACTATTGTGTTGCTATCGAGACTCAGAAGAACTAAATGATTAATGTAACATGAGTCCCAAAAAATGGTAGTAAATCACCATGAAAATTATGTGAAGGTCTATGCTATAGAAACTCATGGGTCCTAAATGACTCATGAAAGCAAGTTGTATCTCAGATAGCGGATATAAAGTGGGCAGTGAAATAGTAATTCTCAACTACACAACTGGATTTTTTAGATAGTTAAAGCAAATATAGAGATGAAGCCCGTTATTGGAATAATAATTTATCTGAATAAAATTCTAAGATGGTGGGGTAAACTGGAAAAATAATAATATAGGAACCATAGACAATTGAGTGGGCAAAGGATAGTATTATATCTCATTGGCATACGTAATGGGATAATATGAATACCATGGTGTCACCCATTCATAAAATGGATCATGTAGTCAAATGGAAAAATAATTCTATTATTTTAGATTAGCAATTCCTTGAGGTTGGAAATTTAGCTTTGCCCCAAAAGCTGTAATAAGGATAGGTGACAGTTTTTAATATCATTTTTTTTATATAAAGAAGTCTTTCATTTTGCCTTCACTAGTTTGTTTAGATTTGACGCGTTTCCGTTTTAGTTACAACCCGATGTAGCTTGTTTCTAACTTTCTAATATGCTATTAGTCTCATTACGGCTTAAAATACATTTATCGCATTTCAAGATCGGTGCTGGCCCTTCTTTGAATGCTGACACGTATGAGAAAATTTAAAAATTAATTTTATTACCAAACTGTTTACCTTTTTTTTTTTTAACGTCTCAAAAAGTAGAACGGTTGAGGAGTTTTGAGGGGACAGTTTTTTTAGTTAGATAAGTGTCAAACAATAAAAAGGCGATCAAGATGCGGTGCAACTACGATGTGGTCGGGCCACATATTTCATCTTTAAATGCTGACCATCATCTAAAGTATGAGAAAATCTAAAAACTAATTTATTTCATTAGCACGCTAAAACTTATGCTAAGCTACGCCATCTCCACATAATTTTAGAGATGATGTCCTTGGCCGGAATGACCAGCCTACCGGACCCTTCAACAATGTTGAGCGTTAAGGCCGTCATTATATCAGCATCTGGTGATATGCCCTTTTGGGTGGTCAGCCGTATCCATGGACTCTTGTGTGGGCCATTCGCCAGGGTCAATTTACGCGATGGTTATACCCTCAGCATGCGAACTTGTTACACCATTTGCTAAGCAGGGACTGCGGGCATGCTACTTTAACGGTCATGAATACGTAAACCCAACTAGAATGGTATGCCGATTCCCTGTTCCGTAACCATTGGGACATGGAATGTGTCAAAATCTTTGCCTGCTTGCAGGTTGCCCAGGTTATGCGAGCTGGCGGAAAGCTTAGCTATATATTCTGGAATTAACATTGTCTCCTACCCTCCTGGTACTTGCTACTGGAATAGGGTTTTGGTCTTTGGTCACACCGTAGCCACTGGCCACCGTAGTGCTTGCACTTATTAGTGTCGGCAGTAACCATCTGGGTAGGGGTATTATCGACCTTCAGAATATAAACAAATAGGATATACATTTGAGATTTGGGATTCGGAGGATTTGTTATCCATCAAAAAGAGCATGAGTTTGCTGGTTTCCGCAGAACATCTTTATATCAATTTGATCTACGATTCTTCGCTGCATCGGTTTCAATCATGATCTCCTCCATTTCCCACTTGTAAGATTCCTTCAGGGCATCTCTAATGGCGCTAATTTGAGTTTCTTCGACTGAAAAACAGGTAATAAACATCCCCACTCCTCCATTTTTCAAAGTTAGGGTTCATACTACCCCATCATTGCCTTCGCCCGAATTAGGTAATTCTTCCAATTTATTACTATGATTGATTGCATTTCTGCTGGTTCAAATCGACCAATTTACACTGGAAATTATTGGGAATAAATCTAGTCGGTTAGAGTTATCATCATATCATATCATATGGGTGCATTTGCATCCAAAACTTCTTTACTCAATCAATGTGTATTCTTTGATGAAGAATCTCTTTTAGTGGTGTTGCACCTTCTAAATGAAGAGAAGAATTTTAAGAGGTAATTTTTGATTCCTACAAAGATTTCCACATTTCAGCGTTGCTTGTATCTCCCGTGAGGCCCTTAAGCTATCAAAGGAAGATTTGGTAGTGAATCTACCGTCTCTAGCAAGTGGGACTCCAAGTCCTTTTGTCGATAAATTCAAGCTTAGGGGGGTCATTTCAATCTTCTCGATAGAAGATTGATCAAAGACCAGACCAATTTAATTTGTCTGTATCTCAAGATCTTGGTTTATGAATTCTGCCACTTTCACATGAGGATTAAGGATTTGGAACTGTGTTATGTTTTGGTGTGGCAACGCCCTTATTTGGGATCTAGTTGTTCCACCATGGGTGTATGAAATTTCCTTTGCCTACCCCCCATGAGATGAAGGGTTGATCTTATCAATGGTTTCGTGAAGGCACTTCCAGTCCCATGAAGCAGATTTAGAATACTTCGAGTGCAAAACATCAGTATGCATAATATTTAGGTTTCAAACTTGTGTCTATAAAGAATTTTGTACAAGCCCCCATACCCTTCGTGCGATCATTGCAATATTATTAGTCTCACTTTTCCTAAACCTAGACCTTCACTTCTGGACTTACAAATACTTTCCCATGCAAGTAGGTGAATCTTTCTTTTTTTTTTGACTTATGATCTTCACCCCACCAGTATTTGTTTAGGTGAATATCAATTTCTTGGCACAAATTTTTTGGAATAAAAAATATGCATCACCTACATGTTTTACCAATGTTGTTCTTCCTGCTTGGGACATAAACTTAGTTAGCACCCAAGTTTTTTTCTCCCAAACTTAAGTTTGAAATGTTTAAAATTTTTGCAACAATCTTCTATGCCTTTGGTGACGTTACTGCTGAAAAGTTTGCTCAACTTATTAAATTTTATCTCCCGCTCACTTGCTTTATAATATTTTTTCAGGTACTCCTTTACCATGTGGAAGTCAGGAATTGAAGCTTTTGTGAAGATAAAGTTGTTGTCAGTAAATAGAAGATGACTTATCGGTGGGGCAGTACTGGATATTTTCACACCACCCACAAGGTGAGTGCTCTCTAAATGTGTTACATATGATGATAATACTTCAAAGCATATGATATATAGGTATGGAGACATCTGCTCTCCCTTCCTCAACCCTCTTTGGGGTTGAAATTACCAACAAGACTACCATTTAGAAGAAATAATGTATGAACTGTGTTAAGTTAATTCATGAAGGCTGATGAGGCTGACCCGTTTTTGATTGAAGTCTAGTTTTGTCATTGCTTTAGCTTAAAACATACATTCTAGCCTGCTGTAGGCTTTGGACATATCAAGCTCAATCGCAGTCAAGCCCTCATTACCTTTGTTTTCCTTCCTCGTAGTGTCTATAACCTCATGAGCTATTGAGATGTTATCTGAAATATGTCTCTTGGGAACAACAGCGCTCTGTTGGGGAGAGAGAATTTTATCCCCCAAATGTTTCATCTTACTTGCCAAAGTCTGAGATATTACTTTATAAGGAAATTTACACAATCCAATAGGCCTGAACTGATGAGCAGAATATGTCATAGGCATTTTAGGAATTAGATCAATATTTGGGTGATTCATTTGTTTGAAACTCGTTACTATCTCTATGACTTCACTGCCCACAATATCCCAATACACCTGATAAAACTGTCAGGTAAAACCATCTAGTCCGGGTGCTTTCTTTGTACCATCTGAAAAGCTGTCAATTTGACTACATTATCAGATATTGGGGCAATAAGAAGATCATAGAGTTGTTGGTAACACAAGCAGAATTCAGTACCTGTGGCCCTTCCTTTAATCCTAGCGATATTTTTTCTTTTCCTCCTAAAAAGGGTTGCGTGGAGGAAATAAGAGGTATTTTTGTCACCCCTCATTGGGACAGGTTTCGTGTGACTTGTCTTTCCACAAAATTTCTTCAATCAATCAATAGAATAAAGATAAGTTAGTTTATCTTTTAGCTGTTGAACACTTCGAGAATCACCAGGGGAAAGACTCTGAATTTGGTTTAAGGCCTCTTTCGTAATATTTATAGAATGATTTATGTTACCAAAAGACACCTTATCCAAATCTTCAGTTTAGCCTTAACGTGATTCAATTTCTGTTTCAAATGCTAGGCCTTATCGCTTCTTACTTTATCGACCATGCTTCTTCAATCACAGTTCTCATTTTTGCAGGACTCATCTTTTGTCCATGAAGACATGTTGTGGTAAGGTCTGGAAAGCTTATCCACGCGAGGAAGAGTGTTTTAAGGGAAGAATTAGTATCAAAATCCTACATCCAGCTTCATCACTCCATTATTCTCATGCGATGGATTCTAATATACCAATGATAGACCGAAGGTTGCTATTTGTGGGTTCCATGAGAAGGGAGCCATTTGTTGCAGAATGTCCAAAGATCGCATTGACTAACCAAATAAATAGGCTCTGTGTAATTCTAGTGGCGCAAATTTCAGCTTCTTTGGCTGAAAAACAGGTAATATAATTTTCTTTAACACTTCTGAACTTATAATTGAGATCCCCACATATATAAGAATCCCACTCCTTGAATTTTGATTTTCAGGTGGTGGTGGAGTCCGATTCGAGAGGTCTGGTTCATACTACCCCATCATTGCTATAGCTCAAATAGGTAAACCTTCCACTTTATTGCTGGTTCAAATCGATGTATTAGGAATTAATCTATTGGGTTGGGGACTTGGAGTTATCATAATATCATATATGGGTGCAGCAGTAACTGCAGTTGCATCCAAAACTTTACTCACTCACTGAAACTATTAGGAAAGAAAGCTCTGAGCTAAAGCTTGAATATTTAACATAAACCAAACTCTTTCCAACCAAGGGATGGAGTGCATAATTGATTCAGATTTTCTATTACATCTCGGGCACATGAATGAATCAATGTGTGTTCTTTTATGCAGACTCTCTTTTACTAAAATTGCACTTTTTAAAGCCCTTTCTAAATGAAGAGAAGAATTTTATGAGGGAATTATTGATTCCCACTAAATTTTCCACATTTCAGCATTGCTTGTATCTCCCATGAGACCCTTAAGCATTGCTTGGTTGAATGAGGGATTTGCAACATTGGTATTTGTCACGCCCCTTCCCCATCATTAAGTGCATTCGGTGGTTTATAAATACTCGAGGATAAGATACTAACATTTATCATGATTTCCTTGATTTTACGTGAGCTGTTAGGCAGCATAGCATGTTTCCTGAGTGAATAGTATGGACACAGTTTCTTGACCAAACAACTGATGGTCTTAGACTGAATGGACTTGCAGAATTACCCCCAATCGGTGTGAACATTTACATCCATACTGTATATTTGTTTTTACTTATGTGAATCTGTAACTTATCTCTAATGCTTCCATGGATATGGATTTGTATGTTTCAGGTTGACATAAACAATGCTAGTGAAATTGATAAGATTTTTAATCCAATAAGCTAAGGAAAAGGTGCCTCCTATTATCCTGATGCTACAAAGCTATCTCAGTGCTGGACCTTTTCAGGTTCGACCCTTCAAATTTTTGTTTTTCAATTTTTATTTATATTTCTCCAAATTTTATATGTTTTTTCCTTAAAAGTTAGACATAGCTTAAAATTTAGTCATAACTTAAAAATAAATTGAAAAAATCTACAAAAGAAAAAGAACAAATGATTGATTCTTAAGTACAAAAAACGACTAATTTTCAAATAAAAAAAAATGGTATCGAATCACCGCCAAATTATTTGCAAAGTAGAAAAATAGAATTGCATACGTGCTCACTGCTTGTGTGATGTAATTATTCTCTTGCATTGTCAATACAAAAATGTTGTGTGAGTTTGATTCGTCAAGTGGCATATGCATCCATTTTAGTTTCCTGTTTTGCGCTAATCCTTATGTTATAAATACACCGACTTTTCTTTGTCCTTGATTTGGTATTTAAATGCAGGAGACAACACATGAGTATCTCCGAATTATGTGAGCCGTCCATAGTATATTCTAGGATCGAATAAGTGCTTAATTGACAGTCATTTCGGAACTGCTTCCTTGAAGTTAAGGGATGAAAACTTGTTGGTGACAAATCTAGGTTCCACAAAATAGATTTGCCGTAGGAACCATAAAAGGTTGCTCTAAGATGGTTGCTGTCAGAGAATATGAAAGAATCAAGGTAGTACTGTTTCTGTTCATTTGCTCCAATTTTCTCTGGTGCTGTTCTAAATAATAAATAACAATGACTTGATGAGAAGATGCTATAAACTGACAATCCCATTAGAATCCAGGGGGAACTCATTGTCTATCCACTTTCTTGGACGTGCAAGCCATCACCAAAATAAATGCATATATCGTAATTGGTTGTGATGGCTAATGAAATGAAAATATCAATGTTCACATAAAATGTTCGTTCCCTGTAGTTAGGTGGGTGTTGGAATATAACAATTATTACTTCATTAGAGAAGCTCTGATCATGAGATTTTGAGTTAGAACGCATGCTGTAAACATGGAGGCTGCAGGCTTGCATATATATTTGTAAGTTACAGGGAAATACCAACCATGTTTTTGTTTGCCAAGTTGCCATTTCTAGTTTAATTTACCCATGATGTCTGGTTTACTTCAAAAAGATAGTCTGGTTAAATGCGATTTTTTGTATAATTGTGCTGCACTGTTTTGTGATTGTTTTCTGGAATCTAGAATGCCTTTACTGATTTAAAAGGTAGGTCACGTCAAACACTTGTTTTTACTGAAGGTGGTCTTTTGTTGGCGGTTGATTTACCCATCTACAGGCTGCGATCCTAAAAGTAAGTGTAAAATTGAGCTGCAATTTTCAATTTAACTGGAATTGTAAGACAAAATCTGTTCAAGATACAGGAAAAGTGATCCATCTATGGGATAACTGTTCCATGCCTATACTTGCAAAATGGGAAGAACATATAAGACAGTTCACAAATCAAGCGTAAGTCATCATTTTTTTTCTTGTGATTTGACTTCATTTATGTCTCGTACAAGTTCTTTTCTTCGTAGTGCCTGTAGTTGAAGTGACTGTATAAAGACATGCTTATACTTTTGTGCTCCTTGCATCTTTTAAGAAGCACTGCATTCTTCTTAGTTCATCACGCAGCTTTTTTAATTGAGGACGCACGTCGAGTAAGAAAAGTGTTTCATCGATAAGTGCATTACCTAATTTCAAAGAAGAATGCAGTGCTTCTTAAAAGATGCAGATGCAAAGCAACAACAAGGAGATGAGCGAGTTCGCAATTGGGTAGCAGATATCAGAAATGTTGCTTATGATGCAGAGGATGTTATCGACGTCTTCATACTTCAGATGTATCCGGCCCCAAATTCTGGAAAATTCCGAAAATTGAAGTATCGTCATAGGGTTGGGAGGAAAATCCAAGATATCCGGTGCACACTCAAAGAAATCTCTGATAGTAGAGCCACATATGGAATAACCAACTTAGGCGACAATGAAGCTTCGAGTTCTGAAGCAAATCAAAAGATACAACAACAGTTAAGAAATCATTATCTGCATGTTGAGGATGATGATGTTATTGGCTTGGAGGAGTAAACAAATATGTTGCTGACTGAACTGGTGAAAGATGACAAACAAAGTGGAGGATCATATCAATACTCTTAACTTATCAGATAATTAAACCATCTCTTTTTTATTCGAGCAGTTAGAATACTTACCAAATGAGGATTTTTCTTGTTGAAGGCGATCACGCCGGCTAAAGATCCGACTGGAGAGGCTTTCAGTTCTTTTAAGTACACATTCAACACCTACTTCGAACTCAGCTCTCCACTGTGTCAGGTTAAGAATGACATTGGCGTTTTCAATCTCCAGGTTATCCACTATAGCTGCTCTACCTCACCTTCAATTCACCAAATTAAACCATGCAGTGTCAGTTTAAGTTGTGCAGCTAACTAATGGAAGTTGAATAGAATCAAAGAACATTCATAAGATAGCCTAGAATATACCTTGATATGATCCTCGAAAACTTGGTCAAGGTGTGTCCCGTTAGTCAGGTTCTAGATTTCTAGTTAATCAAAACCTACAACTTCATCCAGTATGTATACAGCATTCCTTACCGTGCTGCAAACGGGTCTGCCACACACAGGACATGATTAATTCATGTAATAACACAATCATCTGACTCCCTTTACTTTGCCTGTTGTATCACTGCCAACATTATTTTCTCTCATGAACTGCAGAGCAATACAAAGATGAAATGTATTGATATATCCAACTAGCTACAACAATGAAGATCAAAATGTCGTTCAGAAATGGAACGGGACGGACAAGTGCATCTGCACCTACCCGATGGTATCCTGCCTAGGAGAAACTGGGACTACCCCAGCACAACTGGTGAGTCCAACTGTAGGTTTGATTCCAACAACTGATTTATAACTGGCTGCACATAAATCTCGACTTACTCTTATTATGAATCTTGCCCTGTCCACCTCTTGCAGATCAACCATTAGGAATACCAAAAGAACAGAATTGTGCACTCACAAAGGCTTAGCTCAACATCATCTTCGCAACTTTCCCACTATCCCAGCATCACGAGGAACCAAAGATCCTAGTAGTGCAAAAGAGCCTGCAGTTGTGTTTAGAAGAATTGAGAATTAGAAGAAGATGAAGAGCGTTTTCTGGCAATTGAGAAGTCAATGGAGGAAATGGGACAAAACCAGCCTATATTTTAAATGCCAAATAACTAAATGTGTACTGAATAACTTCATTTAGGCATTTCTTCAAACAACTCCCTCCAAGAGCTCATAATATCCTATGGAGAATTCTCCATGATGGTGTAGTACTGCTGGGAAACATAAGAAAATTCATCAACATCCATAGTGGGATTGAATCTGAACTGAGATGGGATCCGTTGGATCGTTTTGATAATTCACACCTTGATCCCTGTAAGTGTGAGTGACGGTTTTATCAGTGGAAGAGTGACTTTCAGAGTAAGCTTAGTCGTCAGATTGAAATGGGATCTCTGTGAGAATAGTGTAAAATTGTAAGGATTTAAAACTAAAAAACAAAAACAGGACAAATCTTCTCTTCCCTGTATAATCGAACAACTTCACCAGCATTACCGGACGACGACCGACGGGAATATCTTGCAGCTTAAAAACAATATGCCAACTAAATAACAAAACTAAAAGACATAAAATATTAAATTCCAACTTCTGTAAATCAGAAATTAACGATTGGTCACCAGAAATCTTAGATCGGGTGTAGATGTCAATGGTCGCGATGATCAGTTTTGACAATGGGAATGGGGATGTTACTGTGATTCAAATCTTAAATTCAACAAAATCAAATAATACGAATCAGCCATTTACATAACAGAGAACCAAGAGGACATCACGGGCCGGATAAGGAAAACGAAAGCCAAGTGTAACTATATTAAAACTACTGACATAAAGATCAAAAGCAAAGATATCTTAGGTATTCTACTAATATATAGCTTTGTTTAGAGAATTTCCCGAAAAATAAAATAAAATGCAAAATGAGATTAGAGAGGCAGGCAACTAACATTAGAGCTGAGGAACTGCCGCATTCCAACATGTGTGTCACAACACACTTATGTCTCTTGATGCCACGTTTCAGAGAATACTTTTTCACTAGGTGCAACATGCTTGCCTCCTTATTTACCCAAATATACCGTGTTTACCGAAAATAAATACCCATATATATATAGTGATTGGCCCATCTTATCTGCATATATCCCAATGTCTTTTTTTTTTATCTAGGTATCACCCGGCTCAACCTCCCATGTGAGTATACGGCCAGAGTGAAAAAAAACTTGAACTACTTTCACAATGTCATTACCAACAGTATCCCACATAAGTTGATAAAACCCAGGTGGAAAACCATCAGGCCCTTGGGTTGTCCAAGGTTTCATAGCAAAGATAACAACCTTAATCTCATCACTAGTTGGAATTGCAATTAACATATCATTATCAATATCAGAAATAAAAGCATGATAATCATTGGCAGATAGGTTGCTAGACTGATGTGCTCTTGGGGTTTTTCTCACGAATTTTAGGGATGACTTAAGCACCGCTCTTTGAAAAATGCTAAACTTACAAACAATTTTGCAATTATGATTTCACAAGAGAGACGGAAAAAGAGCAATTATTACCGGCAAATATCTCTATGCTAGATGGGCATCCCAGACTCCATGGGATTCCTTCTCGGAATGTTATTCGATAAAACTTTTGAGTCTAACAGGTGTCGTATAAAAAACAATTATGGTTGTCCAACGTGCAACGCACGTGCACTTTACTTGTCTCTTTAAAGCATTCTAGACTTTTAGCCCAGTTGAAAGCGTCAATCTTTATATCCCTAATAATATCCTGCGGCTTGAAACTTTTACCACTAAAAGTGAGCGCATTGCGAGATTTCTATATTCCCCACATTATTGCAGCTGGAAGTCTCTTCCCCACATTAAATTTCGTTTAGCAATTATGCGCACTTATGTTTTCTATGATTAACCATTAAATCGATTATCACATGGACCAGTGGGAGAATGTAAGAATATTTTTTATATGACTAGAAAATATTCCCTTGGGCCCATGTAATAATCTTGGTAATCTAGATTATTGCTAAATTATTTTGGTTACCATTTATGGGATCATTTCCTAATATCTCTTCTTTGATGGACGGTCGAGATTGATTGCTAACTCTAAACCCTAGGAACCTTGGTCCTCCTTCTACCTATAAAAGAAACTCTATATCCATCGGTATAGAGTGAGAGAAAGAATTTTTTTTTAATATATAAAAAATAAAGAAAGAGGTGAAGAAGGAGAAACCAAGTTATTCAACTATGTTCTATTCTACGGAGGTAATTGCATCCTTGGAAGATTTCTTGGATTCAATCAATGGCTTCATCAGGTGATATGTTTTAACACATCTATGATATTGTGATTATCATGTCGTTCAAGATCCAACCATTATGTATATATATATTAATTTTATATTACCAACACCAAACAAGTTACTCTCAGTGAAGTTGGTTTTGAGGCCAGAGGCACATTGGAACCATATGAGAATATACTTCAAGTTTAACATTTGATCAAGTTTAGCATTACCTTGAGGCATCGGGTGTCTTGCAATAGCAACACTAGATGACTATGGATTCTCGACAATGCAGACCATCAACTGGCATCCATCCCCAGCTGCAAAATATCATATTTTGAAACCATATGGGCACAAGAGTTGGGGCTTGCAGGCAGTAGCAACACTGCAATTCTGGAAACCCAAATCAGTCTGCAGAAAACAAATTTACGTTCCACTGTACCCATTATAGGCTAATCCCGAAAAATAACGTCCTGGTGCCTAACATGAGATAAAACACCAAGAGAACATAACTTTAAAGTTTTTGCATCCATAAGAATTCAGAACCAAAATGAGTTCCTTGGCCTGCCATAACATTCATCATATAACTAGAAACATATAAAATCTGCACCAATTCCTATATTACACAGCAATTTCAAACTTAACATTCTTACATCTCAAGAGTAAAATTGAGCATTAAATTGTGTTAAAATTGCAAAACTTTTTGATGACCAAAATTGCCAAACTGTAAATAAAATGAGCGTTGTTCTAATCTCAGCCCACAAAAAATATTTCATTCATAAGTCTGATTCACCCATTCACAAGTTTGGAGAAATATATTTGAAATTGGATTTAGGCAAGTACCCACCATTTCTAAAATGGTTTCCAAAACTAGAAAAAAGGGAGGTTTTTGAAATCTTGGTTTTTTATTTTGATGGGGTTTTAAGTGAAGTCTGATTTCATGAGGTATGAAGAAATCAGACTTAGAGGGTACACAGATAATTTCTGGGGCTACACAAACTTACACGGTTTCATAAAAGGAAATACGAAATAGCTTCCAATAGTAGAAACCAGGTTATGGCAATTCTCAAAAATAGAAGCCAGACCCTTCCTTTTGTTTGCTGAAACTATCTATATAAGCTAGACTGATGAACACCATTGTATTGTATTATTAACAATCTTGGTCTCTACAGAAAGAGAGAAAAGGAGAGATTTTGAGTCAATTAACAGTTTAGTTAGCAAGTAACATACCATGGCAGCAATTGATGAGAAGAACAAATGTTTATTTGGTAGTGAAAGCGGAGGTGAAGAAGAAGAATACGGGCTCCCAATTCCACCTATGGACGAGGAATTCTTGAGTATGATCAATAACGATGACCGAGAGATAGTACTTGATGGTGATTTTTTTGATGGAATAGAAGATGATGCTGCACATTCAAGTAACAAAACAGAACCAAGAATTAATGCTGGTTCCGGAAAACAGTTGAAGAGGTTGATTGAGTCACTTAAACCACCAACTGCTAACGAAGAAAATACTAAAGAAAAGAAGATTTTGGCCCATTTAGATTATGATGATATGGAATCCAAGCTTGAGAACGCCAAGAGAAAGCTTCGTGATGGGTATCAAAAAGTTGAAGAAGCAAAAAGGCAGAGAAGAATCCAAATTGTGGAACCTCGTTGCAATAAGAAGAGTGTTAAAGGTGATGTTGCTAGAAACCATGGAGACAATGCCAAGGCTCGTATACAATGGAAAATTCAACATCTAAAGGCAAACAGGAGAAGAAGCCCAGCAAAGGTCATTCCCGTCTTTTGAAGATTTTGTTTCCAAACTTATTTGTATAAATTGCACAATGTAATGTCAAACAAGGAATTCAATTCTTGGTCTTCTCTATTTCTCGATCTTCTTCTCTGATTCTTTGAGTTTGGTATGTGAATTAACCTTATAAACTCGAAGGACAATTTTTAATGGTCTTGTAAAAAAAAAAAAAAAAAATGTTGTAACAAAGTAGTTCACTACTCAATTTTACTCACCTATTTCAGTCATATTTTCATTTCATTCAACAATGAGATAAATTTTATACCAAATATAAACAGTGGATAACTTGAAAGTACTACAAAAGAAACACAAATTTTTAATGAAGCACATTTCATCTCAGCTTCTTATAAGAACTATATGCAATGGCAACTGAAACAAAAGCACTGACAACGGCAAGAGCAGCATATGTGTCTTCCTGTTCCCAACTTTCAAACCATGTTGGCATTGCGCACACTTTTCTTGTGCCAGTACCCTTGCCGCTACTAGTTCGAAGAAGTTTCTTGTCAGTGCTCTTCTTTATCTTCTTTTCTATATGAAATTTCACCTCCTCGTTCACGACTTGATTGTTTCGTTCTATCCTTTCTGGTACTTGACAACACGAAGAGCTTTCATTGTCTTGACAACAACCTGCAGTGTCATAGGAAGTGCCATTTGGTTCAACCTCGTAATCGTCAACCGGCTCTCTTATTACCTTTTCGCAGTTGGCTTCATTGTTTAATCGCAGCCTTAGCTCTTGAACGTGTTTCTGATCATTTACGGATAAACCCATCTGACCCCTACGTCAAGGATAACTATCTCAATTGCAAATCACAACATTTAATGACTAAGAAATATGATCTTACATATTCACAAACACAAGGAAGTGTGGAAATATCAGATAAGTCAATATTAAGAAGTTTTATCCACCCTAATACCTAACTGATCCAGTTACTAGCTATATACAAACATATTGTATCTCATACAATCAAATAGTATGATGATGTGGTGCAAATGCAGAAGCTAAGCGACAAAGGGGATAGTAAATAAAAAACTACCTCCAAAGTCTGTCTATAATTTCTCCTTTCCCAATATGCTGCTCAAGCAAAAGAGGGACATCATCTGGGGCAACATACCCATACCTGCAATTTATTAAAAAAAAAAAAAACTTAATAAATGGGAGTGCTGAACCAGGACAACAAATATGAAGTTAATTATACAATAGCAGCGTTAGTCTGTGAAACAGGATGAATTTGGTCAAATTTCACATTTAAAAAAAAAAAAAAAAAAAAGTTTAAGAAAAAAAAATACTACGAGACACTAATCAAAATTCTGAACTGCAAGTCTGTTACCAGATAACGAGTTTTCTAAAATCCAAGCTGATTATGGTCTGGTGAGCCAGTTATAACCAGTAAACGTATCACCAAATATATCGAGATTTTCTTGCATTTTATCATGAACCAGATTTTGGACAACGATCTTTTTAAGATATCATGAAACAGTTACAAACTAAAATGTTTACACACTTATGTTTGTGAAAAGGACAGAAGAAGAAACAAGTAAATGCAACATAATCAGAAGAGACTTCACACAGACCACTGACCGCTAACCATTCCATCACTATTTCGACTGAAAATAATCACATTTCCAGCGTACTTGAATCTGTCCATCACCTATTTGTTAAATGTTAACGGACTCAAGCTGTATTTGCATCCAATCTAACCATGAGAATCCCTAAGACATTCAAAATAACACGGATGGACCTAGCTCCATCACCAAGTCTGTTGTTATCTGGATCCTCTCCCAAGGATTTCATAAAAATCAACACGGATGGAGCGTGCAAACACAACCAAGCAGCTGCAGCAGTTAATGCGACTAATGATCAGAGTACTCACCAGGCTAGCGCTCCCATTTTCTTCCAGCCGATAAGACCCAGCCAAAACATAAACTAGAGCCTTATCTTGGAATTCAGCTTGCAAAAATCTAAGTTAAAAGAAAATAATCCTGGAGAGTGATGCCCTAAATATCATCCAATGTCTGCAATCAAAGCGGAAATCAATCCCATGGAGAATAAGAAACTTAATCAAGATACTAGAAATCTCGAGATTTTTGGATGATGTTCAAATTTAACCACATCAAGGGAGGAGAAAACTGCATTGCTCAGTCAACTCAGTCTACCAAAAGTGGATCTATCTCTCGACACACCCCTATACCCTTGTCCTTGTAATTTTCCTTTCTTTAATTTGTTGTTTGGTCTTCTGCAGAAGTATTCAAAAAGTAAAATAAATGATTGAGATGAAAAGAAAAGTGTCGTTGGAGCATCCAATTCCACACCAACTATAACAGTTCTCATGTTGGTTGCCTTGTTGCCAGGATGACAGCAATTTGAAGGTTACTTCAAAATGGATTTGAAATGTAGGAGACCATTCTTTCCTCTATGTGGTATCTCAAAAGAGACTGATGAAAACTGAGTCATGACAATCATTAAAAACAACAAGAAATGAGTTACTTACTCTTTGATAAGTACGAATTTGTAAGCACATTCCCCCCACTATCTCCCCACTATCTTATTGGATGGTACATTGCAATGAAAATAAGATCTAGGTCGCTGACAAGCAGATCTTAAGAGGCCAGTTACTTGCTTCTGATTCAACTCTTCGGATATTTTACCCTTCAAGTATTGCACATACGGCATACCTGTTATAGAACACACAAATTCGAGTAAGACAGCTAATATATTAAACAATTGAAAAGGAATTCTTCTCCATAGGCAACTGCCAGCTTCCAGGCATAACCAATGAGAATACTTATATCAAATGTTGTACTTTTGCTGCAAGTAACAAACTATCCTAAAACAAAAAAAAATACTATCCTACTCATTATAAGTACAAACAAAAAATAATTTGAAGCATAAAGAAAAGATGCAACTAAAACAAAATAAAAACAAGAGAGCCAAAGAGAAGAAAGATTTGATGGAAAAAATGCTTGTGCGAGACTCCCGCAAGTATTAAAACTTCAAAAGCATTGTACCAAATGAAACTCTGTTAGTGCAGATATCAGGGAAACCAATCCTTGGTAGAGGTGGCTGAATTCTCTCCGGATCAAATCTTGCCTGGAAAAAAATCACGAATCTGCTGATTCAGAACAAAACACAAATATTATCTTTAAGAAAATTATGGAACAACTCACAAATATTATTGATCTTCAATTTTTTTTTTTACTAATTAAGGAGCCTTCACAGCCGCATAATGACCCTTATTGTCAATGTACATAGTAATACAAATAAGTGTCAGACCAATAAGAACATTTTATTGTTTTTACCTTCTCTGGTTTATAGAAAAACAACTTTATACAATGACAAAATACAACGATAAATCATGTGAACCACCATTCACCATTAGAAACTACATACGACTAGAGACCTGCAGTAGAGACCAAGTATCGATAGTAGTTTCTTTTTGCACATCCTTACCAAAACTTCAGCATCAAAACTGTCCTAAATTCCAAAAGTATAACCGATAGTTTGCAAAATATCAATGACTAACGAGCCAATCAAGAGTCAAAAACAATAGAGTAGAACATGGTATATGGCAGTTGTATGCCAAAAACAAAAGTGACGCAGACAATGTTCAGCAAATTCAACAGGCAAATCTTGGAAAACATAGCACCAGCCATTTCAATGGAATGACTGACAAACCTGTGCTAACAAGAACAGACATACACCCCACAAGACCAGATATAAGCAGAGAAAAAAATGTGAGCCAAACCTCTCAATATCCATAATTGAAGCAGATATGGGTCAGCAAATTTCCCTCAACGGAAAATCCACACACATGCAAGCTTAACAGAAATATTTATCGAAGATTATAGATTCAAATGAATGATTGTCCATGTCGCATTCCCAATATCCCTAGTGAAGTGGCCAATGAGGAAACTACTGAAGCCCATGGGACAGAACTCGTTATAATTCTAAATCTCTAAAATACCTAACACTTGATCAAAGCATGCCAACATCCCAATGATGCCAGCACTATAGAAACCATAAAAACTAATGGGGTTATTTTGAAAAATATAAAACAATGGCTAACAAATGGGATTATTTTTAAACAAATCACCACTATAGAAACTATCAAAACCCACGGACGGAACCGTTAAAGTTTCTAAGTCTCCATAATGGCTAATAGTATGGGAATATTTTCAAATAAATAAGCTTTTGGCAATAGAATCAATCATCAAATGTTAAAAATAATACGCAACATATGCAAAAATAGTCAAGGTAAGGAAACAAAAAAAGATACTTTTTCTTCGTAGGGGAGGATCAGCACATAAGGAAGGCCGCTGCAATCATTCACCATCTAACTGCGACTACACAAAACACAAGAAATCATCAAAGCACCTTAAAATTTAAATTTTTAACTTTAAATCAGAATTTAATTTATCAACATCCTAGTGATGTCACCACTATAGAAACCATCGAAACCCACGGACAGAACCGTTAAGGTTTCTAAGTCTCTGTAATGGTAACAAATGAGATTATTTTTAAGCAAATCACCACTATAGAAACTATTGAAACCCACGGACAAAACCGTTAAGGTTTCTAAGTCTCCATAATGGCTATTGGCTAACAATATGGGAATATTTTCAAATAAAATAGTCAAGGTAAGGAAACATAAAAAGATACTTATTCTTCGTACGGGAGGATCAGCACATAAGGAAGGCCACTGCAATCATTCACCATCTATCTGCGACTACACAAAATGCAAGAACTCATCAAAGCACCTTTAAATTAGAATTTAAGTTATCAAAATCCTAGTGATGTCACCATTATAGAAACTATTGAAACCCACGGACAGAACCGTTAAGGTTTCTAAGTCTCCATAATGGCTATTGGCTAACAATATGGGAATATTTTCAAATAAAATAGTCAAGGCAACGAAACATAAAAAGATACTTATTCTTCGTACAGGAAGATCGCACATAAGGAAGGCCACTGCAATCGTTCACCATCTAGCTGCGACTACACAAAATGCAAGAAATCATCAAAGCACCTTTTAATTAAAATTTTAACTATAGATCAAAATTTAAGTTATCAACATCCTAGTGATGTCACCATTATATAAACCATCGAAACCCACGGACAGAACCGTTAAGGTTTCTAAGTCTCTACAATAGTAACAAATGGGATTATTTTTAAACAAATCAGCACTATAGAAACTATCGAAACCCACGGACAGAGCCATTAAGGTTTGTAAGTCTCCATAATGGCTAACAAATGGGATTAGTTTTAAACAATAAGCTAATGACAAAAGGATGAATCGTTGAAGAACAAATACCCAATCACATTCCTCGTGAACTTGAGATGCTCATGTACTAAACTTCAAGAGCATTTTGCCAAATGAACCTAGTGCACAACACCCAAAATCAAAACAATAACCAAAAGTTAAGTAAAATTCAAAAAAAATAAATCAAAAGCAGCAAAGAATTTAAGAAACAAAACCCGGAACAAGAAGTAGGAATAAGTCAGCACAAAAACAACTTGACCTAACCAAGAATTTCAGGTCTATACCAACGTTTTTTCCAACAAAAACCCCCAAATAGATCATTCAATCAAATATTTAGTAGATCCAAAATCTCAAGCTATGCAGGAAAAACAAGATGTGAGTCATGTTAAGACAAAAACACCAGATAGCCAGTAACTAAAAATCAAAGATCAAGTAAAACAATTCATCATCCAAATTTGTTTCAAATCACCCAAAGAAGAGACTCTAACAGTCTTATTCAGTCAATCATATTGCATCCAAATTTCCCCTTAAAAAAATCCCCAAAATAAATCCCCAAACAGTTTGAATAACCCAAAAATCAAAAAGTCTTATCTATCACCTTGTTTAGTGGTATTACCAGATCCAGACATTGATCTTACTTTCGGAACAGAATAAGAAACAAAAATGGGCGTTCATCTTCCCCCTTCCACAAACACTACTGCTATCACCGGCGACCTCCATTTCTACCTCCTGTGCTACCTTTTCACTGTCTTCAGAGATCGACTTGTTTTATTTCCAAGAGAAAGACAAAAGGGTTGGTCTGGTAGGTGGATAATATTTATTATTCTCTTTTGTATCCTATCTTGACTTTTAGAGCATCTCCAACCAAGAGAAGGTGCAAAAAAATTCTACTTTGCTTTTTAATTTAGTCATTTTATTTATGAGGTCTAAACATAGAGTAAATATAGGACCTCATATTTAAAAAACCATCTCCAACAGTAGAGATTTTAAAAAAAAAAAATAGTGTAAAATATGACGTGGAGGTGGAGCCGGAGATGTAGATAACACTTTCTTGAACACCTTCATATTTAGTAATTGGTCCCTCCTAGTTTATAGAACACATAGGGTGTAAAATCCTATGTGTCAATAAAAAAAAAACAGATTCACCCTCTCTTGGAGATGCTCTTAGTCAACCAAATCAAATGGTGGACACTCGGAGTATAAACCCATTTGTATTTTGGGAATTAAACTAAAATGTCCCTCTGCTAATATATAACTTAGAGAAGTATCCTTGTTTCGAATAGAATTAGAGAAGTATCATTCGGTTAGTGTTTTCCATCCAAATCGGAGTTAACTCGCCGTTGACTCGAGTTGGTCCCACCAATAAACATTAAATATTCACTAAGGATTACCAATTTGCCCCTGCCAAATGATAAACTCAGGTTAATCTGAGGGAAAAATGGATCAATCTCGAGGATGAATCTCACGGCGGGTAAAGAAGACATGTGTGATCGTACGGATAAAGTGATTCATATATATTGAAGCCGAGAAAACCCTTTCCAACTTTGCCGCCTCTCTCTTCTCTTCTCTTCTTCCCTTTCTCCGTCTCCTCTGCGATTCTGTTGACGAATAACTTAACCTGGGTAATCGAAGATAGTGAAGATGAAAGTGATCCTCCCAAGGAAAGGTAAAACTTGTTTTTGTTTTTTTTGATTCTCGAAAGTATGTTGTAGGTTTAGGGTTTCGGTTCATGTATTTACATTGATTGGTTTTATGTGTATATCTATTTCTGTAGTTTTAGGGTTTATGGAATGCTCAAATCAGTAATAAAAGTGTTGTTTTATTATGCTCTTGTTCTTGGTGTGATTCTGTCAATTTAGGGTTTATGATTTTTTCGATTTGTTAGATGAAATGAACTTGATTCGATCCATATACCCTTTTTTTGGTAAATTGATTTATTGAATCCACACCAAACCCTAATTTTAAAATTAGGGGATTTTATAATTTGTCGATTCATGGATGATTTTGACTGGTAAAAATGCTTCATATGTATGTTACAATATGAATTACTTGTATTATTTCTATTTCTGTGTGTGTATATTATGAATATGGTTGCTGAATTACTTGTATTATTTCTATTTTTGTGTGTGTGTGTATTATGAATATGGTTGTTGAATTGTTTGTATGGTTCTCTGCTTGTTGTATGTGCAGAAGAAGATTTGTAAGGTACCCAAAAAAGAGTTTTAGGGTTGAACTTTTCACTAGTAACAAATACACTTTTTTATCATGATTTGGATTTGAAGTATGTTGGTCTGGACATGTTGACTGATATGATTATGTGGGAGATGAAGATAAGTGAAACCAAGATGCTGAATTTGTTTTGGTTTACTCATGATAACATACCAGAGCTGATTACCAATGATGAAGAGTTCTTTTCAATGTGGAACAAGGCTGAAAATCAAGATGATGGTTATGTGCATCTTTACTTCAGTATTAGTGACAAGGTATTGAGGTCTGGTGATGAATGCCTATCATCTTCAAGGGTTACTAATGAAGTTGTGTATTTAACACCTACTAAGAAGGTGACAAGTGACTCTGAGATGGTGTTTTCTACACCTAAGAAGAATGTGACACATGAAGATGACTTTGTGTTTTCTACACCTAAGAATGAGGCTGTTATCAATTCAAAATTAGTTTCTCCTGCTACTAGGAAGAGTCCAAGGTTTGTTTGTAAGTCAATTGATGCTCAAATAAATGCTGCATTTGAGAGGTTACTTTTGAATGATGAGGATATATGCCATCCAGATGATAATGTGGATGTGGAGTATGAGAACATTCAACTAGATAATGTGGAAGAGGATTTGTGCCATCTAGTTGATGATGATAGAAGTCCACCATGCTTTGATGATGAGGAGAATGATATTAACATAGCTGATGTCAGGGATTTTGTTGACAGTTACTTTGATGATGAAATCTGGCAGAACTTTAGAAAGAAAGGTAATGTTGAAGCTTTTAGTAATGTATGATTTTGTTCTTTATATATGCAATGTGTTATGATGACTAACAATACTATTTTTGCAGACTTTGTAGAAAATGATGTATCTGAAGGGGAGAAAGGAAAAAGTGTTGTAGTTGCTCCAGTACCTATGGATAAAGACAACATCCTTGGTAACTCAACTTATAACTCTGACTCTAAAGATGGGAAGGATAAAACAGAGGATCTTCAATCATTTTACCAACAATGGGATCAAGAATGGGGTCCACATATTGCAGATAGAGATGAAGAGTTCTTCCCTATTGATGATGGTCTTGTAATGTATCAACCTGATTTAATGGAGGTGGGTATGCAGTTTGAAGAAAAGTTTCAGTTTAAGAAGCATCTTAGTAGTTATGCATTGATAAAGAAGTTTCAGTATATTTTGAAGCTTTGTGACAATATTAGGATAAGAGTGAAATGTAGGTATCATAAGTATGAAGGTTGTAAGTTTCATATTTTTGCTTCAAATACAAAGGGGGAGAAGACTTTCACTGTTAGAAGTATGAATCTGGAGCATACATTTGTTGGAGATCCAGAAAGCAGAAACAAATCAGCCAATGCAGATTTTGTTGCTCAATATATGTTTGAGAAGCTGAACACTGGTGGATTCCTTCAGCAACCATGGGACATTGATGATGAATTTTACACTTCTCATAACACTAGTCTTCCATATCATGTTTCTTGGAAAGCAAGTACTATGTGCTTGGAGAAAATGCATGGAAGTTATGAAGACTCTTATAAAATGGTTCCATCATTTGTAGACATGGTGGCAAGGACAAATCCACAGTTCTGTGAACAAATTACAGTGTTGGAAGGTAAATTTTTATAACCTTTGTTGTTAATGTAAAGTTTGTGTAATGTTTGTATGTACAATGTCTGTATAATGGTTAATGTAATATTTGTATAATGGTTAATATAGTGTTTGTATATACAATGTTTGTATAATGTTTATGTGATGTTTCAGGGTTGATAATTACTTTGAGTTAATGATGATTGCATTTCATGCTCCAATTCATGGGTGGAAAAATGGTTGCAGAAAAGTGGTTGGTGTTGATGCATGTCACCTAACTGGAAAGATGGGAGGTGTTCTTATGGCTGCTACTGGTTTGGATGCACAGAACCAGGTGGTACCATTAGCTATACAAGTATTCAGAAATGAATGTGCTGAGAATTGGTATTTGTTTTTGAAGCAGTTAAAGCCCCTAATTGAATTAGATGAAAGAATTACTTTCATTTCTGATAGGCAGAAAGGTTTGATTGAGGCTGTTAGTGATTTATTCCCAGATAGCCACACATATACTATTTTAGGTAACGTCAAGGTTATTTTTACATATTTACTTTTTTTTTAACCATTATGTTATATTTATGTTGGGTTACCAACTAATACTTATTTTGTTTGTTTTGCAGACACATGTTCAAGAATGTGAAGACTCACTATAAGGGGTCAAACATACATAATATGATTTGGAATGCTATCAAGGCTTATAAGTTCAGTCACTGGAAGGTAATACAATCATTATTTTCTTGATTGTGTCCTACTCTAACTAAGTATGTCATGAATTGTTGTGTTTGTATGTGATGAATTGTTAGTAACAGTCATGTTGTTGTTTGATCAGTTCCATATGGATGCCTTGGTGTTGGAAAATGCTGTTGCTGCTCAATATATGATGAATGAGGATCCAACCCAGTGGTCTAGAGCTTTCTTTGACCCATCTTCATGTTGTGAACATATGAACAATAACTTCTTAGAGTCATTCAACAATATGATTAGGAAACTTAGAGACAAACCCATTTGTACCTTGGGCTTAATGTATGGACAATTAATAATGGGCATGTGGTATAGGAGAAAGCAATTGTCTTTGAACTGGAAAAATGGACAATTAGTACCTGAAGCTATGAAGTTGATTGAGAAGATGAAAGATTGTACTGGTCAGTTTAGGATTAGTGGTGTTGTATATGGTCAGAGTTATCAAGTAACATTAATTTACAACTCTGTATTCCAAATTGATCTGATTAACAAGACTTGTAGTTGTGTGCAATGGCAATTAAGGGGCTTTCCCTGTCAACATATTGTTTGTGTTTTGAAGACTTTAAGACCTAATTGGGAAGAGTAGGTCTGTTTTCCATGCATATATGTATGTTTATTGAATGTACTGAACTATTTACATT
The DNA here is from genome assembly GCA_023529315.1 of Papaver bracteatum. Classification (NCBI taxonomy): domain Eukaryota; kingdom Viridiplantae; phylum Streptophyta; class Magnoliopsida; order Ranunculales; family Papaveraceae; genus Papaver; species Papaver bracteatum. Next base: position 1,021,595 of record JAJJWX010004350.1, read on the forward strand.
TACTCATGTAGTGGTTGTTTGTATGTTTTGTAGTTACTGCAGTCCATACTATATTTTTGATGCATACAAGGCCACTTATGCCACTCAGATGCAGTTACTAAGAGGGGGAGAGGACTTGGTAGAGGTGACATCATACTTCACTTTACTTTTTTTCTTTCTTTGTCCTTTTCTTAGTTGTTGGGAATCTTATCTTGTTCTCTTTCTTTATTACTTCTTTACATGTTCCTTTATGGTTACTTTTTGGTCTTGAGTTTCTCCCTTTCTCTATTAATAACTACATCTAACTTCTTCTTTTCTTATTTCTTTTGTGTTCCTTCTTCTGTTTGTAGCCTCAAGAGCCTTTGTCAAACCACCTATAGATATGAGGAAACCAGGAAGACCTGCTAAGAAGAGAAAGTTGGGGCATGATGAGCATGTGAGTGATAAAAGACAAAGGACATGTAAGAGATGCAACCAAGTAGGCCACAACAGAAGAACTTGTGCTAGTGGTGAGGTTGGTTCTAATCCTAAAGGAAGGAGGCCAAGAGCCATGGTAGATGGAGCAACCCAAGAAACTATTTACCCAGATCCAGCTGAATGCAGTTCCAGCAGGAGCAGGAATAGGGGAGGCAGAGGTAGAGGATCTGCATCAACTTCTTCTTCTGCATCAACCTCAGCTTCAACATCTCAAACTGCACCATCAACATCTTCTTCACCTGCATATGCATCTAGAGGAAGAGGTGGAAGGGGTGGTAGAGGAGCTAGAGGTGGAAGAGGAGTTGTGCAACAAACTTTTAGCCAGTCTGTCAATGGTGCTGGTTGGTTCAGCCAGACTATGAGCCAAACTTTTCAAGTACCAAAGTCACATAATAAGGGGACTGCCACTTTCTCTGCAACTCAGTAGAGTTTGCTTATGACTTTATTTTAGAATGTTAGGTTATTTGCAAGACAATTTACTTATGTTGGATTATGATCTTTGGATCAGTTTATTTTAAGGATAATGATGTTTAAACACTTCATGTTGGATCAGTTATATGTATATATATATAAGTAGTAGTTTATATTAACTTACTTTTACTTCTTGTTCTTTTCATTACATTTGTAGATTGCTTTGTAATTGCTTACACAGGTCAGCCATCTTCAACTTAGCAGATCTCTCCTTGGACTTTTCATCAAGGAAAACAGCCCCCCCCCCCCCCCCCAAAGACCCACTGGAAGTCTTGACATTGAATATTGTTTCACTGCAGGTAACATAATTGGTAGTTGTGTTTATTTCTGCAAACTTTTAGCATGTATTTTCCACTGCAGTTCTTCTTACAAGGTTGATTTTGGAATGGACAGGCATTGAACACATGGTTTATGTCACCACAAGCAAAGCAGCACTTCTTGGCAGGGAGCTGAATATCCAGACGTTTAACAACATATATTGCATCTACAAACCATTCAAAATAGTTACAGATGGAGCAGTTAAAGAACTTCTCACCAGGATGATCAGTAGTTTGAGACATCAACATTCTCCTAACACCATTGCAAGGTACATTCTTGCACCTAGAGTAGATCCATGGACACTGAATTGGTGGATGATTATCTATTTCACACATTGAACATAAACTGTTACAACTGTTGCTGCTGCTAGATACCTCACCCATACTGCTACTCACATTAAATTTGTGCATAACTCCATCCATTGTAGGAAAAAACTTAGATGATTTTGCAGATTTTTATGGATTTTTATGTTATGCAGATTAAAAAAATGGAAGAGATGGTAGTTTTATAGTACATGGAGCATATTATGACCGTTCAACGGTCATTTTTGGGTGACATAGCTGACGTGTCAGATTTTCCTTGTCATCATGGATGATGTGTACAAGTAGCCACGTGTAAAGGATTCCACGTCAGCTTAAACATTTAACTACATATAAAATTGGGATGGGAAAACTTAACAGAGGGATATATTTCTAATTCTGTTTGAAAGTGTGACATATTTGTAATTACAATTATAAAAAGGGACATATTGTTAAAAAACCCTTGTATTTTCCCAAGTTCTCACCAAAAGGTATTTCAGATACATTAATAATTGTTTTTTAATTGCTTCATTTATATTTTCATTAAAAAAAATTCATTTTTTTTAAGGAAAACATATTAATAATATTTTATGAACCGAGAAAATATAAACCCCACCATAACCGACATATAATAAAAATGGTCCTTAGCCAGCCTCGGAACAGGAATAGACCCTTTAATCAACAGGAATAGACCATTTAATCAAAACTGTGAGAATCACTTTTGGTGGAGTCCAGTTTTCTCGGTCTATTAAGAAGGGTTGTTCACACTACACCATTTTAAGGTATTAGCAACCTACCATAAATGTTGCTAAATAGGTTCGCAACAGGCTTTCGCTGTTGCTAAACACGGTGTCGCAATTTTTAGCAACAACATAAGCTTTGTTGCGAATCTTGGTCAGCAACGGACATTTGCAACGGCGCTTGCCGTTGCTATATTATTTATTCGCAACAGAAGCAGTTTGTTCCTAACCTGTTGCTAATTTCAGGAACACCCATACCCGGAACTAGAATATTACTGGTTCTGGTTCTAATTTATTGGTTCTAGTTTTAATTTAGCAACAGATAACATGTGTTGCTAATATTTTGCAACAGACAAAAAAAAAGGTCAAGTCTTTGTTGACCTAGTCAAAATCCATTTCCCACCACTTTTCCCCCTACAATTACCCTGAAAATCCATCTAATAATTCTCATATTCTACATTTCCACAAATCTAATAATTCAACTACCATACTGTGTAACCGACATTAAAAAATTTAGCATTTACATTGACATGTTTTGAAACTATCATGCAGTTACATGTTCCATGTTACAGGTTTAAACAACAAAGACATTCTACAAAGAGACCTGCAGGTGTAAACTAAAATGGTGAAAATTGTACTAGAACAGAATACAACTGAAAGAATCAAGAGTTAGAAGAATTTATAATTTCACTTTTGTTTCTTACATTGTATTAGTGCAATTATGTTTGTATTAGCTTCTACGGGTTGCATATATAAATGGAATGTTACAAGTTCTTACAGTTAGAAATTAGAATGCTGCAAATAATTGTGGCTTTGAGAAAAGGATCACCGCGATGGTTCTCGATTCTCATCTCGTAAATGCGACCAAGATGATGAAGAATTTGTCACAAAAGATTGTGAAGCTAAACTCATTAGTGAGAACTGAAAAATGCCAAGTAAATAATTTTCAATCTGATCTTATCAGAGTTCTTACCCATGTCAAAGTAAGGAATGCCAATTGGCAAGAGTTCTGCAAAAGCCAACTGATATTTGTAAGGAAACAGATGATAAACCCTTGGAACAACCTAAGTGTTTTCAATTCAATCACTGAAGTTACAATCTTCATTACCTAGAATATGATGAAATGTAGAAGAAGAACTGCATGTTGAACCGAACCAACTTATCATGGGGCTTCACCGGCAAAGTTTATTGAACAAAAGAATTTTTATCGTTCCCTAGCTGAACCTCCTCATCAATTTGGTTTACTTGTACATCCATCTCTCCCTTCGCGACTATTTATGGATTCAATCCAAATCACTGGAAAATTAGAAAGAGAATTAACATTGTAGCAAACTTAAATATGATCACGCGTGCACTAATCATCTTTCAATGTAAAATAACATGATTAATTGCATTGCTTTATCAGTGAGAAGTAATTACGAAAAGAAGAATCTCCTAGAGTTACTAATTCTTAGTGTTAGTAATTAGAACCTTGCACTAATCATCTTTTAAAAAACAGGCAACTATCACCAACGTTGCATCACTAAAATACTAATAAAGATGTAAATAATTTCATGCAATAGAAAAGTCTTAGAACTAAAGACAGTATGTTCCGGGTTAGTTAACAAAACTTAAAGGAGCCTGTATTAACTCCATACCTTGTACCTCAAAGATTCGATAAACTAGATCCTCCTTGGCCCATACCATCACCCAACCTATAAACTAGATTCACCTCAGATAATCCCTTCAACCAAGTTCAAGATCCTTCAGATTGATATCAAGTAAAATTCAGAGATTAAAGCTACCTAATACCTTAACTAAAATTTCCCAAAATGAAAAAAAGATGAATTATTCTCTCCGTTTCTTCGTGAATTCATCTTAAATATGTCAAACTAGACAATGATGTAGGAGAACATAGATAAACTCTAAGCTTGTAACCATCAGAATGTGGAAACACAGAAACACCTCTATGTCATCCACATATCTCAACTAAATTGGGATTCTCTCTTCGGTCTCTTAGTATAAACACCAACAGTATTATGTATTAACCATTAACAAAAATCACTTGAAATGGGTGATACAAGCAGAGCCAATTCCAGCATCTGCCGCTGCATGACATGCAATAGTATCAACATTCGTCACCTATTTCTGAAAAGCACCAAAGAACTCATATTTAGGCAACATAGGAATGTAAACTCATATTCAATAAAGTGTAGTCAAAATGGAAGCCCGAGGCACGACTGCATTCTGTGAATACTACATTACCCAACAAACAGAGAAGATAGAGTAGTCAAGAATTCAACATTTTTATTCGTACCTTCTCTAACGAAGCCAGAGGATCTACTGACTGCCACTGGTCATATCCGAGTACAAAAGCATGAAAATGAAGGCTAATCTATTTTATTTATGTATAGAGACATTAATTTAAAGAATCAGGCATGAAATAAATTGAATGAATAAAACAGAAAAAACAAAAGAAAGTAAGATAATATAACATGCTCGACCCCAAACTAAGAAATAAATTCTACTAAAAAGGAACCCGAAGAAAACCCCTCTGTTCGGCTCCCACCTTCTCCAAGTACAGGTTGTACTCTCATTTCACGCTTTGTTCTTTTACAAATTACTAAATGATATCACTTGGCTACTGAAATTAATTAACAGAATGACTTTCTGTATGAACGCGAAACATTGTTTTTTTTTTTTTAATTTGATAAAAGAAGACCCCTAAGACAATAACAAATTTCAACATAAGCACTAATTACCTGCAATACAAGGATTCCTGAATAGTCTGCAATTCCCCCCCATGACATCCAACCTCCCAGGTGCTCTAGCAACAAATATCTCATCATGTAGGACCCGTATTAAAACTGGATGTTATGCCGGCGAAACCTCCTTCCATGAATCAATTAACTTTGAATCTCAATTCATAACTTGGATTTGCAGTAAACAAAAAGGATCTCATTGAATGTTAAGAAAAAATAACATTTATTATTATGATGAGGAACCCATAACTTATTAATCCTATGTTTCATATTGGTGCTTCCTTCTGCAGTGCAGTGACTAACCAATAATAAAATAAAACAGCACACTGATATTAAAAGCGTTGGATACGACCTCCCAGTTAAAAAGACCAGCAGCTGCAATTTGCTCCCGTATTTTATGCTTCTCTGTACTGTGTCCAGAATCATGTTCAACATCTAGCTCTGCCAAATTCCTCGAGAAATTTATTGTGTCCGGAAGACCATAATGATCTCCATGAAGAATATCAAATTCTTCAATACATCTAGTACATAAACAAGAAGATAGACATGTGCAAAAATAGATCAAGTGAGGATTAAAGCCAGGCAAACTCAGGATTTTTCGGAAGAGACTTTATCATTCATCTCAGCGTTCGACAATGAGTTGCACAGACCTAGTTCATGTTCAACAACAAAATACTACTATCGAATATCTGCATCTCTACTAGGTGATCGTTGTAATTGATACCCTGAGAAATAAGATATAATAAGATTACAGCCTCTTAGGTAAGGAAAAATTGTCCTAATGTAATTTAATGACTGACCACATTGGTGGGTGCAACTGATCTCAAACAAGTCTTTTTCCAGAAATAGATGAGATTACAAATATTCAAAACTATTACAAATTACAAATTTAAATTAAGACAGTCAAACTAGATTTACCTTTTTACGGACCACATTGGTGGGTGTTGCGGAAAACTGACAGTGCCAACCTAAATATAGGTGCAATCCATATACGCATTTCTCTGCCTTAATGGTATCACCTGCTTGTACCTCCCAAATGCTTATCATTGATGTAGTGTTCTGATATCTCATTTTATGGATGCTTAACCATGTGATCTTCCAACAAGCCACTCCATCCTTTTCATTTAAATCCACGAGTATCTCAATGCGTACATTCAGCACAGCTTGCGTTTTCAAAAAAAAAAAAAAAACTGGTTAAGTTGACAATAGCAGCATGCTAGCATCGTTCTTCAGCAACTTTTTTTGGTATAATTCGATTAACTTGGTAATGGGTTCCATTGAAACAAAGAAGAGAGGCTGATTTAAGATATTGCAATAGAGAGGTAGTGCTAAACTAGCAAATTATGGTATGTCTTTTTTGTAGTTTCACTGTAGTTGGCCACGTGGATGCTAACTACATATGTACACTGGCAAGACAAGATGAAAACACCACAATAACTTAATATTTTACAAGACTATAGAAACAAAACTTATTGTGGGGTTTCTACAGTTGACAAACCTGCACTCCTCAAGAAAAGAACCTTCTAAAGCCAATTTTCCCACACATCGAAGCTGTGATAAGCGAAAGGTTCAGTTGGGGAAACCATTCAACAAGAGATTCCTACTGAAACACAATAAGGAACCAGCAAAACATCACTTTTTCAGGACATCTACAACAAACAGAACATTCTTGGGAGCGAACAAGAAACCATTACTTTCATAGAAAACTTTTCATTAACTTGCAATGCTGAAATACAAAGATTAAAAGGAATAATTTGAGATACCTTCGGAAATCCTCCATTAGTTCGATGATGTCTCGCATGTAGTGCTATTAAGTATTAACTGCAGATATGTAAATATCAGTCATCATAAACTTCATAAACTCCAAAATCTGAAAGCTCAATGTCACCATAATCAAACATAAGTAGCAAACATCAACTTCCTCGTCCATATGTATAAGCATGAAGATGCTGACTGTTATGTTCGGAAAAGGAGATTCTCGCACTCATAGTACCCAAAGTTGAATAACATAAATCTTATGCTTATGTTCAAGAACCAATTTCTAAGAAACTGCAAGGATTGGATAAAATTGGAGTTTATAAAGTGATAAAATACCAATGAATGGAAGTTATATTTGTTTAAATCCTAACCCACTAGATTTTTGCGACAAATTTGAAAAGAACGATTACAATTTTGTGAGTGACGAAAATGTTAGGGTTTGAGATTTAGGGAAAATTTGACAAGAGAATCAGGGAGATGAGAAAGATGATGTAAATGAAGAGATTGAGAACAATATTTCGTTCACAGATGAAAATGAAACCCTAAAATCGATAAACTGAAATCAAAATCCCTATAATCGAAAGAGTCGAATTCACAGATGAAACTCTAAAATCGATGAACTAAAATGAAAAAAACTGATCCACTGATGAAACCCTGAAATCAAAATCTCTAAAACCGTAAAACCCTATAATCGAAACTAAAACTAAACGATTGTTACCTAAAACTCTATTTGATTTCAGTGGTTTCAGATTGATTTGATTTGGTTCTTCAGAGCTGTAGTTCCGGAATGAAAGAGAGCATATGAAAGAGAGAAGATAGACTTTGGTTTCGTGGATGAGAAATGGGAAGAAAAATCGAAGAAGGAAAGGATAAAGAAAGATATAAGTCTGAAGGGTGGAAAAAAGAAATAGGAGACTTGACCAAACTTTGACTTGGGTGTAAAAACAAGTCATAGTTCCGACCACACACGCACCACACATGCATGAATATCTAGCAATTTCTATTCGCAACCGAAAATTTTCTGTTGCGAAATTAGCAATAGAAACATGCCGTTGTAAAATATTAGCAACCGAAATTAGCAACGGAAAATTAGCGACAACACTAGCTCCGTTGCTAATCTGAGTTGCTAATTCCTTAAAATGGTGTAGTGTCATACAAATCCACTTTCGACTTTTCCAATTCAAGTGTTCAGGTTTACAATTCCAAACGATCATTATTTTGTTCGAGCTTTAGAATGATTCAAAACGCCAACCCCTAGGTCTTATGATAGTTCAAGTTCAAGTTTCAACTTGAAAAAACTTTCCCAAAATCCTCTAGCTAGAATCTTGATTCAAGTCCTTGCGCTCGACCATTTGATGGCGCAGAGATTTTGAGCCATAAGATTATTATTTTTCTATATGTTAGTATTCAATGGCTCCATTGTTTTCATCAAATCGTTGGTAAATATTACTTGAATCAAATAAAACTACAGTAAAACATCTATAAAATAATGGGTTTGGGACCAATAATGATACATCTACCGGGATTTTATCCCGTGGATATCACCGAGAGAGACAGAGAGTTGGGACCCGCCTGCCACACACCAATCCCGATGGTAGAGGGATTTTCCCAACTGCCGAACGATATCTTCCCAGGATTTACCCTGGGATTTTTGGGCGTCAACGTAGCATTGTCTGTTTGGGACTACCCAAATCTTATTATTTTATACATATAATAATAATGTATTACTAATTTAAAGAATAATTCTTAATTTAAATTATTTTTTTGGAAAAAACGAGAAATTCCATATTAAAAAATACAAATAAAAATAAAGTATCTTATGATAAATACCGAAATAAATTTTTTAAAGTGGAAAATATAGAAAAAGATAAAAAAAAAAAATATTAACGAAAATATTTTTAGAACGACATGCATTTGCTTTTAAAGTAATAAATCTTATTAGTTTCCATGAAAAAAAAATTTATACAGAAAATTTTAAGTATAATGAAGCTAAATTTTAAATATTTTTAGAGCGGCATGCATTTGTTTTTAAAGATTAATTTCCATTAATTTTCATATTACCTGTTGGACTATCCCGATGAAGATAATGAAGCTATAAGTTTTAAGTGTTGATGAAATCATGGAAAATGTGGGAGAACAATCTCAAGATGACGAAGAAAAAGGTGATGTCGAGCCTATAAAACCGGTTTTAAGAAAAGATGCACTCCAAGAATCAATCACACTACAACATTTCTTATTGCAATACAAGAGTGCACTACGAACTATTAAGGATGCAATATAGCTTGATTTGAACTTCGGAGAAAAATAAACCAATACTGAATCATATTTTGAGAAAATTTAATGTGTATGAATTTTTTATTTTATTTTCTAATTGAATTATTGTTTTATATAATATTTGGGACCTATTAATGTTTAAGGGCAACTTTTGAAATTATATTATATTATAATTTTATCGAATTTATCATTTTAGCACTAAGGGCCCGAATCAGGACTGAATTTTTTTATTATTTTAGCGAGACTTATATTATCGAGTTTTATTTTTAAAAAGTTTTACTGTATAAGAATTGAGCTAACTATTATGGTCCTCCAATTCAATTTTCAATACTAGTGGACACGTCAGCTTGAATAAATAAGAACACCAAATTGGGAAATGTTGGAAAATTGGGTTGCAATAGAAAATGTTGTTGTACTCATAAGCTTTCAAGGCTCATACGATTTCTTTTAGAAAATTATTTCTACCCTCCCAATAAATTGGTGATTACAACAGGTATGTGAAATAATTCCTTCAGGATACAATGAAAGCCCTACAACAGAAATTGAATTCAAGGTTTGTACCCCTTGATTCAATCAAGAACACATGTAAGCAAAGGTTCTGATGATGCTTTAGAAAAGAGAGAAAAGCAGAGAAAGGTTTTTTCGAGATGATGTTGAAACCAATTTGGGAGATGCTACTTATAGAGGTTTTCGCATCTGTTGGGAATATGCATCTTTTCACCAACAGGTTTCATGAAACGACGAGTCTCTTCATCAACAGACATTAAAGGCGTCTGTTGGATTCTTGAAGATTCTGGATATATTTGTAACTGTCGAAACAGTTACTTACCACCAAAAAATTCTTCCGGGGATATTCCAGAAGAACCCCCCTTAGCGCAATTGAAAATATTCCAACATTCTCCCCTTATTTTCAAAAACCATAAAACAAAGTTAAAAAACTTTTAAATCGGAGCGACTGCATCACCGAAGTGACTGCCTACGTACCCGAGTGGGATCAAGCCAACGTAGTTCTAGCACAATTGAAACTAAGCATCATCGTTGAAATCAACACATAAATGATAGGTATCTTTTGGATTTGAACCTTCACTTAGTGTAAGAAACTCAAAGCCTTATCGAGATTCTATGGTGAAACCAGTCTTGAACCAAGTATCCCTTATGATAAAATCGGAGTCTCCACACATATTGATTTCATAAATCATGTGTTCTGTAGCCAAGCACGTTAATGTCCTTGTGCTTATATCCTTGATTCATGAGTCTTCTTTAGAGAACGGTCTTCTTCTCTTAGGAAACGTCCTGATTTCCATACTCATATAGGTAAGTCTTGAAGGTGTTTCTGCGATACACCTTTTACTAATCACATACTCATTAAGGATTTACATCCATCCTATTTTTCTTGCAGAACCCAACACTAATTAGAAATGGGAAGTTTTATATTAGTGCTCCATAATCTACATCCATAACTTGTTGGTACCACATTGAAACTTGTTTATATTTTTCAAAACATAGGTTGGGTTTCTGCTGTGGGAGATCAAACTTTTTTCACAGACCTTAGTCCCATTTCTTTACTTTTTATTGAAACCACCGAACTTGGTAGACTTTTCGTAAATGGGTCTGCCAAATTCCTCTTTGAATCAATAAAGTTAACCGTAACCACTCCCCTCTTGAGTAGTTGCCTAACCATTTGATGTCTAAGACTTGCATGTCTTGACTTTCCATTATAAGTCTTATTTGAGACATTATAGATGGTAGCTTGATTATCACAATTAATCAAGACCGCCGGAGTTGGCTTCTTCCAAAATGGAATTTCCATAAGTAGGTTCCTAAGCCATTCTACCTCCTTACATGCATCTGTTAAGGCTATTAATTTTGACAACATAGTTGAATCAGAAATACAAGTATGCTTCTTGGAACTCCAAGACACAGCATCACCCCCTAATGTAAAGATCCATCTAGACGTTGATTTGGCCTTAGCCTCTACATCGTTCCAGTTAGCATCGTTGTACCCTTCCAGTGCAGCGAGATAGCCTTGGTAATGCAAACCAAAATTCATTGTACCTTTCAAGTAAGCCATAACTCTTGAAACTGCTTTCCAGTGTTCATATCCTGGATTACTTGAGAAACGACATAACACTCCCACGACTTGGGCTATGTCCGGTCTTGTGCAATGCATATCATACATAAGACTTCCAATGACACTAGAATACTCAAGTTGCGCATGTGTACGTCCGGTGTTCTTCTTTAACTTGATAGTATGGTCTAAAGGAGTATGTACTGGATTGTCATCAAAGTGACCATACTTCTTGAGAAATTTCTCAATATAATGAGATTGGGTTAAAGCCAACTCATTTCCCTTTCTTAGGATCTTAATTCCCAAGATTACATCACCCTCTCCTAAATCCTTCATATTAAAGTTAGAGCTAAGAAACTTCTTTGTTTCTTCCACAACATATATGTTAGATCCAAAAATAAGCATATCATCAACATACAAACAGAGAATTACACATCCATAACTATCATGCTTACTATAGATACATTTATCCGCATCATTCACCACAAAACCATATGACAACATCACTTTGTCAAACTTCCCATGCCATTGCATGGGAGCTTGCTTCAAGCCATAAAGAGATTTTACTAACTTGCAAACCTTCTTTTCTTGGCCTGGCAATATGAAACCTTCAGGTTGTTCCATATATATTTATTCTTCCAAATCTCCATTTAGGAAGGCGGTTTTGACATCCATTTGATGAATAATTAACTTGTTAATAGAAGCAAGTGCAATTAAACAACGAATAGATGAGATGCGAGCAACAGGAGCATATGTATCAAAGTAATCAATTCCATGTCTTTGATTATAACCCTTAGCAACTAATCTGGCTTTGAACTTATCAATGGAACCATCGGTATTCATCTTTCTCTTGAAAATCCATTTACATCCAATAGGCTTTACGCCCGGAGGTAAATCACAATATATCCAAGTGTCGTTGGTCAAAAGAGAATTATTTTCATCATTGATAGCCTCTTTCCAAAAACTAGCATATTTGGAACTCATAGCCTCATCATAAGTTTTAGGGTCATCATCAACATGCATAACATATTTGGTAACACTAAGAATTCTATTCTTATTACCTTCTACAAGATATGTTATAAAGTCTGGACCAAATTTTTTCTCTATTCTTGCTCTTTTACTCCTTCTAGGTTCGATATCTTCTATAGGTTCAAAAGTATCCTCCATGTCTCGAGTAGGAACAAAATGATTATCATTCTCATTAGTCTCTTCAGATTCTAGACTAGGTAACAATGAGTTCTCCATGGGTTGCATTTGAGAACTGTTCCTATTTAAGTTCTCAAAGAATTCCACATCTACAGATTCTATAATCTCAAAAGTTTCAAGGATTAAAAATCTTTAGGTGATACTATTAAGAGAGTATCCCACAAAAGAACATTTATAAGCCCTGTTTCCCAGTTTTGGTCTTTTAGGATCAGGCTTTCGAACATATGCTAAGCAACCCCATACTTTAAGTCTCTTTAAGTTTGGTTTCCTTTTAAACCACAATTCATAAGGAGAAACATTCTTCTTTTTCAAAGGAACTCTATTCAAAATATAACATGCAGACAACATAGCTTTACCCCACAAAGAATTAGGCAAACTAGAACTTATAAGCATGCAATTAACCATATCAATCAAAGTTCTAGTTTTTCCTTTCAGCCATACCATTTTGTTGAGGTGTATAAGGTGCAGTAAATTGATGAATTAAACCATGCTCTTGACAAAAGAATTTAAATTCATTAGGAAAATGTTCACCACCACGATCAGAACGTAAAATCTTAATTTTCAGTCCTAATTGTGTCTCTACTTCTGCTTTGTATATTTTGAATATGTCAAAAACATCATCCTTAGATTTCATCAAATATATATAAGCATATCTAGTACTATCCTCAATAAAGGTGACATAATACTTATTTCCACCACGAGTGGAAGAACCATGCAAATCACCCACATCACTGTGTACTAATTCAAGTAAGGAAGAATTTCGTACTACATACTTATGGGATATTCGAGTTATCTTTGCTTGCACACATATTTCACATTTAGAAGCATGATCAAAATTACAATCAGAAATCAAACCTAATCGTTTCATGTTTCTAAAAGAACCATAATTAACATGACCAAACCTAGCATGCCATAAATTAACAGAGTCAACAATATAAGCAGAACCATTATTTATTAAATTAAGCTTAATCATCCCATTACAAGCATATCCTTGTCCAACAAACACACCATTTTTGAAAAATACAAACTTATTAGACTCATAGGTCGTCTTGAATCCAGCCTTCATAACAAGGTCATCGGAAACAAGGTTCTTCACCATGTCAGGTGGTAGGCTTAGAAAGATACCTACTTCTATGTATAAACTGCAAGTGCACAGTGTCGACAAGAAACACAGGGCAAGCACAGGTCGAACCACAGAGATTTGGAGAGTGTAGAAGTTGATTCTAAATCCTGATTCAAAGAGTAACCAAAAGGGGTTTGATTTTGTCGATACGACGATATGATTTTCAAGTGACTGAAATAATAAAAGATGCAAATAACAAGATATGTAAACAATGAGAATATGGATACTAGGGTATTCAAATCCACCAATAACCTATGATATGCATTCAACTTGTAATATTATTCTTGTCCTTATAGTAGATTCAAGTCTACCTTATAACTAAGGTGTTTCTCCAATGGATAATTTAATCACAACTAAAGTATTTCTCCAAAGAATTAATTGTCTTATTAAAGCACAAATAATCTAAGGATCAATATTTGGTTAAGCATGAGTTGTAGCATAATCAACATGGAGATATTCTAACTACAATGGATACATGGCATACATTGTGAGAGCAAGATGTTGACAAACTTGGATTAAATTATACTTTAAACAATTCTAAACTTTCAAGAACAAGATACAAGATATGAATACATACCAATGAGTTATGGCTTCATTAAAACCCTAGCAAATGAACTAGAACATGAAGAACATTATAACAAAACTGAAATTTAAGAAACTAACATGAACAAGCTATTCTTGGATGAGTTTTCAACACAACAACCCTCTCTATTTATACACAAAAATTCTCTCTCACTTGGATTCGAATTTTGGCAATTATTTACTCAACAAAACATGTTTTCTCACTTGATGGATGTTTTGGAATACAATGGGGTGAGGTGGATGTTTTGGAATCCAATGGGGTGAGGTGGATGTTTTGGAATCCAATGGTGGTGAGGTGGAAATGGATTTGGGTCTTGGGTTTTGGATCATGGGTTTTGGATTATGGGTAGTTTAATCCCATGTATTGTAAACAGGTTGCCACTAATGGCTGTGAACGGGTTGCAACACTTCCAACTTTCTTCTCTTTTGTCTTCTCATTTCTTCCAAGCTTTATTTAGTACTTAAAAACACAAAATTAATTAATACAAATATTTATTCTTGAAGATGGTAAAAATGCAGAATTTGGGATAATATATGACTTTGAAGCGCGAAAGATGAGTTAAGTGCCAATGAAAAGGTGTATGAATATGCAATATTTGGCACTCATCAAATACCCCCAAACCTGAATTTTACTTGTCCTCAAGTGAAACAGAAATCCGAGAAATCCTAACTATACCACCTGTCGCTGGTCTCTCGAATGCATTTAGCGTATGCATCAAGCCTTTAAACCCCTAGGTGTCCCTAGTGGACGAGTTGTAGTCTCGTGAGGGCCTACCAAAGATGTACCCACAAAACCTTCTCCAAATTCAGAGCATCCATAGAAATGTCTTCGTCTTCGGTCTTCAACTCGTAGATGATGAACTTCGAATTTCGTAGAACCTTGATAATTTGTGACCATTTTTTTTTAAGACCCGCTACACAGCTGATCATCATTTTTTTTTTTAATTTTTTTTTGTTGACCCGCTACACAGCTGATCATCAGATACCAAACACAAGATCCGAGACAAAATAATTTTTTAGGGACCCGCTACACAGCTGGTCATCATTTATTTTTTTATTTTTTTTTATTTTTTAGAGACCCGCTACACAGTTGATCATAGAAAACAACAACACAAAAATGCAAAAGACTACAAAGGATCCTACAAAAGACCCGCTCCACAGCTGGTCATAGAAGAATGCAAAAGACTACAAAGGATCCTACAAAAGACCCGCTACACAGCTGGTCATCAGATAACACACTACAAAAGACCCGCTCCATAGCTGGTCATCAGATAACAAAAAAAATACAAAAGACTACAAAAGATCCTACAAAAGACCCGCTACACAGCTGGTCATAAAAAATGCAAAAAACTACAAAGGATCCTACAAAAGACCCGCTCCACAGCTGGTCATAAAAAATGCAAAAGACTACAAAACGCCATATGCAAATACTCCCCCAAACCTAAATCTAACATTGTCCTCAATGTTTCAAAAGAACAGAAACAACAAAACATGAGAACAAAACAGATTCAAAGGAAAGAGATTACCAGATGCCAAAAAGGGTGGTGCTAACCATAATTGAATGAATGCTTTGAAAGCAAAAAATATGAGCGCAAGACAAAAAGTTTGGTTAGCACACAAATATATCAACAAGATTCAAAATTTTACCTACTAGATTATACAATGATGACTCACCATGTACCAATAATCTAAAAAGTTGAGGATCAACCCAAAAGACGTAGTGCGGAAACATCAACAGCCTTACACAATTATAACAGGACAACAATGCAAGTGAGACTGCATATGTGAATGAGTTACCCCCAAACCTAGATTTTTCAATAGATATACTTTTGGGTACAAAATCTAACAATTTCAGGGGTGCAACATGCACAAGATCTAGTTCAAAGTGGATTTTGTCAGGGATGGATGGAGAGACATGAGTGAACTCTAATTGTGGCTCATCAAAGGTATTATATTTAACTGCAAAATAGTCCAAGAGGACTTGAGAGGCACACAGTTCCAATCCTAGATTAGGTACTCTTAGAAAAGTAGGTTTAACAATAACTTTACAAACCAAATCTAGGTTGGGTGCAAGATTACTAGTTTGTGACATGGGAAGGGAGGTAGGCACATCATTATTAGGCGCATCTATAACTCCTAAATCATTTGCCAGTGTCGCAGCATGCTCACATTCATAAAACAATCCATCAAGACCCAAATAAGTATCATGCTCATCCAAAGTTTTATTCTCATGCATAGACAAATCCAAAGAGACATCACAATGTGACCCAGGCAGAGAATCAGACACATCAATTATGTTTTCATGCATAAGATCATTAGTGTTGACAGGAGATTCAACACTACCTATGTCAGACACAAGTACAACATCATGCTCATGCTCATAAAACAAATCAATAAGCCCCAGTTCACAATCATCCCCTAGAACTTCAGTTTCATGCATAGGAATATCACAAGAAACTTCACCTTGTGACTTAGGCAGAGAATCAGACACATCAAAGTTATTTTCATGTATAGTATCATTGGTGTCGACAGAGATTCAATATTTTCTAAGTCATACACAAGAAATGTGTCATGCTCTTGTTCACGGGACAATTTCACAGGCTCAAGATCGGTATCAACATCACATGTATATGTAACACTAGAAGAAACATCATTCATTAAGGTCGAGGCAGAGAAGCCTAATGTCTCTGAACTCAAAGGTTCGACAATATTTTTTAAAAAACATATTCTTCTAACATAACATCATCATCATCACGTAAATGCATTTCCTTATTTAAAATCGTAGTATTTCTAGTCCCTTCATTTAAAACAGGTTCATATGCAATATCAGCTACACAAGTAAGACTAGGCATACTATTTTCACATTTTATTTCATTAGGACAAACAAATATTTCATCCCGAAATTCCTCCTTTCCTACATTTTGTAAATGAATCAAATTCATTTTTAATAATGCATTAAGTTGTTCAATGGAATGAGAGTCTTCAACAGTAGGAAATTCATAATTAATGCTATATGGTTTATCATGCAATACACTCCTAGCATTATTTTGTTCGATGAGTCTGAGATTTTCCTCCACAGATTGAGAAGTACAAAATTGTTCAACTTCCCACTGTGGTGGATGATACAAGTGGGCAGGGTCATTAGGGTCTATAAAATACTGATCGCAACCTTCGAAAGGTTGATTATGGTCCCAATGACTATTAGCTTTGTAATCTGTTGGCATTTCATATTTTGGATTTTCATGATATTCTCTAGATTGCCTAAAATCATGCAAAATATAGCAATTCTCAGCAGGATGGCCTAAGCCTCCACATAAGGTACAAGCATAGATTTCAGATTTCCTAGAAGAATTATATGCGACAGATTCATGCATTTGCACTTCTAAAGCTGCAGTTCTAGCTTCTAACTGGTCCAAAAGTGATGATTGTGAGAGTTGGGCACTGTAAAGATGTTCATTTTCACCCTGTGGTGGATGATACATGTGTGAGTAGTTACTAGGGTTCATGTATTGATGCTCAGGACTGTGAAAATTTCCATAATAATCCCTATAACTAGTGACATCATGGTATGTTGGAGTTTCATAATGTGAAGCATGCCCGTAAGCAAGCTCTCTAATGGATTTGTTTCCATCCCCACACAGAGACTTAATCCTGACATGATCTCTAACTAGCACTAGGCTTGTTGCAGAGATTGGGATGTACACACTGAAAACAGACCAATTTTATTTTTTTCATTATTGTTTTATTTTTTTCCAAGCCCGTTCTCTAATTACCTCGGGCATACATTAGAAAACCAAAATAAAAGAAGAAAAATCATAAACGGAAGGGAAGTTCTATGCAATCGCAAACAAGGCCGACTCTACCACGAAGAAAACCTACCGATTTCTAGCAAACAAAAAGCATGATGGTTCCACTTAGATTGTTTTCTAGACCAGATTCTAATCCTTCGAAATGGAATTCGTTACAATCTGAGCAAACTCCTCTGGAATCAATCCGAGTTTAAGTAAATTGAATAGAGGTGAGGGAAGCTGTAGGAGCTTTGATACCCAAGGCCTCACCGCATTCCAAGGCGGCGCAGTCACGCATTCAATTTACAGAAACCTTCATGAACTTCGAAGTATGCTTAGAGAGTAACCAATATTTTTCGAATGACTCTCCTACTAAGCTCGTTACCTTATATGTCTCGTTTTATTTCAAATTTTAATGCTTAGGTTCACGTTAGGTATTGATTTCCTAAGGCGGGCAAGAAGAGAACGGTGATGAAATCCGAACCCTTATCTTGTATGGCCAGTCCTTGCCCTTTACTAGGAAATTAAAGCGGCCGTATTCAAATCCTCAACATATATGCAACCGAAGGAATACAGTAACTAGATAACAGGGGATTCGCGAGTGTTTCGACAACCTTACCTCCCGTATCAGACGGGGGATGAACCGTTGTTTTCGACTCGGGCCACGACTCCTATGTCATGAACGAACCCGAGGGGCCGAGGTGATATTGTAATCACCGTCCTTCTCTGCAAACAGTTTGATATTTAATACTACCCTTCCGTAGGGTTTAACAATAAAAATAGAGTGTCCAAGTCCAAAGTCCAAAATAAAGTGCAAAAGAAAAAGAAAATTACAAGAGTAAAGGAATCCTAATACAAACTAAAAATAAATAAAATAAACTCTCTTTTTTTTTTTTTTATTAAAATAAAAACTTCTTCCGCTTCCTTTCCTTCGCCTTTACAACAGCTACTCATGCACCTGTTGAGCTCAAAAGAGGTAGTTAGGGTTTCGAAGTTTTAAAGCAAAAGAAAAATAAAAAAAAATCAAAAAAAAAAGTGTAAAATTGACTGTGAATAGTTGCGTTGCTACAGCAACAATAGCAGTGTACTATCGTTGCACGATAACAGTAACAGATGAAGAACACGAAGAACAGACGCTTTAATCGTCGTTTGAAGAACACGAAGAACGACACATAGAATAACTGTCGTTGTTTAACAGTGACACAGTGAATAACTGTTGTTGAAGTGCGACAGTTTTATGCGACTGTTCTGGGCGGGCCCTTTTTTTTTTTGGTGTTCCTGAATACGCTACAGTAACAGCGACTTTTGTACAGCGTTTTAAGTCTCTTTAAGTTTGGTTTCCTTTTAAACCACAATTCATAAGGAGAAACATTCTTCTTTTTCAAAGGAACTCTATTCAAAATATAACATGCAGACAACATAGCTTTACCCCACAAAGAATTAGGCAAACTAGAACTTATAAGCATGCAATTAACCATATCAATCAAAGTTCTATTTTTCCTTTCAGCCATACCATTTTGTTGAGGTGTATAAGGTGCAGTAAATTGATGAATTAAACCATGCTCTTGACAAAAGAATTTAAATTCATTAGGAAAATGTTCACCACCACGATCAGAACGTAAAATCTTAATTTTCAGTCCTAATTGTGTCTCTACTTCTGCTTTGTATATTTTGAATATGTCAAAAACATCATCCTTAGATTTCATCAAATATATATAAGCATATCTAGTACTATCCTCAATAAAGGTGACATAATACTTATTTCCACCACGAGTGGAAGAACCATGCAAATCACCCACATCACTGTGTACTAATTCAAGTAAGGAAGAATTTCGTACTACATACTTATGGGATATTCGAGTTATCTTTGCTTGCACACATATTTCACATTTAGAAGCATGATCAAAATTACAATCAGAAATCAAACCTAATCGTTTCATGTTTCTAAAAGAACCATAATTAACATGACCAAACCTAGCATGCCATAAATTAACAGAGTCAACAATATAAGCAGAACCATTATTTATTAAATTAAGCTTAATCATCCCATTACAAGCATATCCTTGTCCAACAAACACACCATTTTTGAAAAATACAAACTTATTAGACTCATAGGTCGTCTTGAATCCAGCCTTCATAACAAGGTCATCGGAAACAAGGTTCTTCACCATGTCAGGTGGTAGGCTTAGAAAGATACCTACTTCTATGTATAAACTGCAAGTGCACAGTGTCGACAAGAAACACAGGGCAAGCACAGGTCGAACCACAGAGATTTGGAGAGTGTAGAAGTTGATTCTAAATCCTGATTCAAAGAGTAACCAAAAGGGGTTTGATTTTGTCGATACGACGATATGATTTTCAAGTGACTGAAATAATAAAAGATGCAAATAACAAGATATGTAAACAATGAGAATATGGATACTAGGGTATTCAAATCCACCAATAACCTATGATATGCATTCAACTTGTAATATTATTCTTGTCCTTATAGTAGATTCAAGTCTACCTTATAACTAAGGTGTTTCTCCAATGGATAATTTAATCACAACTAAAGTATTTCTCCAAAGAATTAATTGTCTTATTAAAGCACAAATAATCTAAGGATCAATATTTGGTTAAGCATGAGTTGTAGCATAATCAACATGGAGATATTCTAACTACAATGGATACATGGCATACATTGTGAGAGCAAGATGTTGACAAACTTGGATTAAATTATACTTTAAACAATTCTAAACTTTCAAGAACAAGATACAAGATATGAATACATACCAATGAGTTATGGCTTCATTAAACCCTAGCAAATGAACTAGAACATGAAGAACATTATAACAAAACTGAAATTTAAGAAACTAACATGAACAAGCTATTCTTGGATGAGTTTTCAACACAACAACCCTCTCTATTTATACACAAAAAATTCTCTCTCACTTGGATTCGAATTTTGGCAATTATTTACTCAACAAAACATGTTTTCTCACTTGATGGATGTTTTGGAATACAATGGGGTGAGGTGGATGTTTTGGAATCCAATGGGGTGAGGTGGATGTTTTGGAATCCAATGGTGGTGAGGTGGAAATGGATTTGGGTCTTGGGTTTTGGATCATGGGTTTTGGATTATGGGTAGTTTAATCCCATGTATTGTAAATAGGTTGCCACTAATGCGCGAACGGGTTGCAACACTTCCAACTTTCTTCTCTTTTGTCTTCTCATTTCTTCCAAGCTTTATTTAGTACTTAAAAACACAAAATTAATTAATACAAATATTTATTCTTGAAGATGGTAAAAATGCAGAATTTGGGATAATATATGACTTTGAAGCGCGAAAGATGAGTTAAGTGCCAATGAAAAGGTGCATGAATATGCAATATTTGGCACTCATCATCAGGGACATGTAACACATTAGTAAGAGTAACGGTCTTTCCCGAAGTAAACGAGAGTTCAACAATTCCTTTCCCAATGACTTTGTTGTGTTGGCCATTTGCGGAGACAAATTTGTTTCCTTCTCCACTAACCGGTTTGTATGTCTTGTAAAGATTTCTATCCTTACAGATATGGACGGTTGCACCATTTTCGTACCACCATCCAACCCTAGTTTCAGCAACAACATTGGCGGCTTGCACCACGATCACAAGTTTGTCATCGACCATATTTGCCTCCTTTTTATGGTTCTGCTGTTGTTTCTTTTTGAGACGACAGTCACGAGCAAAATGGCCGGGTTTGTCACAGAAGTAGCAATTGCCCTTCTTCTTACTCTTCTTGTTGGGATGATGCTTCTTAAACTGAGTATCATTCTTAGGTTTCAAGGAATTCGGTGTCTTAGAATCTTCTACGCTATTCACCTTAGAATGGTTTTTAGACTGTGGACTATCCTTAAGTTCTCGTTTACGAGAGTCCTCTTCTATGCGAAGATGACGCTGTAAGGCCTCTAAATCATAGCCAGTCTCAGCGTGCTTAAGTTTCTTCTTATAACCATTCCAAGAAGGGGGAAGACGAGAAATAATAACCCCGACAACAAACGCAGAAGGAAGATCAATTCCAGCATCCTTAAGATGACTAACAATGAGTAAAAGTTCACTGACCTGGGAAATGATTGACTTACTGTCAACCATCTTAAAATCCATGAAGTTGCAAGTCAGGAATTTATTGTTGCTTGCTTCAGAAATCTTATATTTGTTGTCAAGCGCAGTCCATAATTCCTTTGCAGTCGCAATACTCCGATGTGCATTGTAAACAGGAGTTTCCAGGGCATTCAAAATATGACCACGACACATGAAATCATCTTCCCGACGCTTCTTTCGTTTGGCAATCAATTCAGGAGTATCTTTGTCGACGGTCGAGAATCGCCTCCAATCCATCTTCAAGTATGTACCACAACTTGATGGTGATCAGGAAAAACTTCACAGTCTCTTGCCAACGAGTAAAATTTTCACCATCAAAACGTTCCAGTCGAGTCAGGGTTTGGTTCATCACTTGCAGGGATTGTGCAGTAGCATTCGAAGTTGAAGATTCACCCTCCATTGCCAGAAATTAATTGTCTAAAACTGATCGTATGAGCCTTGAAAGCTTTTGAGTACAACAACATTTTCCTGTGTTATTTCATCTTCTATTGCAACCCAATTTTCCAACAGGAAATACATGGACTAATTGGGAGATTTCTGCCGGCATGGTCGATGGATAGTCGGCATTGAAAAACCATGTTGTCAACTACAGTAAAATATCCCCCAATTAATTGTTCATAAATAACCCCTATGGTTTAGCTTGAATCAAGTTAAATGCATCTTTTGGATTGGTGAAGTGTGCCCTTTGGTTAGAATAATATAAAAAGTGTCATTGGAGCAGTTAGATCACTCAGGAATGTTTAGATCTAATGGATCCAACTTTTTTGTGCCCAAACAATGCGTGCATAGTGATTTTCTATGCGATGCGACGAATCATTTGGCGCACAAACCTAGATTCAAGTTTAGTTTGAAGTGTTCTCTTGAACCACAACTTAAATCTTGATAATAGGCTACGCTTTTGGAAAATTAAAAGTTGAATTGGAGAACCGTAATAATTAGCATTAGTCTCCTATTCAACCTGATGTGGCATTCAACGTAAAAAATTGAATTTGACCACTGTAAGAGCTAGCCAGGTGAAATGAAGAAAAAAAATTGCTCAAAGCTTAAGATCATAAGATGTGTAAATAAGTAGTTGTTACTAATAAAAAGTGAAATGCCATATATGCATGGCCCCATGTCGAATGAGGAAAATTAATATGTCGAATTCTTAATGATTGTTGATCATACAGTTCAGATTTATTTACTGCGCATTACTAAGTAAAAGTGAAAAACAGAATAAGGAAAATATGTACAAGAAAATATGAATGGATCGAAAATAGATAATTGGAAATTTGCATTGGGTTAAAAGGTAATAAAAATACAAGTAAAAAGATTAAGAAATTCCAAGTTGCGTAACCAATACATTTTATAACCCCAAGGTAAAAGTAGTTGTGATTTGCTAGCGAGCAGGCAAAAGGCCCTCTACCCGATTCTGCTACAGTAACAGCTGCTTGACCGCGATGATGATGTGGCAACGCCGTGTCGGAGAGAGGAATCTGTTGTTATAAACACGTCACAATAATTAAAGGGAAAAAAAGTTGCGGGCCATTGATTTCCTTCACGGTTAAGATGAAGATGAATACCAACCAGTTATAGTTTAGATTCTTCGTACTCGATTTGATTTCTATAACCCTAGATCAGTAATATCAAAAAGGTCACGTAATCCTTGAGATTCCTTGTCATAGATTTCTATTTTTTGAGCGATGAAAACTGATCAGGTCTAGAAATACATCGATCAAAATCGTGTTATCAATCATTCATTCTGATTGGGGCTTGTATTTTAATTACTGGATTAATTGAAGTAATTTTTCTGGATCAGTTTTTTTTTTTTTATAGATAGTTTTGGATCAGCCATCAATGGCAGACAACCATGAACAGTAGAGGAAATGGAAAATTTTGGGGAGAAAAAAAAAACGTCTCAAAGGGTTTGCTTGATCATGATAGTAAACTTGTTCTGCATCTCAGGTAAGAAGAATTTTCATTTACTGTTCAATAAGACAATAACCTAGGTTATCTAGATAGATCACAGTCGACTATGTGAGGGTGATCTTTACTGCAAACACTAATTAATGGCGAAAGAGAAGAAACTTAGAAGTATTTTGGTTGTTTAAGTGACGTGGCAGAGATAGAAATATTCTCTTTCTTCCACATATGTGGCCACCTCAAAAAACGCTGTTATTTAGCGGGTATTCAGCTGGCTATATAGCAATTTCGGCCCTCTACCATAGTTGTAACTCCGTCAGATGAGACAAAATATGCAAGCGGGAACATTACACATACTATCGAGGCGCATGCCTACTAAATGAATCATATGAATAAATGAGTCCCAAAAAAAAAATGATAAATTAAATGGATCATGTAAATTAAGTGAAGATTCATGAGTGCTAAACGACTCATGAAAGGGAGTTCTATCTCATACAGCCTATATATATAATTGGTAGTGATGAAATTTTTCAATTACACGAATTAGGAATTGGATTCAAACTACTGAAGTAAAAAGAAAATGCAGCCTATAATTGAAATTGAAATGGTAATTAATCTGAATAAAATTTTAAAATGTCTTAGTAAACTGGAAAGAGAAAAATAATAATTGGAGATATCTAAGTATGTCATTAGTCTAATCAGTAATTATTATTTCAATTTCATTTTTTCCATTTCAAAATTAAATAGCAGAGGGAAGAGGCGAACCAACCTATTTCATGATGGCCTCTGGTAGCTTTCGAGGGGCAAGTCTCCTTCCATGTAAGAAGGATGGTTTGGAATGGATTCAAATCATTGTTTGGCCGTAACGGTTGATTTTTTTTCTTCCTTATAGTCCTTCTTGGATTATCAAATCAATTTTGAAATTAATTAATACATATTAATATGCACTATATAATAAATAATTTGATTTGATTTGTTCTTTCTTATTTTATAGTATAGTAGTATGTGTTTATGACTCACCAATGTTTGTTCCATGTGTTATAAATCTATGTTAGTATTTCTCTTACAGTACATAAATGTTTGTATACTCTTAGTACCAACTTTCCAAGATTTACATGAACACACAAGCATCATTATTGAACAAGAAGATTATAGAAATTAATAATGTCTACAAGCAATGTAAGAAACTATCTTAATACAATTTGTATTAACCTGGGTACCATATGAAATCATATATGTCTAATTTAGGATCCGGAACATTGCATGCTAAGAACCCAGAGTCTCAATATGTACAATCCTAAATATACTTCATATATGTGCATATGTATGTACAGATTTTTGAGACGTTTTCTCAAATACTCTGTGTGCACAGAATTGTAAACTCTGTTGAGTCAATTCTTCCTTTGTGATTAACACTCCAAAGTATTATCACAAACAATTACAAACCCGTTGTAATTCAATCAACAAATAAGCATTATATGAAACAAGTAATAAAACAAAATAAAACAAGTAAAGTAAAAACAGATTGAGGCTAGAGAAGAACTCTATGTCCTTAAGAAAATTAGCACCCCCACATTGATGCCGTATGGGTGAATGGTGTTTGTCTTCCAGGACTTCAACAATCTTACCTTCTTGATTGATGCAGCACTCAAACAACGCAAGAAGCTTCAAACTAAATCGTGCAATAATCTCTCTTTTGACACTTGAAATACTTGAGCAATTGAATATGAAAACCAGTAATTGAAAACCAAGAACAAAGAAGTACTTATAGAGGAGAACTTGACTATTCACAATCGTCACCACGTATGGACGTATGAACAGTCTTGTTCCATGAAGAAGAAGTCGATAGGGAAGAGACGCGACTTTTATAGAGACTCTTTGAGGAACGGTTTTGATATATACAGTTATATTTCAAATTATAACTGTTTGGTAAAACCCTTACAATATGGATACGCACCCAGTTAGGCCTGTTCCATGTATGTCATAATTCCTCTGTCGAATTTCTATTCAATTGATCCCAGAAATATAGCTCATAATTCCAACACCATGAAGTTCTTTTAAGGACTTTAGATTAGTTAGTATGTGTTTAAAATTTAAGAACGACTTCTAGAAACAAAAAAAGTTAACTTTTTGGAAAAGAACAATATTTTTGCTTCTAATTTCAAATTCTAGACAAGCAGAAGGCATAAGCAATTATACTTCTAGTAACAAACGCACTATTAAAATACACTTTCTGACTTATATTCCCAATTATTATACATATCCAAATTGATTTCTAGTTTTTGCTTTTCGATATCCAGAAGCAGAAGTTAA
Source organism: Papaver bracteatum (assembly GCA_023529315.1). Taxonomy (NCBI): domain Eukaryota; kingdom Viridiplantae; phylum Streptophyta; class Magnoliopsida; order Ranunculales; family Papaveraceae; genus Papaver; species Papaver bracteatum. Next base: position 1,047,755 of record JAJJWX010004350.1, read on the forward strand.
TTCCGAAAGTTACGAGGAAGTAAAAATTACTTAAAATTAAAATTACAAGAAAGTAAAAATTACTCGATATTGGACAACTCAAATTTTACTTTGACGACTCGAAAAGTTACTTCAAAAGGTCCAAACACCGTGTAAGTTATAGATGTGAGTCACATGTCCAGAGAGGGCTTTTTCCGCAGTCTGATATTGGACTAAGCCTCGGCGGGCTACATTTTGCTTAAGATGTGCAACATAAATAACTTTTAATGTGCGGTGACATCATTAATTAAGTTAGTTTTTTTTTTTTTTGATCGACAACCACAGAAAAAAAAAACAACAAAAAACTAAATAGTAGAGACAAGAGCTTCTTCCGAAGAAAGGTAGGAAGAGATGCAGAGGGGTAGGGAAGATATCCACTATTGGTGAATACGATGCTTAAAAGCATAAGCTGTGAGCCGGTGAGCAACTTCATTTGCCTCTCGCCGAATAGATGAGAATTGAACTTGATTAAACTTATCAACAATCTTCCTAGCTAATCTGGTCCACATATCGAATAATCCTCCATGGAATTCTAGAAAAACCCAAATTTAACGCTTGAACCATCATCTTAGCGTCCCCTTCAATAATTATTTTATTAAATTTCATTTCATATGCCATGGTCATGGCTAGAAGGAACCCTGATGCTTTGTGCAAAATCTGACACAGGTGACCGCAGCACAAATACTAGCTGATTCTTCCTTTTCCAAATAGCCCACATCATGCAAACCCCCTAATTTAAGGTAATTCTCATCTTGAATCAGTAAACAAGAAGCCAACAACTCCTTGATAGAAGTTAATGTAGAGTCCTGCAATCTCAAGCTTAAAGGGCATGCAAAAAGAATAGCCTGAGTCACGAGGCATTGTAATAACAGATGATTTACGGTTTCTGCTCCATTACAACACATCATACATTCAGTTGGGACCCCATCTATGAATCTACCAATCTTACTCGACACACCCAGACCACGATGGATAGCCCATACAAGAAAAATTGAGAATTCTAGGAGCAAGTCTTTTAACTGCCCAAAAATTTTTCCATTGAAAAATTGAATCGTTTAATGAAGAAGACTCACCGAAGTTTAAAGCCTGTAGTTTTTGAAAAGATTAAGCAGTTAAGTCTCCATGAGGAGTGTGCACCCATATAAGCTTGTCGACCTCTCCCTTGTTGATGTATATCTTTAGTATTTGAGCAGCCTCATATGGTTCAAAAGCGTGGTTAACAATGTCAGCATCCCATGCCGTCCCATCTGCATTCATCAGATCTTTTACAAACTAGATGTTATGAGTGTTATGAATGGGGACAGATGGATTAAATCCTGTCAGACTGGGAACCCAAGGGTCATTCCATACTCTTGTGGTCTTCCCCTCCCCAACTAACGAGATACACCCTTCTTTTAGTTATGGCCGAATACTAAGCATAGCTGACTATGTGGAAAAGAATTTCTGCAGTTTCTTTGCAGCCCAAAACGATATATTTCTCATGTATTTCGCTTTTAGAATTTTTCACCATAGAGCCTCATGATTTTGTAGAAACCTCCATGCTAATTTAGCCACCAATGCTTTGTTGAGGTCTTCTAGAGATCTCAATCCCAAACCACCTTTCTCCTTGCTTGTGATAAACCACTCCCACTTCAGAAAATGCATTTTATTTTTATACTTGGAATGCCCCCACCTTGATCTTAGAAAAGAGGATAAACAATTGATAACAAACGCTTGAGATACTCTGAGCCTTCGGGCTCGTCATCGTTTCTCGTTAATGGAGGGTCAGCGTCAGAGATGACGCTGACTATACTTTCAACTCTTTAAACTTTAAATGCAAAATGTAAATAAGGCAATGATTTACGTGGTTCAGCACTAAGTCCTACGTCCACGGGGGTTGGTTCTTCACTATATGTGTTATGAGGTTACAAAACATAGTCGAGTGACTCTGAGTAGATGGAACGAAGCCATGAAAAATAAAAAGTAAGACTCACCTACTCTCACAATATCTTTCTCTTTCTCTCCCTCTTTTCCCTCAAAAATGGTCGACCCTTTCTCTCCAAGAAGATTGGGGTATTTATAGATGGATTACGAGGGTCCCACACTTCTGATTTTCTTATCCTTATCTTCTCGGGTTTTACGCCAATCTCGAAGATATCTTCGTTCTAAGATGAATCCTTCTAACGGTCATATGTTGTGTCGATGCACTGTCTTTTTTTTGGTTCCACCAAGCGCTCGTGTATGGCGTTTTGTGCTATTTGCGCTGCCCCAGCTCTCGACCTCTTAGTTAGTCCAGAGAGAACTTGACACGTGCATTGTAACAGATGTGATAAATGTGGGTGGTTGGGGGTGAAGCACGCGTGAGACAGATGTTTTTTCAGCTGTCACTTCCTCGTCAGTTGCTCTCCATTTCCACCGTCCAATTTGAATCTTCCTCGGGATAGAGTAAAGTAATTTCTAGATCTTTTACAGTGCTTCTCAGGTGATTAATCATCAGGTAGCCCTTAGTCGGGAATCGTTGGATCTTGCTGATGATGGTCACGTGGCGGAAGGTGATGAGGCTCTGCTTATGACCTGGGACACGTGTATCTGTAGATATTTGTGTACTTACAGAAACCATGATTTATAAGGGATGATACCAGTATTATTAGTAATGTAGGTATCAGCCCTTATAAATCTTGAGATGGTATCAGCCCTTAGTAATATAGATATCAGCCCTTATAAATCTGCAAAGAAACCAACAACATTATTAGTTCGACATCATCAAAATAACACAAAATTGGTTAAAAAGACCAAAATCAACAATTATCGGGTGAAAAAGACATCTAGAATTTGATACTATTTAAATGGACAAAAATGCAAAAATAGTCAGGATGTAACCAGTTTCATCCTGCCCATTTTCAAATAATTTTTCTTATTTTTAATTTACACAGGGTGCATCCAGTTTCATCCTCGCTATTTTTTAAGTTTAAGCCAGGATGAATCCAGTTTCATCCTTCCTATTTTTTTTTGCCCATTTCACCCATTAAAATTTTTACTCGTTCATTTGAACCGTGTTTTAAAAATATTTGGACAAATTACCCATTTTCCGTAAAAATAATATTGTGACAAGCTTTAATATTTATGATGCGATTACTTGACACTGCAACGTAACGAGATTCAAGCGATTGTGCTTCAAGGGGCGAGTCAAGTCAACGACAATCAACAATAAATATTGTGATCTTTTGCGGCAGCATGGCACATAGATCACAGTGATCAATTATCTGAGAATTACTTATGAAAATAAACTATCGCCCTCAAGTTAGGCAAAAGATATATGTTTATTTATTTATTTTTTACAAATTCTTAGTAGACCGTAGAAAAATCGCAAAAAAAAAAACCGCCCTTAAAAGCTCTCACAAAAGCATGGCCTTTTGCTGTCCTCCGCAGGACCATCAGGATCACCCCAAAAAAGTTATGTGTGTGCGGTTTAAAGATTTTCCAAAAGGACGATCTATTTAGAAGCACTGTTTATTTATTTTATCAACAAAGCAATATATATGGTTATTAAGACTCATATATGCTAAATGATTGATCATGAAAACCAAGTATTAGGAAATAACAAATGGAGCATAAAAATTAAATGAAAATTAATTATCTCAGACTTAAGTAGGCAGATATATAAGTTGGGTGGAGCAGAAAACTTTCAATCTTATAAATCAGTTTAAGCATAAGCTAACATGAAATGCAACCTATTGCTGAAATCTTCACTGGAGTGATCTAAATAAATTTTAAAATGTTGGAGTAAGCTGGAAAAATGATAAAACAATGATGAAAATTAATCACAGCAATAGGATGTGTTACTTTTCTGTTTCAAGACGAAAAGGATAACTACATTGATTATGTAATGCCAGGAATGAAATTAGTTAAAGAAGCTAGGAATGGAATTTGCCCTTACGAAGTTACGGTTTTGATGGAAACTATCATAAACACATCGGGCTTTGACTCTTTGTATTTTTGGAGGATCTTTATTTTGCAGAAAGTTTGTAAGAATTTTCCGATCGGTCAATAAAAATGTATCGCAAAATGTAAAAGCACTACTGCTTTGGTCAAAAAGAACAATGAAGAATACACTAACAAAAACATAAAAAGTGAACTTGCCGTTGTACCAGCTATTCGGTCGTAGTTAAGGGGACCATCACAGACCACAACATGTAAATCATTTACCAAACACAAGGGTCTCCTCCATTAGTACTACTATCTACTATTGCGTGATTCACCACATGTAAGGGCCTCATGTATAAGTATACCGAACGTTTCATGAAAAATGAGTTCCAAAAAAAAAAAAAAAACGGACCATGAGAATTAAGTGAAGATATATCACAATGTCATTAATTGAGACTCATGTGTACTAAAAATGACTCGTGAAATTGAGTTTTAGTGAAGTAACAAATTAATCATGAAACTTAAGTGATCGTCTATCTCAAATGGCCGGTATTGAATTTTAAGATATAGCCTAAGCTAAAATTAATTAATTGAAGCTCATCATTGAAATCAAATTAATATAAATTTCTAAGATGTTGGAGTAAAGTGGAAAGATAAAAAGGAATGTACTAGATCAACTTCGTCATGGTATTAGTCTAATTACTAAGAATTCATTTTCCAGATTTTGGGATTTTTGATCTGATAGAAGATTTTTCCTTAATCAATTTATTAGAAAGTCTTTCGATGAAAAATACAAAAACCGTGATCCTTTTGAACATCTTCTCAATATATGCGTACTGCCCAAACAAAAGCGTTGTAAATGTCCCAACTATCAGTAGCACAATAGTTACAAGTACACAGATGGAAATAGTTAAAGAAACGAACGATACTATTGGTTCGACATCACCATACTGTCACCGAGAGAAACTTTAACATTTATGATGTGATTGCTTGACACTGCAAGTAACGAGAGTCATGTGATTGTGCATCAAGGAGTGAGTCAAGTCAACGACAATCAACAGTAAATATTGTGATCATTTTACGGCATCGTGGCACTAGATCACGGTGATCGGTTATCAGAGACTTACGTGTCAAAATAAAGTTGAACTATCGCCTCGAGATGGGTAAACGCCACGATACATATGTATGCGTATTTATTTTATCAACAAAGCAATGTACATGGTTATCGAGACTCATATAAGCTAAATGATTGATCATGAAAACCAAGTATTAAGAAATAAAAATTAAATGAACATTTATCTCATCCTTAGGTAGGAAGATATATAAGGCGCGTTAAGCATAAAATTTTCTATCTTACAAATCAGTTTAAGCATAAGCTAAAACGAAATACAACCTAATGTTGAAATCTTCACTGGAGTGATCTAAATAAAATTTAAAATATTGGAGTAAGCTGGAAAAATGATAAAACAATGAAAAAAATTAATCACAGCAACAGGATGTGTTACCTTTCTTTTTCGATACAAAAGAAGTAATTGCGTTAAATTACGTAATGTCATCCATTAATAATTTTGGATCTGGTTATGTGTCCTTTATCATAACCAGGATTGGAATTACCTTTATAAAGAACATGCAATTGGGGATACTAAAACTAATTGGGGGATATTTTATTATTCATTCCGGCATGGTTTTTCAATGTCGGAAAACAAAACCGGCATGATTTTTCCATGCCGGCATGAATAGTAAAATATCCCCCAATCAATTTTAGTATCCCCAATTAATCCTTCCTTATAAAGCCATAGATAGTTTTGGTGGAAGCTATTATAAACACATCCATCTTTGACTCTTTGTATTTTTGGAAGATCTTTGTATTTTTGTAAAAAGTTGTTTGTAGGAATTTTCGGCCCAACCAGTAAAGTATTGCCAAACGTAAAAGCACTACTGCTGTGATCAAAAAGAATAATGAAGAATACATTACAAAATCTTCGAAAATAAACTTACTGGTGATGCAGCTCGCGTGGCGTCAAAGCAAAATAGAATGCCTCCTTCAAGGTCATCTGCTATTTCCTTCCACATTTTGCAATCAAATTTGATCTGTTCCTTATTTATTTTTATTTTATTATTATTTTTTGTAAAGCAATTTCTTTGCTAAAGTATATGGTCGTATCTTTAATCTTCTTCTGTTTTATAAGAAATAACAAATCATTATCATTTATAAAGAAAATATGAACTTAGTAATGTCTTATTTTATCTTTTAGTATTTTTTGATAAATCTGATGAAGTCCATGGTCATCCATTTATTGTTTTGGCGGATAACGACGGTAACAAAAAGTATAATAACCAGCATCGTCATTTTCTAAAATTATAATCTTGATGACTACAGCATAATCGACAAATTATGAAATTAATACCATGTCGATTACAATACTTTTCTTTGTACGACAGAACTCATTTGATCGCATTATGGTTTATTATCAACATGCAGGCTATACATGGTCATTATCTTCTTGTTTATTCAAGCTTGCCGACTTTTCATATTTTCATTTCTGAAAGTGTTGATTTCTTCTGTAATTTAGAGAATGAAGCCGTTAAACAGCTGTGCAATCCCTTTTATTAAAAGTGTTTGACTAATGTGAATTCATTTCCTTATTAAACAAATTTTTCAAAACAAATTCCAGAAAAATATTCTAATAAAATCCAAATGTTCAATTATCAAAACAAAATAGGGATTCAAATAGTAAATCAGAGTTACTAATCTATCCCTCACAAATCATATTTAGTGGTTAATTATAATTAGCTAAGTTAATAGATTATTTTGATAATGATTAGTATAAATCATAATCATTTCGCTTGGGTGATAGTAGAAGGAATTTCCTTGAGGTAATATGGATTTGGTTAAAAAACGAGTACCCAACTTACAAAATGCCGACAAAATCAATGCCGAAAAATGTTACAAAATATACCGAAAATGGGTACGTACTCCAACTTACAGTGTTGGAATTTTAAGTTATTTATCGAACACGCCGGCACCATTTTTGGGCTTGGTCTTCATCACTTCCGGTATGATCTTCATCACTTCCGGCATGGTCAACGCCGACGATGTACAAAAAATCACTTCCGGCATGGTCTTCATCAAATCTGGAATGGTCTTCATCACTTCCGGCATGGTCTTCATCACTAATACAAAACTTGCGATCTAAAAAACAAATCGTTTTCAAAGTGAGGAGCCGACGTAGAAGGGGAAGAGAATTTGAAATGGAGTGGGAATATTTAGGTTTTATTTTGGCTTTAGTTGTTTCAAAGGGTAGTTTTAGTATTTTCTCCCCTAAAAAACACCCCTTAGCAGGAACTATTGGATGGGAATATTAATTCACATCCCCCAGTTAGTTTTCATATCCCCTAATTGCGCATTCAATTAATATAGGTATACACGTCAAATTGGTATGCTCTTTGTAATTCAAATATCAATTCTATTTTTCCAATATTGCAATCTTTTGATAATTGGCGAGATTGGGGTATACCGAGATTAATTGGGTATACCTAATAAGACAAAATAAACTCATTTAAAAGTAAAATCAAAATCCCCTTAGTCATATACTTTTGCAAATGGCTAAACTGTCCTTATTTAATTAGCACTAATCAACTTAATTAATTAATTTTTTTAGATTCATTAGTTGAATTAAAAGTTATAAAATCTTGTTTTGCTTAGATTGAAATTATGCATTTTGTTGGAAGATTTATGAGAAATTTGTTTTGTTTTGAGTATGTTTTTTACAATGGAAATGAAACCACACTAGCCAAACACTTCTGATAAGGGAATTGCTCAGCTGTTTAATGGTTTTGTTAGAGCACTACTCGGTAGAACTCACAAGTATTGCTATCTAAAGCTTGTTTGTCATGTTTAGTTGTCCAAACTATAAGTCTTGATTTCTAGTCTACTTATAGCTCTGTCTTGGATTAGGATAAAAGGTGTAGTTGAGCTTTAAACTTCACAACGTTCATCGATTGAAGACGAAGAACTACTAAGGGGATCTTTTGGAACTTCATCAACAAAAGGTATGTGGAGACTTGAATTCATCTATCACTCAGAACTCTATTTCTATTGCATCTCCTATTGAGACAAAAGTCGTATAGCTATATAGACTTCACTTTATACACATTTGATATTTCGAGATGAGTTTAACTCGCTTACATATTTCTCGAAATATGTGTTGGTAATCTTTCGCTTTAACCAAGTTCATCTTTATTCTTGACGAAAGTCAAAAGATGATCATGTGAAAATTGCATGGTAACATCTTACATGATTTGTGTGAGACAGTCATTTAATGTAGACTCGAAATGTTTCATATTGATCTATAGATCACTTGAAAATTGATATGAAGCTAATGGTTTGTGTGAGACAGCTATTCTCGTCTTCTAAGAATGTTTAAATGATTATGATGGAGTTTAGAGCAATTAACCATTGATTGGATATAGCATAGTATGCGTACTTGTATGCTAACTGTTGCAAGTTATTCCAAGTCCGGGAACATAGTATGCATACCCATATGTGTACTGGTTTAACAGTTGAAGTCCGGGAACTTAGTATGTATACCCGTATACGTACTGGGGTATAGTTCAAGTCCAGAAATTCAACTGAGTTTGGTCGTGAACTAGTATGCGTACCCGTTCGCATACTAGCGGACAAACCAAGTCCGGAACTCTAAGTATGCAAACCTGTTTGCATACTTGAGTGGGTTAAGTTCTAAAATCGGTTTATTCGTGAACAAATACTGAAAAGACGAGGGTTGCCAAATATACCTCAATCTAAAACTTTTCCAATTATAACTCCTTTCTCCGGAAGTGATTGTTTATATACCGAGTCAAGACAATACAACTAATCGGTTCACACTTCGTGTGATCGTCTATGGATACGAGATCGAGACAATACGACAACAAGATAATTTGCGTGATTGACTATGGATACAAGATCGAGACAATACAAAAACGAAGTATGTTTACTTGATAAATGGTTCGTACTTAACCAAACACAATAGGATTACTATCAAGTAAATGGGAATTAACGTTTGTGTATTTTACTTATAATTATAATAAAAACCATTATAATTGCGGAAATAGAAAAGTAAAAGACACAACAAGATTTTGTTAACGAGGAAATCGCAAATGCATAAAAACCCCAGGACCTTGTCCAGTATTGAATACTGTCAGGATTAAGACGCTATAAAAAATCAAACCAACTTCGTATAGTTGAGACCAAGCAATTAAATCTATAGTTCACCTAGTTCCATCTGTATCCATGCACCTCCAACTAGTGATAAGTCACCACTTGGAACAATTCCTTTGGTTCGTATTCCAAATAGTAAAGGAACAACAAATCTGTTCGACAAAAGGCTCTCAACAAACTCCTTTGTCGGGTCCTTAGATCTATCCAATAACAATTACCAAAGTAATTGTCAAGATTTTGCAGTCAATACTTTGAATCACAAGGATAAACCGATTATAGTTGGATCCTCTTTAACTGAAACAAGTATTGTGCACACCAAAGATTATGAACCCAAATCAGAAATCTTCAAAGGCTTTTTTGTCTTCAAATCTTCTTAGATCTTCAATAAACACCAGCACACAATCAACTTGAATCTCTTGTGATCAATCATACACAAAACAGAGTCTGTTAATAATGGATTATCATAAGACGTCTTTAGATATATAAACAATCTAAAGATCTCCGTCGAAACTTCGATCTACTTTGAGTGAATCTTATATTAGAAGAGAAGATTCTCAAGCATAAACAAACCAAGTGCAATCAAATTTCAACAACCGTTAGTCAATCAAATCAATCGAAAACTAATAATAAACCTCAATTATCTAGTTTCCCCCCAACGTTACTAATAGAGCTTCCCAATCCCAAAGAAGTCTTTAAACCGAGTGGTCGTAAGAGACTTCACCTAATTAGGTTACTTTCCTCTCCGAATAGGAGGCTCCACCAGTAACAACACAACTAGGTTGTTTTGCTGGATCTGAGGATTAGTTTTCTCGTAATGCAAACTTTGATATTTATAGACCAAGGAAGATTTTTTTTATAGGAAAAATATTATTAAGAGAGCTTAACTGTTATCCACCTGGGTGGAATAAATTACATTCGAAGTTCCGTTACTGAAATTAGAACTAGTGTAAATTAAATTGAGCAACTTTTGTGTGATGTTGGAGTCTGTGTACGTCTCTGTCCCCCCTTTCCTTCCTTCTTTTGCCAAATAATCAGCGACTTCATTCCCTGTTCTTTTCGTGTGTGAAACCTTAATTTTGTTGAAGACCTTTGCCATTTGCTTGAGATCTTCCAGAATGTTCCTACATTTCCAATCCATATTCATATTACCACCTTCCATGTAGTTCGATATGTCCTGATTATCTCCTTCCAAGATTATGGTTGTGAGCCCATTTTGAATCGCCCGTCGAACTGCTTCCTTTACAGCCATGCATTCCGCCAAAAGTACCGATGTATCCACTGTTGAGATCGTATGAGCCGACCCGAAATTTCCCTGTTGATCCCTGTCAATAATTCCCAATCCTACTGCTGTCTCCCATTCTTTGTAAGAAGCGTCGTAGATGACTTTTATCGTTCCTTCCGGAGGTGGGAACCATGGTTGTTTTTCCGCCATCTGTGGATGCTTCCGCCCATTTTTCGTAATCTTGGTAAACACCATATTTTGTACTGTTATTTCATTTTCTATCTTGCTAATCAAATCTGTTACCAACAGTTTATGTTCCGAGAAGACCGTATCACACCGACCAAGGAAGTTTGGACACCAAGGAATTTCCAAAACCGAAAATATTCTCAAGATATGCAATATATTCCAAATTCCTGGAAATGCTTTATCCAAAAGTTGACCGAAATCTCACAGAAAATCTCCAATTAGTAAATGCACATTAATGATTTTTATTTTCCAAATATAAAATTAAAAACTTAATTAAAAGATTTATAATAATTTATTTTCGATCTGGGATTTTTACTTTAGCTATTAAGGAATATCTTTGAACAATAAAATATAAGCGTTACTTCACATGTTCAAAGTATGTCGACATCTTTACTTTGTAAGTCCTCTTTCATACTTACACTCTTGGAATCGATTTTCCACACTTCCCAACGAGTTTAGAATTGGTTCATCTGTCTTCCAAGAACCATGTGTTGATTATCCTATCAAATCACCAAACATGGGTTTAACGGTTCTACCAAAACAAGTTTCGGTTCTACCTCCATGTGGGTACTGGAATTAGTCACACTAGCTTTCCAAAATTCGGTTGACTAGGTACTAGGATTGTTTCCAACATATATATGGTATTTAACTTCTGTTTATTGCACATGTCCATAGGATCGGTTCCCAATGTCTAAAAACGTGTTGCACATGTTTATAGGATCAGTTCCCAATATCTAGAAACTTGTTGCGCCTCACACAAGGATCCATTCACATATTGTGATCGGTTGCACCTCTTACTAGGATCGGCTCCCCTTTGCATAGACTTGGTCATACCAATAACACTAAATCGATCATACCATCTCAGGTGATTACTTAAGATCCGTTTTACTAATAAAAGTCATACCAATACAAAAGTCAGGCCTTGTGAATAGTTTTACCAAGAACATAAGCAAGTCATGAGCGGTTATACTAATCATACATATTGGTAGTTCAAAATATATGTAATGAATAACAATACCAATAAGTCTAGCGATTTCCCTTTCGATTCACAAAACAAGTTCATGAATTTACTTCCTTTAAACGAATGTAAAACATTGTTTCCTAGGATGAAATCTTCACCTCATACCCATACATAATCACAATAGCATTCAAACGATTATGTCGATGTCTTATATACGAAGTTCAAAAGATAAGCGTTATACTTCGTATTGTATTCCTTAATACTACGTCTAACTAGAGTATAATCATTCATAGCTTCGCAAATAAGTTTTCAATATTCACGACTTGAAAGATACGTTAGGGAATGAAATAGTTCAAGTCAAATATTACTAACCTCAAGTGTAAGGATGATGTTGTCGTTGTAGCTCCGTACTTCTTCTCATTCTTCAAATCTTCACGTAATACTTGTAATGTCTCCACTACACCATATTGGGCAGATAGAAACTCAAATTAGCAACGAAAATGTAGCAGTTGCTAATTTTCAGTTGTTGTTGCTAATTTCGCAACTGCCATTTCTCAGTTGCTATTTGCAACTGTTCCTATTTTAGGCGTGCGAAGTACCCGTGTGACCAAAAACACCTGCAAACACTTATTTTTACCGTTTTTCCCTGAGCGTGCAAATTTTGTGTGTGCACTCCTCTTATCCTCAGAGAAAATATCACAGTTCAATCATTCAACACTCGTCCTCTTTCTCACTTTCTTTCTCCTGAAGGAAAAAAAATCTCCCGCCATGAATCTTTCCCCCGTTGAAATATGAGGAACCTAGGTATGGATGATGATTAGTGTTTGTTATATAAGGTTTAAATCGATTGATGTTTATTTTTCTTTAGTGTTTGACAGTTAGGGTTTGGTAGATTGGGTTTGATAGTTAGGGTTTTGTAATTTTTGTTCAATTCGATTAATGATGTATTTTTTGTATATTTTGGTAGATTCATACTTAGGGTTTTATGCATTTTGTTTAAAGTGGAAAGAAGAATAAACAAGGTGAGTATTAATCTGGTTTGAGGTGAGATTAGGGTATGCTTAAATGTTTTCTTTCAAAGTATGGATTCAATTATTAGAGTTACCTAAGGTTAAAGTTATAATTAGATCTGAAAAGTAGGCTAGTATTAATTTTGTAAAGGACAATCTTTGAGACACCGTTTTTGTGTTGTTGTTTACACTTAGGAATTTTTAGTTTTGGATTAAACCAGTAGAAATTTAGGAATGTTTAACAAGGATTTGGAAATGATGTAGAGTATTGGTAATCATTGTCTAGATAGAAACTTCAGCTGAAATAGTAATTATAGTGCAGGATTGGCTAACTTCGATAATTCATTTAGTTTCGTATTGATTTAAGAGGTCGGGATTGTAGAAGTGGACATATGTATGTAAGATTTTATTTCAGAGACATGGTGAGAATTTAAGCTAATTTTATGCTGGACGTTTAGTATGTTAATGGGTTTCATCAGCTTTTTATGTTGTTCTAAAATTTTAACTATTGGATATTTTCATTCGATTAGTGTGCATATTAACTGTGTCGATGGGTGTGTGCACTATGCATTGTTTAGGTGTTCTGTTTTCTTTTATTTTCTTTTCAATTGGACATATATAAAGTTATTAGGAGACCCATTCGTGTGCATACTCCACATGATTGTTTTGTTTTATTTTATTTTCTTCTTCTATTTGCGATAATACTAATCTCATGGTTTGAGGGTTTTCATAAGGATAGAATATTTGGTGAGTTCATGATGAAATAGATATTCCTTCGTCTGGGTTATAATATGTTCTTTCCGTGTTCTGCTTTTATCAGTAATTACCATTTTTACTATAAGCTTCCACTGGACCTTGCTGATTATTTTTCCTTTTAGTGTCAGGCGATACATCTACAGTTGAAAGCGAACTCAAAGAAGCGGAAAGTGAATACTACATTTGGCTTGAGTGAGTGTGCAAAAGCTTTTACCTAATCTGTATGTTTTTTATATGTCTTTTGTGGTGTCGACAATGAAGGAATTTCATATGTTGTCCTGCGACTTTCGGATCGATTTTAGGACACTTTGGATAGTGAACTGAAATATAAGGCTTATTTTCATGAAAATTGGTATTCTGAAAGGCATATCTTTTGTGAATTTAAGCATTCCTCTATGAACTATATTGAGTGAGTTATATTTAACTCAGTAACTGCTGTTCAACGCTCCCGCCAGTTCTGTTTCCAGCAAGTTTGATTCATATACAACTTGACCTGGCCTAGAACATCTACTGATAAGTTATAGATGTTTTTGAACAACAGTTCAGCATAGTATGTTTTGTTCCTGATACAGATATATGTTTTGATTATTTCATCTTGAGTGCCACACTTTCCGCAATCCTGGCAGTTTTATTTTTGAGAATATTTGACACTTACAACTTGAATTAGCCTTAGTTCTTATATAGGGATTAAGGTATATTGAACAACCAAACTTTAGAGACTTTTTTTGAATGATTTAGAGTTGAATTGATTAAGTTTTGATAATTTTAGAGTTTATTATGAAATCTGGAATTCGCTTGTAACTTCGGTGAGTATGCATCTTTATGGACTTTTATAGGTATGCTAGAGACAGATTTTGTTCATGATTTCTTAATGAAAATTGTAGAGGAGATTGCTATCTTTCTATAGAGCTATTGGTTGTTTAATTTGAATCAAAGATGAATGTTTGATGCACCCTGAAACTTTGACCCTCATGCTATTTACAAGGATGTTAGAAGTTAAAGATAAAGTGGCGTTGACTCGTCCGAAGGATAGATTAGTGTTTGGGTAGAATAAGGTGTTTGGATTGTGTATAGGGAAGTAGTTGCCGGTATCTTTTTGTAGGCAGTCCTTTGTTTGTAGTTCATGAAGGTGATGTGTTTAGTTTACAGCCTAACTTTTGTAAATCGTATGTAGATTGTGTAAATATTTTTGTAGGCAGTCATTACTGATGTGTTGATTTTGTATTCTTTGAATGTCCTTGCATTATGTTGTGAAGTTTGGGAACTTTGTGGAAGTGATCATTAATTTTACTCGTATACAAAAATCTCATATATAGGTCACTACTTTTTGTTTGGTTAGAATTAGTTAGATGATGCTAATGAATTTTTTGTTCTAGTAGAGTTGCACCTAAACGATTAATTTCATTTGAGATATTTTCTTGAGTTCAAGGAAACAAGTAGGAGTTCAGCTTATAAGTCGTTGTTGTATGAATATGCCGATTTTATGGAGCATGTGTGAATATAAGTCGCCTTGGATAAGTCAACGAAATATGCAACATTTCTTAGGTCGATATTTTGAAATTCAGAATGGTAAATTTTTCCAAGACGCTTTAACAGTTCAGTTGGATTTTCTGGCTCATGGAATTAATCCATAATAAGTTAAACCTGCAGCACTAGCTAGTAGAGAATTTTTTGCGTGTTTTCATGTACTGATACTTCCACTATGTAAGTTTGATCTCAGAGCTCTGCGTAAGCGTCTGAATGTGAGTATCCTAAAATCCATCATAAAATGATACTTGGATGTATTCTCTAGAGGTGATACTACTGTTTAATTTGGATGTATTCTCTAGAGGTAGTACTACTATTTAACTTGTATGTGTTCTTTAGAGGTATTCTGAAATTGGTGATGTGCTTCCAAGAGGTATAATCGCGGACAGAAAACTACCATTAGGAAATATAATAATTTAGCACATTAAAAACATTTTGGTAGACATTTATTGGGCTTGGTTCAGTACCGTGTAATGTTTGATTTTTGGCGGTGATCATTAATGCTGCATCAAATCTTAAGTCCTATGCATTTCCACTTTTGTATTTAATAGAGGTTGGCATAATTGATGCACTGGAATAGTTTAATTTTGGTTGGAGGTAAAACATGTTCATTTTGCGTTTGTGCTTACACTAATTTGGAAGTGTTAGAATGGAGACTCCTTCATCAGTTTTGAGTATTACATTATGTTACAAGAGGTTAAATCTTACACCTTGTGGTGCACCATTGAGTTAGTCTATGGGCTTAAATGGGATCATTTGGATGGATTTTCAGAGGATATCTAACTAATGGTTGATATTTGTTTTTCTTCTTCTATTTCATTGCTTTCGGCTATAGTTGTAAGGTATTGAGGGAATATTTTACTTTGGGTAGTTTTAAATAATTTTAAATTCAAATTTGTACTCTCAAGGGAAATCATGTAATCAGTTGAACTTAGTTATGTTGTCAAGATGTATAATAAGTATCTAGATCCCCTTATTTATACTAATGTATAGAAGTAATGCTTTCATAGATTTTTTTAGGTTATGTTCCATTTAACGACATATTTTCTAGAATATTATCGACTGAGATCTTATGGAAAAGATAGGGTTGTTACAATATGTTATTGTTTACTGAAAATGGGGCGCTACAGGTTTAGACCCCTAGAATTTAAACTATATATATGTTCATTGTAATATTCTTTATAATATTCAGTATTTATGTTTGTTCATGGTTTTCTTTATGTTATTTCTGCAGGTGGAAGATTCGATCTGAGATTTCTTAAGGAGTTACTGCAGCTGCTATTACTAATCAAGTATGGTCCTCTTCTTTATCCAGTTTTCTGTTTTGGGTTTTATTTCGGGGAAATTAAGTTTGTATTATGTGTTTATACCATGAATAATTTTATGTTCTGGTCATTATTATAGTTTATTGAAACAGTTTATTCCATGATGAAGTATTGTACAGTTATTGAAGTGTTCTTGTACTTGAACCAGAACTTACAATGATAAATTATTTATGGTAATATGAATCAATAAGATCTATAAGTATAATATTGTCCTTTTCAAGTTGTTGAGTATTCTAAGACTAGGGTTATTATATGTTTCATCAAATATTGGATGTGATAATCATCTGTAGTGTTACTAAGTAAGATTTTTGATGTTCTATGCATAGATTACGGTTTATTCTTTATATGGATGGTGTGGATGAACTGCTGTGTAATTTTTGACATGTATATTGTCATCTTTAGGAATCATAATATAGGGTAATCAAATATGTCTTCTACTGTTGATAAGGAGTGGATGAGTTGTACCCGAAATTCTGGTAAATACATACAAGGTGTAAGGTTATTTATAGATTTTGTTCGTAGAAATGGTGGTGACAATGTGGTGTTCTCCTATCCTTGTAAATGATGTAAGAATGGTAAATGAAAGCTTCCACTTAAATAAATTAGTTTTCATTTGCTCAAGAATAGTATTGTCCCAACGTATACAATGTGGCATTTTCATGGTGAAAGATCAGTAGGAGATAAGGTCAGGGATGTTGCTGAGAATGTGGGAAATGTGGCCGAGAATATAGGAAATGTAAATGAGAATGTAGTAGATGTTGGTGAGAATGTTGGTGATAATTATGCTGATCCTAATGTAGATGAGAATCCTAGTGTAGATGAGAATGTTAGACCACACATCAGCCACAACAAAACAAATTCTTTTTATGAGAGTGCAAGAGAACATTTGTACCCATCATGTCCTAAAGGAAAGACTGCACTGTATGTTGCTATACAATTGAATAACATAAAGACCCAATATGGATTTTCAGATAATGGTGTCACTGCATTATTAGAATTGATGAAGGAGTTGCTTCCGAAAGATAACACATTGCCGTCTAAGTATCATGATGTAAAAAAGATGATTGAAGAAGTGGGAATGGATTACGTAACCTATGATGCTTGCGTTAATGACTGTATTTTATGATGGAAAGAACATGGATCACTTGTAAAGTGTCATGTTTTTCAAGAGTTTAGGTATAAGAAGGTATTCAATGATGAGAGGAAACTTACGCAAGTTTCTCAAAATACTTTGAGACATTTTTCATTGATTAAGAGGTTGCAAAGGTTTTACAGTATTCCGTGGATAGCAGAGGAATTTTATTGGCATCATAGAGCAAATTCAGATATGAGTGTTATGCGCCATCCGGTAGATTCTTCAACTTGGCAATGTGCAGATAACTTTTCTCCGGAGTTCTCCAAGGATCCAAGAAATGTGACACTTGGGATTTTGACAGATGGCTTTAACCCGAATGGGTGTTTCAGACTTAGTCACAGCTTTTGGCCAGTTATTATATGTCCTTACAATTTTACTCCTTCGCTGTGTATGAAGCGAGAGTTCGCGATGTTGTGTTTGTTAATTTCAGGACCAAAAGCACCTGTTAAAGACATTGATGTGTATTTACAGCCACTAATAGAGGAGTTGTTACAGTTGTGGAATGAAGGTGTTATAACATATGATGCTTACAGTAAAACTGAATTTCTGATGAAAGCAAGACTATTATGGGATATTCATGATTTTCCAGCATTGGGAACTTTAGCTGGGTGTGTTACACATGGATATTATGCTTGTCCAACATGTGGAGAAGGGACAATTTCTGAATATCTGCGGTTTAGTAAGAAGATTTGTTACATGGGACACAGAAGGTGGCTTCTAGTGAAGCATAAGTATCGAGATGATAGAACACATTTCAGTGGAGGGGTAGAGCATGGTTCAGCTCCATGACCGCTTACAGGGATGCAAATTCAAGAGATGGTTGCAAATATCAGAACCAAAAAAGGTAAGGGCAAGCCGCCATCAACAGCAAGTCTGAAACATAAAAGGAAAGCTGAAGTCGGGAATGAAATTGTTGATGATGTAGAAGATCAAGTTCATGACCACTCACTATATTCTAGAAGATCTATTCTTTATGATTTACCATATTGGGGTGTAAATGCAGTCCGGCATATTACAGACGTTATGCATACAGAGAAGAACATCACTGAGCATCTTATTAACACTGTTATGGGTAATAGCAAGTCAAAAGACAGTCCTAGTGCACGTAAAGACATGGAATCCATGGGGATTAACAAGATCTTATGGTTGAAAGTAGATGAAGTGACTGGTAAAACGACAATGGAAGATGGAACTTTTGCCATGACAAAGAAGGAGAAAGTGGCATTTTGTACTGTTTTGAAGAACTTAAAAGTGCCTTCTCGTTTCTCTTCCAATATCCGCAGCAGCGTTAGCATCGATCCCCCTAAGCTAAAGAATTTCAAATCCCATGATTACCATGTTGTCATGCAATATTTGTTTCCTTCGCTGGTTCATACAACGACTTTACTACCTAAAAATCTACGGGTTGCTCTTCATCGGATAAGTCTATTTTTAGAATTTTATGTGCAAAGGTTATTAATAGAGAACATCTTTTAAGAGCAAAAGCTACTCTGGTGGAAGCTATGTGTGTTTTGAAAAAACATTTTCCTCCTTCTTTTTTCGTCATCAGTATACACTTGATGGTGCATCTGGATGATGAAGCTCTAGTCTGCGGTCCGGTCAGATATAGATGGATGTATCCCTTTAAGAGGTAATTACTTCAACTTACTCTATTTTTTGTAAATTTTTATGAAAACTCTAGTTACAAGTGTAATTTGTTGATGTTACTGGTTGTTTACGAACTACATTTGTCGAGAATTGTCATTGATGAATGTTCATTTCAGATAAAAAATAGTGGTAATATTATGCTATGACCAGAATGATGCATTTAGTTGTCATTTGCATTACATGAACATATATAAGAAGTTTTACTTTCATGAATATATATAAGTCTAGCATTGCAGGCAATACTTGCATAGTTATATAGAATCAAAATTTTGATAATATTGCTTCCAACAAGTTAGTCATATTAGGACAGTAGTAGGGTCTTATTGCAATGGAATAAGTTAGAACTGATTTTATTAGGAATTCATCTTGAGTTTGGTAATTGGATCGCTTTTAGTTTCCATGTAATGCAAGTTGTAATACAATTGTATATTTTTGCTGATATTTATAGGTTAATGAAAGGTTTCAAAGGTTTGGTACGCAATAAAAGGTATATTGATGGATGCATTGCAAGAGGTTATACATTGCATGAAGCAAGCCTATACTGTATGGAGGACTTGTCAACTGATGGTGATGGTACTCATAAACATACCCGACAATCCTTTTTAGATGATGATGATGAGTTTGCTGATGAGATTTCTTTGAGTAAAGCTAAGAGTATCCAATTAACTCAAGTACAGTTTGAGCAAGCTCGCAAGTGGGTCCTGTCTAAGTATGTTGGAATATAGGACTGGAAAAGGTACATTTTTTTACTTTCACACCTTAGAGATGTTGTTTGATTATTATAATTGTGTCAATCTAATTGTATTTTTGTTTGATTATTAGGTGTGTCTATCTGATTGTACTTGCATTGTTGTTTGGTTTCAGAAAGTATGAATCCTATGTTAACAGCACCAATAATACCTCAAAGAGTTTCTATTTTTGGTTACGCGATGAGGTAATACATATTAGATTCTGAACTAATTTTAAGTAAAATATCGAGTGGTTTCGGAAATACAACTGACACACATATGTTCTCTTACAGTTGTTAGAGGCCAAAGTTGTAAATTCTGTACTTTGGCGCCTAGTGCAGGGACCTCAGTTCAAGGCACAGTCATATAAGAAATACCAAGTGAATGGCTTTATTTTCTCTGCACATAGGTATGAGGAGGCGGCTGTATCACAAAATAGTGGTGTGTCTATCCGAGCAATTACGAGACAGAAAGATTCAGTGGAAAAAGAAGTTACTTATTATGGAATTATTAAGCAGATTCTTAAGTTGAATTATATGGAATTCGAAGAAACAGTTTTTTATTGTGATTGGGTCAGAGTTCAAGATAAGACTAATGGATGCAAAGTTGATCCTAACTCAAACTTAATAAAAGTTAACTTGTCTAAGATGCAAAGCATTAATCAAGTTATGGATGAGCCGTTTATTCTTTCCTCTGAAGCGACACAAGTGTTTTACTCAAAGGATATTTCTGATGAGGGATGGTCTCTGGTCTTGCATTCACAACAAGGCTTAACTTCCTTAGTAGATGCAATTGAATATCCTACTATTTATCAGTCAGCTTTTCCTGACAATGAGAGTCTAGAAAAATTTATGTGTGTCGGGTCTGGAGTTTAAAATGATGTCTGATGTCAATACAAGATTCTGTTGAAATTTGTTTAATCAATTATGCCGACGTAATAGGTTTTGTTTTGTTTGAGAAATTTGATTGTTCTCTTTATGCATATGTGATGTGATAGTTACAAGGTTCATGGGAAAATGATTTTTTAGATGCTCGTTAACTGTTATTTACAGATTATCATGGCAGCAGTGGAGGTAGATGAAAATGGACTTCCGATGTCGAGGAATTCAACAAAACTTGGCAGCCTGAAGGGCTCGTTGGTTCGTACTCATATTCCTATCTCCTACGAAAACTTGAAGATGGTGCCTTAAAATTACAAAGACGATGTATGGGAGGAACTATAAGTACAGACTTACCTCAATTTTATTTATATATGTTCATACTTGTGTTAACTTTATTTGAATGTAAGAGAGATGATGTGTTTTTCAGAAATCGTATCTATTACCTGATTCTTGTAAAGAAACCATTGTAAAGGGGGTGTCTGATCCATGGAGGCGACGTAAATGGGAGTTACAAAAAGCATATTATGATCCATATCCCACTTATGAAGAAAGGACTACAGGTACTCCTCCAAATGTAACTGATGAAGACTGGAAAACATTTTGTCGCAACGAGGAGAATGAAAAGGTTCAGAAAAATAGATTGGATAATAAAAGGAAAAGGGAGAAGTATAATTACAGTCATACCTCCGGTCGCAAACCTCATAGTTTGGTGAGAGCTGAATTGGTATGTATACTCTATCGACAATGTTCTGTGATTTATGAATTTCAACTTATGTAGATAATTGATAATAAATTTATTAACCAACTCACCACATATGTAAATTTACGAGCTGGAGAATCCTGGAGTAGAAATCACTACCTCTGATGTGTGGATTAAATCCCATACACAAGAGGGTGGGAAAATACTACCTAGTGCGCGGAAATACTATGTGAGAATGTTTTTAAACTATTTTCCTAAACCATACACTAGTTTGGTAATTTGATGTTCAATTGAATAAACTTGCTCGACGTTATAGGATGATCTGAAGAAGGCGCAGCTATATATTAAGGAAAAAGAAGATTCGGGTTCTTCTGTAGATGAAGATGATCCATTGACTATAGCTTTTGGGAAGGATACAAGGGGACGGGTTCATGCTGTTGGTGCAGTTTTTCGTACACAATATGACTATTCAGCTCCTGCACGTGCGGAAGTTGTTGAAATAGATTCTAAGGATGGAGAGCTCAAGCATCAGGTGAAATATTTGGGTACCAAGATGGGGTTTCTACTCGAAGGATTTGGAACCTTATGTAACGTTGTCAATAATATCCAATCTGGAAAATCCTCATTTATTGGCCCGAACCACATGGATAGTTCACAAGTTCATACAAGTTCACATTCTCATACTCCTTCAGCAGGCAATACCAGTTCACCTGCTCAGGCTCCTTCAGCTGGAAATCCAAGTTCACAAGTACATACAAGTTCACCTACTCAATCTCCTTCAGTTGGCAATCCAAGTTCCCCTGCTCATACTTATTCAGATGGAAAATCTTTAGCTGCTGACACCATATCACCAGCTCGATCATCTATAGGTTCTGAGGTAAAATGTTCATTATTGAACATCAATGATGAGACTGTTGCTGTTGGTAGAGTTTGTATAAGTGAATTTGCAAAAATTGCTCACGACTCACCTGTAGCGTCTAATCATGAGAAGGTAGTGCTTGAATGCATTCTTATGCCAGGTGAATTGAATTCAAAATTTAACAAGTTTGCACGCACCTTTCAAGAAGTTGGAATTGGAGGACTTGTGTTGCATCCAAAGATGTGCATCTTATATAATTAGGAGGGTTGAACCGTTTTTTTGGAGATGCTATGAAGATATCTCAGTCATCATCTTTTGCGTATATCAACGATAAACATATACGGCTTTTTCTTTTTATGCTAATGATCGGACGACGTTTTACTTTTTTTTTGCTAATTTTCACACTTCTGCATTTGTGTATAAGAAGACTATGATGCGGCAGATTCTTATGCAACTATGCATAATGAAGTATTTTACTTTTAACTGGAAAAAAACTTGGTATGTAATATATATCTCTGTGAAGATTCTATGCAACTATGCATACGAAAAGTAGTTTAATTTTAACTGAAAAAAACTTGGTATGTAATATATATCTATGTGAATGAATTTTACTTCTTGTATTTGTTTGGTTCCTGTATATGTTTGTAGTTTGCAGGAGTATAAGGTCAATTAAAGCTAGTATCCACCCGAGGGAATATCAATCCCTGGTAAGTTCATTTGATTACGCATTGTCCCATTTTTGCTAAAATTTGTTGGCATTAACCTTTGGATTTCACTTTCTTTCGAGGTATTACACTTAATGATCTTTTTTCTGCTGGATTATGCCGTTGATGATCTTTCTATGGTAAGTCTCTGTTATGATCACACTGTATTATAACTGAACTTGCTGGTATAAGTAAAATACCAGTGGGAGTACTAGATTTCCTAAGGTTGGTGGAAGCATCTTTTTTTTTGTCTCTCTTCAATCTCTCTTCCTCTCTCCAGATAGTAAACTCTCAGTTGAATAGAAATGCACAAACTTCTATCTGTGCTTCTTATTGCTCCATCACTTTGGCATGCACAAATCTGGCGACTAAGAAAAATGTGTTGCAAAAATTGAAGGATGGTATCTTACGAAGAGGCATCCTCGCATAAGGAAGTGCATAATCCAATTAAGTCTAACTCTTGCCAGTTCTCTTGAACTATGTTTATAGTGACTTATTTTTAATTCAAACCTCTTTCCAGTTCCCTCGAACTATGTTTATAGTCACTTATTTTTAATTTTTGATTATATCAAAATCAAAATATCTATGAAACAGTTCAACAACTTGATTACTTCTGATCACTGGCTGTGCTAAACATTTTTGTTATTTTACACTGCGTGCAGGGAGTAATGATGTCCCCTGGAAATGTATTAGCTACTCTTTCTGCTGTCATGACAATTGTTCCAGACCTGGGAAGCAAAGATATCTACTAGGCATACCTTCCACTAGCTCATATTCTTGAATTTGCAGTTGAGGTACATGGATTCTTCATTTACTTATGAATTCTATATTGTACGACTGGAGGAATTAGATAGCTATCCTATGCTAGTGAAATTAGAACCTAAGAAAAATCTATTATGAATCTGAATTTTTCTATTGTAGAATTTAATGGTTGGTGTTGGATCTTCCATTGGATATGGTTCACCTTTGAATCTTACCGATACTTTAAACAAGATAAAAAGGGGCACGAAGGGGGATGCTTCTGTGTTAGGGGCAACTGTGATGACTGCAGTGCCATCCATTCTTGATCGTATTCGAGATGGTGTGAGGAAAAAGGTTTATGATAAAAACACTTCTTTTTCTTAGTTAAAATTAGGTAACAACTAACGAAAATAATAGTAATAAAAGATCTCTTTCACGAATACCTCTTTGTAATTCTCAGGTCGATGCAAAGGGTGGATTTTCCAAGAGCCTATTTGATTTGGCATATAGGCGTAGAATGTTAGCAGTAAATGGAAGTTGGTTTGGAGCATGGGGAAATATCGAGAAGATGCTTTGGGATATATTTGTTTTCAGAAAGGTCCGGGCCATTTTAGATGGACGCATTCGTTGCCTGCTTTCTGGAGGAGCTCCTCTTTCTGGTGATACACAAAGATTTATAAATATATGCAGCGAGTGAGTGTTCATTTTATTGGATCTGGTTCAATTATACACTAAACATAGTATAAAAGGTCATCTATCATTGTCCGAGATGCATGATTCGTATTTTTGTGCTTATTAATTATTTCACACTTGTTACCTGTAACTGATTCACTGTGTTTCCATAGACTTGTAATAAAAATAAAAGGTCATTAATATCAAAGGGAAAATTTGATTGTAACAAATGTCAATGTTCAAATCCTGCAATTCTGGCTGATCACTAACACAGGTCCTTAAATTATTATGCTTTTACCTACCCAAAAGTAGTCTAAATTTTTAGGTGGAATGCTTAAGATCATTACGATGGTGATCCTGATAATCACGGCCGTGGTCTCAAAATTCTATTAGCGAGTGGAACTGATGTATATTATTTATGATGTTGATAGTCGAATAATTGAAGTTGATTCTTTGTTTCATGGACAAAGTATAATGCCCTTGCAATTGGAAAGACTTATTTGGTTGGTTCTTGCATTATTTATCTCTGTGACGTGTATTTTTTTTCTTCCAGATCTCCAATTGGGCAAGGGTATGGTCTCACTGAGACTTGTGCTGGTGGGACATTTTCTGAGTTCGACGATACATCTGTTGGCCGTTTTGAAATCTGCCAGGTTGGGATTTAATGGTGGGAGGTTGGGACTTGAGATTATAGTGATGAATCCTTACCCACTCTTCAAGGATGCTAAACTACTACTCGTCAGAAACCGATTGTTAACAGCTATCAGAAGAACCAGTTTACAAAACCAAAACAAGGTAAGATGCTTCTCTTAGATTTGCTGAATATTGTTCTTTCATTCTGTTTAGTACTAGTCTTGAAAGTTCCTTTTTTTCTGAAACAATATTTCATATGGCATCCTCACTATAATTTTATTGGTTTTGCAGTTGATGTCGTCTAATTAAGCGATGGAATCCTCACTATGTTATCTAAGCAGTTGATATTGTGAAGGCAAGTATAACCATCTTTCATTTTCCCTTCATTCTCTTTAGGAGAATAGTGATCTTTTTTACTTTTCTTGGTTCCCAATATGATTCATTTGCTGTCCATGTGTTGGATTGAGTACTGATGGTTATGACTAAAAACTAAAAGCTATTGTTTGAGTCTTGATTAAGATTATTTCTCTTGCTTGAAGACAATGCCTCCCAGTTTTTGATTGTTGAGCTAAAAATTGACATGTTACTTTTTTTCTTGTAGGTATGCGAGAACCATCCTCAAGGAGTTGTTCTGGTGATATTAGGTATGCGAGAACCATCCTCAAGAAGTTATTCTGGTGATATTCAAAGATACATATGATGCTTACAAGTGTACAGAGCTAATGAATGGAAGATGGTAAGTGCTGCAACACTTTTGCGTCCAAAATTCTTTTTATTGTTGTAGTTTTTACAGTTCGACACTAAACTAAGTTAGCCTTATTGAAATCAAGAGTACCTCATATGTATACCTTCTGTAGATGCTCAAATAGTTGTTTACTTCTCTTCTTCTAGCTGTGATTCTCTTAAATGTTGTTCGTATATATGATTAAAAATATTCAATAAGCAATAGTGCGTATGAGTAATTGCAGAATATGGTTTGCTCTTCTAGTTTTTCTTGAAGAGTTATTTGCATAATTGATTGATGGATTGAATCTCTGGGTCATGGGTAATTGCAGGATAAAATAGAATGAGGGGAAATTTTGGTGACCAGGTCAACAAAGACCTACCTTATTTTTTTTGATGTTGCAAAAATTTAGCAATAGCTAGGAACTGTTGCTAACTTTGTACCCAGTCGGTCATGGCTGACTGAGTCATAAATTTTCGCAACTGCACTGAAAATTCGCAACTGCTGAGTTTTGTTGCCATTTTTTTACCACGAATTTTTTGGGTCATTCTCCGTTGACTTAGTCAATATTTAGCAACTAAAAGTAAAAAATTAGCAAGGGCTCCATAGCTGTTACAGACTTTGAGAATTTAGATTCACAACATCTATATTTCCTTTGCGAAAATCCGCGTTGCCTCCGTTCGCAATGGCTGTCTGCAGTTGCGACCCCAATTTGCAACAGCGGTATGCAGTTGCAAAACGCTCAAATAGTGTAGTGCTCATATCCTGATACTTTCAAGCTAACCTATAAGAAGTTGACTCTAGTATATAATCAAGCGACTCTTCAAATGAGTTTTGATTCACTAAAATATGACAACCAAACTTGACATACCAACACTTGGTGGGTTCAACCGATCTATGCTCTAACAAATACATTTATATAATAAGGAACACAATATTTTCCAAACCGTGGCTATACTGTTCATGAATTTATTCGAGTGAATCAAAATAGATTTTTCTTTAATTGTGTATTGCATACTTCTATGAGAATATAAACAATTAAACAATTCTATAACTAGTTTCATTTGAGTCATTTGAACTAGTTGTGATTAAGATGAACAAGGTTGATATGAAAGTGTTCATATGGCTAACTTCGGTTAACTATTCTTGGGGCAACCAAGTGCACACTTGTAGGTACGGTTACCCAAATCTAAATGGAGGCACATTTCACTTGTGTGTAACAAGCTAATTTCTATCTAACGGTTGAAAGATATTAGCTTGAATCTAATCAGGTTTTCATCTAACGATGAATATTAAATGCTTTGTTACCAAGGTAACATTGATTGCAAATCCTGATTTTAAGACCATATAAGGGAAAACTCTAGCAACTGGGTAACCTAATCCCCGCACCTCCTGTGTGATACTAGTTGTGACTAGACTCGATTCTCCTTTAACTCAGGTTATTCTAAAACCATTATAGTTTAATGACTTAAAGACTTCATTGAGATTCTGAAGCCAGACCCAACTATTTTCTCTGTAGTTGTGTGTTCTGATCATACATTGTTCTATCATATTGAGTACTAACTTCTCTAAAATTAGCTCGAGATTAAATCTCCGATAGGTAAGATAAAAAGTAGTCACAAACATCTTCGTCTCATCGTTTGTGATTCCAAAATATCTTGTTCCGCTCACATACGGTTAAGATCATTGTGAGGTGATTGATATTACTAGGTTGTTCTTTGAGAATATAAGTACGGTGTATCAATTGGTTCCCGTTCACCTTGATTTATCAAAAGACGGAACAAAAACTTGTAGGTATTTCTGTGGGAGACAAATTTATCTATTCAATAAACTTTTATGCGTGAGACAAATTTGTTTATCAAGTATTCGGCTTTGGGTCGTACCAACTCTTAGTTGTGGATGAGATCATCTAAGGGAATCAAGTGCATAGAGTCCTGCTGGGATTCAGAGGCATAAGGAACGTGACTGTACCTTAATCAGTGTGAGATTGGTTGGGGCTCAACTACATTCCAGTCTGAAGTTAACTTGTAGTAGGCTAGAGTCTGTAGAGGCTTAATATAGTGTGGTGTTCAAATCTGGACTAGGTCCCGAGGTTTTTATACATTTGCGGTTTCCTCGTTAACAAAATTTCTAATGTTTGTGTTATTTCTTTTCCACATTATATTTGTTTATATAATTAAAATAACACAGGTTGTGCATAGTTCAATCAATTAGATAATCCAACCTTTGGTTTCTGATATAAATTGATTGACACTTGAACATTGGTCTTTGGTACTGTTCAAGTTGTTTCTCATAATAATCAGGCTCACGGATTTCTATCTGTTTGATTTGCCGATTACTTTGAGAAATAGAGATATAACTCTTGGATGTATTTTCCTTGATTGAGTCTAACTGTGAAGTTGATTCTCTTGGAAGTATATTGGAGTTAGTCCATACAGATTTCCTAAACGAAATATTGGGTGTGGTTTTTAGACCCCGTTTTTTCAGGCTTCATTCTCCAAATTACATAAAAAATTAATGTCAGAAATCACAGTATGAAAAGTCTTCATGCTCGACAGAAAAAAAAAACATGCCGACTAAGTACCTTTAGAGCTCATTCCATGATCAGTCGGTACACAAAGCATGCCGATCAAACTTAGTCAACACGATCGACAAGAAACTAAGCATGCATACCGAAAATAGTTTTTCGGATTTGCAGTCGTCGTTTTCGAAAATGAAACGCATGTACTGTTATGCATATAGGTTTCAAGAAACATTTCCACTAAGACGTCATATTTTCCTATAGACTCATCGGGTAAGGTGTAGAACCAATTCTTCGCCTCGCCTTCCAGATTGGATGGAATTGTTTTGCATATGACCATGTCATAGTTAGTCCACTATAGTAGAGACATGTTGTACATCTTGATATGTTCTCCGGCATTGTTGGTGTTGTCAAATATGGACGAGAAGATAGGTAGTGTACACTTCGGGGGGAATGGAGTTTGCTCCAGTTCCTTGGTGAATGGGGTCTTTTGTGCTTTACTGATTAATTCTGCCAATTTATCATCTTCGTCGTCTCCTTCCAACTTCTTGACCATTTTATCAAGTTGTTCAAGATTGGCCTTAGTCATCGTGTCGGGTCCCTCATTCGGCACTTCTTCGTCGATCGCGGAGTCCTCGGGTGGACCATACCATCCCCTTGTATGGTTAGGATTGGGCATACAGTCTCGCTCGAGAGGTGGAGTCCGAGTACCTTTTGATCCGGTGTGGTTTCTAGAGGCTCCTCGGCTCGACGACCATCGTGACCCAGATCTCTGGTTCCGGAGTTGATAGTTCTCATGTTCTAGTGCCAAATTCCTCCTCTGTAATTCCCTTATTAGATCTTCCTGCCTTCTCTGGTTTTATAGGATCACGAGTAATGTCTGGTCAGTGCTCTCATGGCTGGAATGACCATTCACATGGTTACCTGCCATATTCGGTAGCGCGGCTGGTGGTACTATGGGAGGAGCAATAGGGGGAGCAATTACGGCTGGTGGGATATCTCTGGTGGTGTTTCCCATTTCCAAACGCAGCTAAGCCTTTCTCCCTCTTGTTCCAGTGCAAGTCGATACTCTGCACGGTGTCTTCCTCGACTATAGTCTTCTTGCATCATTCGATCTTCCTCATCGTCCTTAGTATCCGATGCAGTCCTTCCATCTACCCTATCTCCTGGTCTCATTTATCTCGGGTTGATCTGCAATCCTCTTGGGGAGAGATCGTCGTCTCGGCCTAGATTGACTTCTTCATCGACAGTCGCCATGCCTCTACCTGGTGCCCGGGATTCCCCTTGCTGGCGTTGTTGGCTACTTTGCTGTCGGGAATACGTCACTCCCTCCTGTGCACTTGTTCCTGCTACAGTTCGGTTCCTCAGAATCCTTCCCGTCCCTGAAGTACTAGCCATCGCCTCGGGAATAGTCTGTGTCCTTCGGCTCGCCCGTTCCTACCTACGTCAGCAAAACATACATCACTTACTTTGAACTATTTTCGAAAATGTTAAGGATAAAGTATAGCAATTCTACTATTCAGAGAAGAAAAAGTTCATCCAAGTACGATTCCTTTTATTTTGACGTACTGATTTCAACAAAACGGGTGATTTCGACTAAAATGACAAATTTTGAAAAGTTGTTTTGTTACATCGCTTTCGGTAATTTTCCCATGCATTAATCATCATTTTTCCTAACATTCCTTGTGTAGAAATCATTAATCATCCGCATAATTGGTTAGAAAAATTATTTTTTGGCTACGGTTTGTAATGATGACCTTCATCAATCGTTCTTCCGGTGTCTCAATTACACAGGTTGCCAAAACGAGATTTCTCGATCTTTTCCTCAAAATTCCACAAGGATAACTTCACCGTGGGATTCTTTTGGCTTTATACTGGCGCTATAAAGCTCTTGTTGCGGGATTAGGATGAGATTATCATTGAAGTTCTCACCATTCCCCTTTTAGCTATAGTTTTGGGACACCCTAAGTCACTGTTTTTGAGTTGGTTTCGTCGCTGCTACTATTGTGTTTAACTAACCCACGACGAGATATGACCAGTGAGATGAAGTTTCATTCTATCTTCTACCAAGCATCAAAGATGATCCTTTAGGGAGCTTTGAATCTTTGTAACAGTTCGTCTTAGTAATAAAAGGAAATACAATTGACCATACTCAAACCTGAGATGCGACTCATGGTTATTTTGAGAACTTTGATGTAAAGAAAATGTTTTCAAAACAAAACAGATCACAAGTTTCTTTGTTACCAAATCGTAAGATAAGAAGATCTTTGCTTTTCACTCGAAAAGAGCAAAATAGTTTTAGATAGTTGACAGAGTTTTGACTTGAGTGAATACTCTCTGAACTCAACAAAGATTAGGTAAAGGTAAATGCTAAAAACCCGAGTTTCGAAAGAAAAGGTGATTTAACAAATTCATCTACCAACTCATATGTTTCAACCATAAGAGTCTCTCACTTAGCATAGACTAATCATCAAGAGATGTTTTAGGAGCTTTTGAATCTCTTTTTAATGGTTTTCTGCAAGGTATCTAAAGATATTACATGGTCCCCTTAGCCGGCGCCAGAATGTAGATGTGGAAAATCCTAAAACTACCTCTAAAGGATCATAACATACACACCATGAAGTAAATAAGCAAGAGACGCACAAGAACACAAGATATATGTGGTTCGGTATGATTACCTACGTCCACGGGGGTAAAAGGATGATCTTATTGCTCGATTCAAGGTTACAAGATGAGTATCTCACTAACAAGTTCTCTATTTTTTATCTCTAGCACTTGATATTCTCTCCACCCTTACTTATCACGTTCCCTTTAACTCTCTACATGGATTTCTATTTATAGTTACACATGGTGATACATCCAAGTTATAGTGTAAATCATGGAACACCTTCCTTGACATCCGTCTCGGGCCAGGAATGATGTATCTTCCGAGATGCTGGACCGAGTTTAGTGATACCTTCTCCCAAAGTCCTCTCGTCCGGTGTTGTCTTCTTAGTGGGTATAGCCGATGTCGCCCTTGGTATTCTTAGCCGAGTCCTACTTTGACATGATTCTCCTTATCTTCTAAACTACTTCGTCAGTGCATTTATTGCTCATGTACTCGATGGTCGTCTCTTCCGTCACCTCCGTCCTTTACACGTATTGTCTTTACGGGTTTCCTTGGTGTCTCTTTTCTCGCCCCAAGGCCGAGTAAAATGATTTGGTGCTTCATACTTCATCCTCCTTCGATGCCTCACTACCCAGGATCGCTCCACCTGGATCTGTGGATTATTCACACCTACATTTATAATGCTATTGCGCGAGACTGGAACGTAACGAGATTCATGCGAGTGTGCTTCAAGGAGCGAGTCAAGTCAACGACAATCAATAGTAAATATTGTGATCACTTTGTGGCACTGTGGAAAATAGATCAGGGCGATCGATGATCTGAAACTGACGTGCCAAAATAAATATAAACTATCGTCCCGAGTCGGGTAAAAGGTACAATATAGATGCTTGTTTATTTATTTATTTTATCAACAAAGCAATATATATATATATATATATATATATATACTATATGCTCATCGAGACTCATATATGCTAAATGATTTATCATGAAAACCAAGTATTATGAAATAACAAACGGAGCATAAATATTAAATGAACTTTAATTATCTCAGGTAGGAGATATATAAAGTGGGCAGAGCACAAAACTTTCAATGTTACAAATCAATTTAAACATAAGCGAGGTCCAACCTGTCGTTGAAATATTTATTGGAGTGATCTAAATAAAGTTTAAAATGTTGGAGTAAGCTGGAAAAATGATAAAACAACGATAAAAATTAATCACAACAATAGAATGTGTTACTTTTCTTTTTCAAGAAGAAAAGGAAAATGTATTTTAAATTATGTAATGCCAGGAATGGAACTAGTTAAAGAAACTAGGAATGGAATTATCCTTATGAAACTGCGGTCTTGATGGAAACTATCATAAACACATAGGTCTTTGACTCTTTGTATTTTTTGGAGGATCTTTATTATGTAAAAAGTTATTTGTAAGAATTTTACGATCGGTAAGTAAATTAGGAAATAAACATTCTTCCTCTAATTATCTCTTTCGTCCATATAATACTCTGTCACAATCTTGCAGTCTGATGTTGGTTTTCTTTTCACACAACAAATAGACAAGAAATCAAATGTTAGTGAATCCTCTTTTGTATCCTATCCATGACTATATCTATCTCCCATTCTTTATGAGTTTTGTCCTTTAGTTTATTAATTTGTTGATACTGGTGATAATTTTTAGTTTTCTAGGTTTTGGATGCAAATGATTATGAAATTTTGTAATATCTTGTCAGTTTGTAATCTGAATTTCTGGCGAGCTTAAGATAGCAAAAGTTCAACTGCGAGCATTGCTTGTCTATAGTTCAAGACCAATTACATTTTCCCATCAGAGAACTTGTTAACGCAATATATATATAGTAGAAATTTATAGATTTCCTATATTACTTGGTTTAACATACAAATCCTAGCCAGCATTTTTCAAAACAAAAATCTCTTTCAATTTGTTATACAAAACAAAAATCCATGAACAAGAACCAAATCCTGATTAGTGGGCTGAAAAGAATAAGATGATATTAGGGAGTATACCAATACGATACTTGTGGAAAACAGGTACATGTGGTAAATCAGATATTTCCTAATTTATATAACCTTAATCCCCTGGTTGATGATACTAATACACATGGCTCGTGGGTGTGGAGAGGGTTATGCCAGGGTCTAGAAACAGTAAAACAACATTATTGTGTAAAAGTAGGTGATGACACTAATACTTCTATATGGAAGGCTAGATGGAAACCAAATAGGAACGAATTAACCTTCTGGGTATCAGTTTATGTCACGCAATATGAGCACCGTCGATCAACTGATTGACAAAGACAATAAGACTTGGAGTCATTCTACATATAGAGATTTGTTTGACGTGGATACTTCTAATGACATTTTAGCAATTAGAATTCCCTACTCTGAAAATGATAGGATTATATGGAAACCTGCAAGTAATGGGCTTTTTTCAGTCAAATCGGCTTATAGAGCTATATTAATATGTTCGGTTAGCAAACTAGTTTTTTTTAAACTATTCCTAACCGAACATGTCACTGTAACTTCCATTTAAACCATATTTTGATGATTTCTACTCAGTTTTCTCAATAAAAAACAAATTAAAAGTGATGGGTTTTTTCGATCGAACAAGTAACGTCAAGGAAAGAGAGAAGAAGAAGAGAAGAATATTTTTTTTCAAAACTAATTTTTTTTGATGCCCCTGCTATCTCTATTTTTTTTTTTTTGGTTAATGATTCATTTAAATTAGATGTATATATATGATTAGATTTATATAGTTATTAGGTTAGTTTTAATTTAAATTAAAGTAAAGGGTAAATGTATAATTTTCTAACTTTAGGATACCCCTTATAAGTATAGGGAAATTGGCTTAATAAAACCATGGTCCGAAAAAAAACCATAGTCCCCGAAAAATCGTTCACCAAAAAAGTGTCGTAGTTAAGTGTACAACTATCACAGACCACCCCATGTAAATCATTCACCAAACATAAGGGTCTCGTCCATTAGCATTATCCATTACATGATTCACCACATGGGCCTATTACTATGGCGACTAATGTGTATACCGAATGTTTCATGAAAAATGAGTTCCATAAAATAACAAACGGAACGAGAATTTAGTGAAGATCTCTCTTTTTCTTCTTTTTTTTTTTTATAGCATACGGCAGCTAGCATTTATGTTTATTCTTAAAACCACAAAACATTGAAACAGATTCATGAGTTATTACATAGAAGGCAAGCGAGCAACAAGCTGCGCCGCAAGCCCTTTTTGAATGGCAAACCCTATCCTCTTAAACACAAACTCTCTAGAATCGGGAGTCATGACATTCTTGTGCATGACTCTTTGAACTCTCGCTAGAGTCCAACCGCCTCCAGGAGCTAAATACCCAAAAGTGTCAAAGGCAAAGGGAATAAAAGCATGTCCATTATCAATACAAGCCTTTTCATGCTTCGTTATCTTACCCAAGGCAGCTTTCAAAGTCGCTTGTCCAACTGTGAAAGAGCCTTGCCCGATGCCTACTAATGGAGAAACCCCGGTAAGATCAACACACGTATGTTTTCCGTTGGCCCACCCAAAAATAAGAACATCTCATTGGCTCCGAGTGTTGATCCGCCTTCAAGAGGATCCGTCAAAAAGTTGACCGACGCCTCTTTCTTTGCCGAAATACCAGCCCTCCATAATACATCATATAAGATATCTCTCACATGATCATGTCTATATTTGAAACCAGGATCCACCTTACGAGTGAACAACATGTTCCCCATATGCGTCTAGGCGGCACTGTAATACAAGCGGGGCAACGAGAATCGAAGGGTATAGGGGGATCATTAACCTGTATTTAAGGATGCACCGATACTCCAAGGGGGACATCTTCCGTCCAAGGCCGTCAATCGGGATAGCGAGAAGAAAATCCTGCGCATGCGCCGCTTGTAGACACTCAAAAACTTTTTCATGTCTATCCGAAAACCCATAAACCCTACCCATATCTTTAACAACTTTACCAAAAAGAGCACTCGCCAGGTTGCTTTGTGCTTTAAGTGGGGCGGTGTCTTTATTGGTAAAACTACTAAAGTCTTGGTCGGGCAGATTTTCTTGTAAGGTTTTCAATGCCATATAAAAATTATCGTCCATACCTTCTACTCCACTATCCCTGAGTATGTGATCTTGCAATCCCCAAGATTGCACACGTGATGCAAGAAAGGCGTATTGTGATGCTTCCTTAGCCGTGTATAACCCAAGGCCTTCATATTTGATAGGAAGTGTAACTAGTCTCCATTGAATCTCCCCGAAAAACGGGCCTCCACACACAACGATTCCCTCTATCGCCTCCCTTAAGCCTCTATCAAAGATATCTACTGCCTCTGTAGTGTATCCCGGGAAACAAATTCGAAGGCCAAATAACAACTTAGAGATGCCCATACATGCACGCAGAAGTAATAACTCGCTCTGAGGATCACGTAGTTTAGACAAAATCTATAAAGTGACAAATTATTCTTGTCATGCTGGATTAGAGTCTTAGTCCAGTCAGGCTTATTATTAAACCAATCAAAACAAAGTAAATGAGTTCTTGCAAACTTAGCATCAGAATATGCCAAGTGATTGGCATCTCTATGAACATAAGTGTAAACCCAGAATTCAAAAGAATTTGAAATGTTGAGAGTATCTTGGACTAGGTTTTGGGTTGTCTATTTTATTGTTGTTGTCTTCCCATTGACTGCCAATATTACGTTTAAACAATCTTCCTCCAGGTGGATCCTTTTCCATCCCTTTCTTTGTGCCCATAGTACTGCCTCTAGTGAAGATCTATCACAGTGTCATTAATTAAGACTTGTGCGTGTGTACTAAAAATGAATCATGAAATTGAGTTTGGTGAAGATCTATCAGTGTCATGAAATTGAGTTTTAGAGGAGTAACAAATTAATCATGAGAATTAAGTGATCGTCTATCTCAGATGGCATGTATATAAGGTTACACAAAATTAAGTTAAGATATAGCCTAAAGCCAAAATAAAATGAAGCTCGTTATTGAAATAGTAATAAATATAAATTTCTATGATCGCATCAAAAGAAGAAAAAATAAAAAGATTTTATGATGTTGGAGTAAGTTGAAAAGTTTAAAATGATAGTACCGGATCAACTTGATTGTGGTATTAGTCTAATTACTAAGAATTCATTCTTCAAGTTTGAAGATAGGGGTGTACATGGTTCGGTTTGGTTCGGTTTCAGGCAAAACCAAAACCGAAACCAATACTCTCGGTTTCTAAAAATTGAAACCAAACCAATCCATTAACCATTGGTTTTTGGTTCCAATGGTTCTAGCCGGTTTCGGTTTTAACCACTTGGTTCCGGTTAACCAAGTAATCTGTCAGTTTTAGGGGACTGACCGTTAAAAAATAGAAAAAAATACACATGAATCAAAATGACATCATTTTTAATCGTATATAATTCCACATATAATTCAGTTTTAGGGGGCTGTGCTTATCATCTTCTCCATCATGTTCTAATACATCATCACATCAATAAATCACAGATCCAAAATCAAAACATGAATTAACTTATAATATTCTAATAAATCGACAGACGAAAAATTGATATCCAGAACTTTTCATCCAAAAATTCTCTAACTCATCTGCAATTCTGGAGAAAGGTACTCATGTTTCATAGACAGATCCATAGCACGTTTAAGTCGTTGATTCCTTGCATCAACCACTTCAACAGGTAGACGATTTAAAGCTTAATAAACAAAAAAATCGTCATATCGAAGACCTGTACAGATCCATTTCTTATTTAATATCCAAATCCATCAATGGATCATATAGATCGTCATATCGAAGACCTTTACAAAAAAATCCATCGATTAAATAAAAAAAAAAACCCTAATAAACAAAAAAAAAAATGAAAACACCATAATAAATCAAACAAAAATGAAATCAAATTAAGAAAAGAAAGAAACTAACCGTAGTGAGTGAGACGATTGGCGATGGCTTTCTTGTGAACACCAACAGTGTCGACGATTGACGATTGAAGGAGATTGACGATTGACGATTGGACTAAGAAATAAAGACGGAAGTTATTGGTTAAGAACGAAGAAGGAAGATGGGTTAGGGTACGATTGACGATTGACGATTGTGAACACCAACAGTGTCGACGCCATTGTTTCTCTCTCTCGAGAGAGAGATTAGATTCAGGAGAAGAATGAGAATGAGATAGAGAGAGGGAGAAAGAGAAAAAGAAAGAAGGAGGATGAATTATTATTAGGGTTGGGTGATTTTTATACCCTAATCTAATGGCTGTGATATAACATATCAAAAATCAACGGCAAAAACTAAGTGATCTAATATATCTAAGATCAACGGTTGAAACTAAGTACATAATTATTATCGGTTTAACCAATGGTTCTTGGTTCGGTTTTCAGGTGAAACCAAAACCAAACCAATAGTATCGGTTTTTCAAATTTTTTTACCAAACCAATCCAAATCTAAATGGTTTGGTTCGGTTTCTTGCTTATTGGTCTGGTTGGGTCGGTTTCCAATGGTTAACCGACACCATGTTCAACCCTATTTGAAGATATCTGAACGGGTGAACAATATACTAATTCTGTCTTGGATGGTTTTTACTTTTATGATTCGGACTTGGCAAGTGTTATCTCTTTAAACATTCATGTTAATTTGCTTTATGATTTTATTCATTTATTTGATTATTATTTTTCTTTGGGATATCTATGGATTTGCCTTTTTAAAAAAAAATTATTTGGAGGACCCAGTCATCTACGCCACCTAGATCATTTTAAAAATTATTTGTTGATCCCCATCCCGTCATCCCAACCCTAATTAGGGATTCGCCAAATCATTCGCGAATTATGCCGTACCAGTCGTTACCGAACTATACGGCCTATATGCCCGTCCGATTGAAACTATGAACCCTGTAGGTGAATTATATGAGCCTCCCGTCTTATACGGGATTCTGGCGATCCGAATTAAATTCGGGCCGTAGTAATTCGGCATAGGGAACTCCTAGGCTTTGACCCAATTATTTCAAAGTTTTTACTGGGCCTTTCTGATAGGCGAACTTTCATGGCCCAATGTCCCCTTTTCCTTCTTTTGCCCAAAACAACCGGTAGAGAGAGTCGAACCCCACAAGTACAACTCCCTGCAATCGCCTCATCACCACTGAACTGCCGGTTTGTTGATGCTAATAACATTTTATTAATAAATATATCATATTCTTCATACCACGGATCATATACTCCCTAATTTCCTTAAATTTATATATATTTTTATTATTATTACATGCCGAATTTTGTATCCCGAACTGATATCTCTTAAACGAATTATACACGTACGTATGCCGTTCCGATTTTGTGACGAATCACGAACGGTTGACCGGACTTTTGACCGAATTTAATTTTTATAAAACCGAATAATACACGTACGTTTGCCGTTCCATACGTATGCCGAATCACGAATTCCTAACTAGGATCCCAACAACAAGATCACATCTCACTCGATAAAATAAGGAATCCAATCTTCACTAGTAAGAAATGCACCTTACCCCTCGCCCGCACCATTGATGAAAAATGACGTGTTATCCGTTGCCTGTACTAAACAGCGAGATCTTCCCTTTTGTTTTCTTAGCAAGGGTTACAATTTCATATTTTCTCTGTTTCTGGAAAAGAGGTACTTTCTTTTTTCTTCATTTTAGCCTAAAAATAGGCCAAATTGAAAAAGTAAAAGTAACACTTTTCCAGAAACGGAGGGAGTATAACTTTATCAAGATAGATTTTTCTTTAATCAATTTGTTAAAATGACTTCGGGTAACAAATACAAAAACCGTTCAGCCAATAAAAGGGCCTTTTCAACAACTTCTCAATATACCCATAGTGCCCAAACAAAAGCGTCGTACATGGCAGTGCTATCGGTAGCACAACAATTACAAGTACACAGATGGGACTAGTTAAAAGAAGTTAACCAACGGTACTATTGGTTCACAAGAATATCGTTGAGAAACTTTAACATTTATGATGTCATTGCTTGACAATGCAATGCAACGAGAGTCATGCGATTGTGCTTCAAGGAGTGAGTCAAGTCAACGACAATCAACAATAAATATCACATAGATGCACATCGATCGGTTATAACTTGTGAAAATAAAAATAAACTATCAAGTTTTTTTTTTTAATCATGATATTTATTGAACTACTATAGGACCATTACAAGAGGGTATTTAATATCCGAAGATTCAAATACAGAAATTACAATAACATGATAAAGAAGCAGAATATGAGAATCAACCTCAGGATTAGGCTCGCATCGGGGATATGTGTTGCAAATGGAGGGGTGGAGCTGAATGAGGTTGTCAAGGTCCATATGCCTTTGACGAATGTTTTCCACAAGAAAAGCTGTACTGTTGATGGACATGTTTGAGTCCATAGAAACTTGGGTATTGGTGATGGGTTTCGATGCAGATGATCCGAGATAATAAACAATCCGTCTTGTTTTTCTCCAACGTTAATCATAGCTTCAACCTGAGTTTTTAGCTGTGAATGTGATTGACGTAGTATCCAATCTTCTGATCCTGAGGATTTAGTAAAAGCTAGTAGTTCTATTACAATTTTTACTAGACTAAAACCAGAAAAAAACAGAGATACAACTAGCAAGCTACTAACAAACTACTACTGCTAAGTAGTTACTAAGTTATTAAACTGAAAAAATCCCTGAAAGGAAATACAGACGCGACCTACACTTGAACTATGCTGAAAGGTAAAGTACAATTGAACTATGCTGAGAGGTAAAGTACAAAGAAACTGAAAGAAAATAACAAGAAAAGGTGATTGATTCATCGACCCATTTGCATATAAAATTGGGTTTGTGCATGCTTGCTGTTGTGATATATAAAGTAGACATGATGTTTCGAAATATTCCTTGGATTGCTATTAGTTCATAAGTTATGCACCAATACTAACAATTATCCAAACTTGAGGGAAGAAACGCCAATGTAGCTGAGGATGGGAGATGGAATGCTTTGGCTGAGATTCCCAAAAATGGTGCATAAACTGTAAAATACTGAACATGAAAGACAATGATGCTCGAATGATGTTTCAAAGGTTAAGGTGTAACAATGTTATCCCAGAGACTAGAAAAAGATGAACCCATTTTAAAAACTTCCAAAAGAACCTACACTAATCAGAAAAAACACCTACCAAGAAAGATACAATCCTAGGTAGACAACAATAAACATAGGGGAATAATTAAATCTTAGCAATCAAGACAGAAATTCAAAACACATTACACAAAACAGCACCAATCAAAAGATACAAGGCAGTGAGATTAAAACAAAAGGAAAGAAACCACCAACACAACTAACTAACTAAGACTAAATTTAATCTGGTGGTGAGAGAAACATGCCTTTAAACAATCAAAAGAAGAACATTAGGATAAAACAGGACACAATCAGGGTGCTTCACTAGCCCAAGAAAAATAAGAGGGAATCAAACAAGAAAGCTAAGACTGAATACAATATAAACAAAAGGAAAAACAGGGTATTGAAAAATCAAGGTTTAAAGAAATAAAAAGGGAACTTTTGGTTCAATCTGATATAGGTACGCAAATAATTTGCTCAAAAGGGTTTAAAGAAAAACATCAATAAAAATCAGTAGTCTCTGGGCATAACATGGCCTAACTGAAGCTTAATGATTAGATTTAGCATCAAGGTATGAGATTAAAGGAATATGGATAGAAGCCACAATCGAATCTTGGACTTCTCTAATGAAGAGATTAAGGGGTTATCGATCTGAAAAGTTACCTCTCAAAAGTAGATATGAAGACAAGGAGGGGTAAGGTTATTTATGAATACTCAAGCCTTGGAATTTCAGACGATATCCAAACCCTTCATGCATCACAAGCTAAGCAAAATCAAATATTTTAGGATTGAAGGCGGTATTGTGAAATCAGCAAGCAGGCCATCCAATTTAATTTAAAAGACCGATGAATCGAGGATTTAGCCGATGAGATAGGCTAAATCCATGGCGGTTGATTTAGGGTTTTGATGGGGAAGATGGTTTAGGTTTTTGAATTTCTTTCTCTGATTTCTACTATACACAAACCAATCTAGTAGATATATAAACTAATATATGTGGATT
This sequence comes from Papaver bracteatum, assembly GCA_023529315.1. Lineage (NCBI taxonomy): Eukaryota > Viridiplantae > Streptophyta > Magnoliopsida > Ranunculales > Papaveraceae > Papaver > Papaver bracteatum. The sequence continues at coordinate 1,088,628 of JAJJWX010004350.1, forward strand.
GTACTGGCACTGCTCAGATCTGAGAAGATCTGAGCAATTAAGCTTGACGGGATAGAGTTTTCTCCCTTACCGGAAATCTCCTATCTAGAGGAGAGAGAAGCTTGACGGGATGGTAAAATCTTTTTTTAGACTATCAAGTTGGGTAAAAGGTATAATACAAATGTTTATTCATTTATTTATCAAAAATTCTTAATACACTACAAAAAAAAAAAAATCGTAAACAAAATCGTCTGTAAAAGTTCTCACAAATACAGGACTTCCTGTTGTCTTCCGTGGGACCCACAAAAAACTATGTTTGTGCGGTCTAAAGATTGTCCAATAGGACGGTCTATTTAGAAGCATTGTTTATTTATTCACAAAATTGGTTAAAAAGACCAAAATCAACAATTCATGAGTGAAAAGGATTTGTAAGATTTGATATTGTTGAAATGGACAAGGATCCAAAAGATACTTTTCAAATATCCTGACATGGGTATTCTGCCCAAGTATTTATTTCTTATCATATGCAACTGACCAACATACTCTCCTTTCTTTACATGATTAAAAATATACGTGTCTTTATCATTTTTCCACAACATAATTGGTTTTTCTAATAGAATGTAAAAGACTATTACTAAAACTGAGTTTAATATAATTATAAGCTCTCATTTTCGCACCTACTCAGAGCTTCTACATACACATAATTACAACCATTTCAGTTGACTATCGAGTCCAAATGATGTCATCACCAGTCCACTTACTTCCACGATAACCATTACTTCATGAATAACAACAACACCAACTTATACTTGAACTCGATCTATTTACGCTAGCATTTCATAAGTCTACAGCACCACTATCCATTTGGACTTCGCAGACCACCAGTAATTTCTATCACTTCCTCCATTGCATTCAAACCATTACACCACCACCATTATCTTGAGTGAATAATGGAGAAATGAATTCCAGTTGTTCATTTACACAGTACCTACGACAAAATTAATACATGATTAACTGCACACATACATAGAGAAGTGAATAAAGGTAATCATTTTGTAAGCTCAATTATGTATTAAACATCTCAATATATTCATTGTTGGCTCTCAATTATGTGTGAATGTGTAATTCATGATGAAAATGGTTGCAGTATAGTTTAGACATGGATGAATCCAAATTCAACCGAATGTAAAACAGGACAAAACTGGTTTCATCTTCGTTTAGACATGTGTAACAAAATTCAATACAATGTTAAATAGGATGGAACTGGTTTCATCGTAGTTTAAACATGAGTGAACCTGAATTAAACCCAATTTTAACAAATATGAAAATAAGTTCATTTTAGTTAAAAAATAGATGAAACTGAATTCAACCCAATGTAAAATAGGATGAAACTGGTTTCATCTTCGTTTAGATATGGGTGAAACAAAATCTAACGCAATGTAAAACAGGATGAAACTGGTTTCATCCCAACCTAAATATCATTGAAACCAAATTCAAATTTAAAACATGATGTAACTGGCTTCATCTTAGTTTAAACATGGGTGAAAACAAATTCAACCCAATTTAAAACAAGATGAAACTGCTTTCATCCACATCAATCAGTATGATGTAAGAAGCTATTACTCCCATAAACATTAAAATTAGGACCAGATGCAATAACACACTAAAATAAGTTATTAAGTGCATTACAACAACCAGATGCAAACAAGTTTCATCTGATACAGATAATCATAAAGTGATTACAACAACACACTAATTTCAGTAGTATTAATTAGGTTAGAATCATCATGGTACTGCAAGTATATAACTCAAATCAATTTGTACAAAAATAAAGAAAACAACCCAGTTACATCCAATTAGAATCAACCAATTCAACAACTCAATCATACAATTCTGAAAATAAAATAAAATCACAGTTAGGGTTTCAAAACTTACGATTCTAAGAGATGTTTTATGTAATTAATCGATTGAAACCCTAAAAATCTTTCATGTTGTAGTTAGTATTTGGTGTTTGAAGTCGTTGGAGAAACCAATTTTCAATTTCAATAATGATGACGATTTTACTGTTGATGGCGCAGACGGAAAGATGAAGATACTGAATTTGTGATGTTACTTATGATGGTGAAAGATGATAATACTGGACAAAGATGATGAATTTCAACAACGAAGAAAGATGATGGTGGTGGAGAAAGAGAACGGTGGCGGAGAAAGAGAAGGCGAAAGATAAGATTTTGTTTGGAATGGTGGAGAGAAAAAACATCGATGTATTCTATCTATTGAGAAGATTTCTTAAAGGGTAGTTATGTCAGTTTCACATTAAAATATATCCCTTCCATTTCACCATCAAAAGCTTACTCTTCCATCTGAACCGGGAATTGTCCTTTTCTGGCCAAATGACCCAATTTCTCATATTTATTTTATCAACAAAACAATATATATGGTTATTGAGACTCATGTATTCTAAATGATTGATCATAAAAACCAAGTATTAGGAAATAACAAATGGAGCATAAAAATTAAATGAACATTCATTATCTCATACTTATGTAGGCAGATATATAAGTTGGGTGGTGCAGAAAACTTTCAATCTTACAAATCAGTTTAAGCATAAGTTAAAACGAAATGCAACCTATTATTGAAATCTTCACCGGAGTGATTTAAATAAAATTTAAAATGTTGGAGTAAGCTGGAAAAATGATAAAATGATGACAAAAATTAATCCCAACAATGTGATGTGCTACTTTTCTATTTCAAGACGAAAAGGATAACTACGTTAAGTTATCTACTAATGTCACGAATGGAACTAGTTTAAGAAACTAGGCATGGAATTATCCTTATGAAGATATGTTTTGATGGAAACTATCATAAACACATCGGTCTTTGACGCTTTATATTTAGAGGGGTTTTTATTTTGTTAAAGTTGTTCCTAAGAATTTTTGGATTGGTCAATCAAAACATATGGTAGAATGTAACGGAGAATATAGTAACAAAAATATAAAAGGTAAACATATTGCTGATGCATCTAGCGTCACGTCAAAACAGAAACGTTTTTTTTTTTATCCGTTGCAAAGGGAATGCCTCGTCCAACCCCACCCGTATTTATTGGGGCGACCGAGCGAAGCGAGGGAGGACCTCATATATGGCGACTTTGTGTCACATGGGACATGACTTTTTTTTTCCAATTTCACAAAAAAGATTGGATTTGGTTCAACGATGAAAAGACCTCACTGCCCCTCTAAATAAATTTTTTTTTCCTTTAGATATTTTCGTAAATAAACCCAAGAGGAAGTGCAGTAAGGTATTGGATATTTTTGTAAATAAATCAAAAAGGAAGGACAGTAAGGTATTAGACATTTTCAAAAATAAACAAAAGGATGAGGGCAACTACATATAAAAGCCAAATTTTATTTAAATTCCATATATATCCTATTTCTTTAGGGGTATAATTGACAACCAAACTTTAAAATAACATATCTAAAAATCTGTGCCTTGGAATTTTACAAATTTTATCTCGTTGGAAAGCTAATAAAAAAACCTATCCAACGAGCACAAACAACAATATCAAATTTAGAGTTTTACGAAAAATTCGGAGGTATTTATCATTTTAGGCACAATTTTGAAAGGATACATAATACTTTATATAACCATATTTTGGTTTATTCATCAACTAATTTTCCTTTGCAACTAATAAAACGATGTACTCTCCCCGTTTCAAGAAATATGATACTTTCATTTTAGGCACAATTTTTTTTTACAGTCCAATTATAACAGTGTTTCCTTTTCTCTTCGTTCGGCCCTCCCCACCGTGGCAGCGGTCATCTAGTTTAGGTGAGTATCAATTTTTTTGGCACAAATCTTTTGGAATCAAAAAGATGCATTGACGTCATGTTTTACCAATGTTCTTCTTCCCACTGGGGACATAAACTGAGTTAGCTACCCAATTATTTTTCTCCCAAACACAACTTTTCAATGTTTAATCAATCAATTAATAAAGATAAGTAAGTTAATGTTTTAGCTGTTGAACAGTTAGAGCATCACCAGGGGAATGACTCTGAATTTGGTTCAAAGCCTCTCTGGCGACATTTATAGAATGGTTAAATGTTACCAAAAGACATTTGTTGCAAAATGTCCAAAGAGTGCGCATAGAGTAACCAGACAGTGAAATACTATGCTCTTGCTGTATCTATGTGATTCAAATTTCAAATTTTATTTTATCTTACTGCTGTATATTTCAATCTTTTGAATTTTGATATCCCGAAAGAAAATTCCAAAGCTTTGCAGTCCGGTCCTAACACGTGTCTATTGAGGCCTTCAGTCGTGCAACATTACTAGCTTTTAGTGCGCCTCTGACATCATTGATTAGCTAGCTATATGAGCCATTCGGTCATAATTACGGGACCATGTGCGGAACCACAAATTCAACGGCAGCAGTTTTGGATTCGAATATCTTGGCCAACCAAAAGTGCCGTAGATAAGTGCACAACTATCATAGACCACCACATGTGACCATTAAAATCATAAGGGTCTCTTCCATTAGTACTATTCATTTCATCATCTTCTTCTTCTACCTATCGCCGATTTTGTTTCTGGAATTGCTTCAACAATGGGTGGTTGCACCAACAATGGAAGAACCGGCAGCGTTTGCCATGTCGTAGCGATGCCGTATCCAGGAAGAGGACATGTCAACCCAATGATGAACTTTTGCAAACTTCTAGTATCAAAGATGGGAGAAAACATCAAAATTTCATTTGTGGTTACTGAAGAATGGTTTGGTTTCATCGATTCAAATCCACGGCCGCCACAGATTCAGCTGCGTACAATCCCGAATGTCATACCTTCAGAACTAGTCCGCGCGTTAGATTTTGCAGGTTTCGTTGAGTCAGTGTTTTCGAATGTTGAAGCTCCAGTCGAGCAGCTCATGGACAAACTTGAACTCGAGTCCCCTGTGATGGCTATTATTGCCGATACGTATTTGGCGTTGGCGGTTAACGTTGGGAACCGGAGGAATATTCCGGTGGTTTCGCTTTGGACTATGTCCCCGTCTGTGTTCTCCGTTTTCTATCATTTTGATCTATTTGTTCAAAATGGGCATTTTCCGGTGGATTTATCAGGTAAGAGCAGTTTTAGTAGTTAAATTTGGAAAATCAAAATATTTGCAAATTAGTAGAAATTTGATTGTTGCCTTCTATGTAGAGCGAGGAGACGAAATGATAGATTACATTCCCGGAATCACTCCGACACGATTATCGGACATGCCAACAATCTTCGACGGGACTGGTCGGAAAGCGTTCGGCCGTGTCGTGGAAGCATTCGAGTTAGTACGGAAAGCTCAATGTGTTCTCTTTACTTCCTTCCACGAGCTTGAAGCCCAACTTGCAGAAACTTTAATGTCAATACTCCCTTTTCCTGTCTACTCCATTGGACCTGCAATACCTCATCTCCCTACTGCAGTTGACAATAGTAACAAGCCGGACTACTACTTGAAATGGCTAGATGCGCAACCGAAAAGTTCCGTCTTATACGTCTCATTGGGAAGTTTTCTATCGGTTTCAAAGGAACAAATGGAGGAGATTTTAGCTGGGTTACGCGACAGTGGAGTTCGGTATTTGTTCATATCACGGGGAGACACTTCCGGCCAAGAGGGTTCTTTGTCCGACGAGGAGATGAAGAGTACTAACAGTTTAGTAGTGCCGTGGTGTGACCAACTCAGAGTTCTGTGCCATTCTTCTGTGGGAGGGTTCTGGACTCATTGTGGATGGAATTCAACACTAGAAGGAGTTTATTCAGGTGTCCCAATGCTAACTTTTCCTATATTTTTCGATCAGATTCCGAATAGAAAGTTAATTGTAGATGACTGGAAAGTTGGGATGAAGGTAACCGGAGCAGATAAGTTGGTTACACGTCACGAAATCGCAAAGATTGTTGAGAAGTTCATGGATTTGGATGATGGCAATGAAGAATGCAAAGACATGAGGAGAAGATCCAATGAACTGAAAGAGAGCTGCAAAAAAGCATTAGCGGAGGGTGGATCATCTGATAACAACCTTAATGCATTTATTAAAACCATTTTAAAGGTGGCTTAATTGCGTCATGCTAATTAACATATAACAGAGGAAGTTTCAATTGTCCACGTGTTTAGAATTTCTGTCCTTAAAATAATTTTAATGCATTACGCATCGGATTTCATTTTTGGCACTATCAAAATGAGAAATGTTATTACAGAGATAATGAATATTATTACACAGAAGTGTTTCGGTAAGATACAAGAATATAGAGAGGGGGTATTTATACATTGACTAGTACTGGTCAAGTCAACAATACTTGACCTACATATTTGACATATCCTAATACACCCTCCTCAAACATTATAGGCATACACGGTAACAGTTTGAAAAGAAACTAGAACATTAAACACTCAACAAGAGCCAAAAGAGAAAAAGAAAAACAAGATCACTCATCCAACAAGGACCAGAGTGACAACAAACTGAAAAGTGCTCAACAAGAGCCAAAGTAAAAACAAGAGCACTCATCCAACAAGGACCAGAGTGAAACATAAGACCAATATTAAAAATCACCAATTGTAGTTTCAGAAGTATTAGAGCTTGCAGAAGTAGTAGTAGTAGTAGCTGTAGTTGTAGTAGTGGTAGTAGTTGAAGAAGAATCATTTGTAGCAGGAAAATGAAGTAAACCAGACAGTAATCTTGAGAAGGTAGGATAACACAAGCCTTTAGTGAAGACATCTGCTCCTCAGAAATAATGTGACTAACCCTGAGAGTTCCATCTTCCACAAGTTCTCTTATAGTATCATAATCTGCTTCCACATGCTTGGTCCTAGCATGGAAAACAAGGTTTGAAGCCAAACATATAGCACTTTGATTATCACACTTTATTTGCAGAGGATATGAAACTGAAATGTGAAGTTCTGACATAATGTAAGTGAGCCATTGTAATTCTGCAGCTGCTGAAGTAAGACATTTGTACTCTGCTTCAGCTGAACTTCTAGAAACTATAGGTTGTTTCTTTGAAGACCAATAAATAGCAGAAGAACCCATGAAAACAACATAACCAGAGGTTGACCTTCTTGTATCAAGGAAACCAGCCCAATCCGAATCAGTATAGGCTAACAAAGAGTGAATATCCCCCCTTTTCAAAGAAATACCAACTCCTATAGTCCCTTTAAGATATCTTAAAATTCCCTTGAATAAAAAGCATGTGTTGATCAGTAGGGGCATGCATGAATTGTGAAACATAATTCACTCCAAAGCAAATGTCAGGCCTAGTGTGTGTCAAATATTGAAGATTGCCTACAATTGTTCTGTACTCTAAAGGATCAACTAACATCACTCCATCATTAATAGAACATCTCTTACCCTTAGTCACAGGTGTATCACAGGGTTTACACTCAAGCATGTGTGCTTTTCTTAACAGTTCTAGAGTATATTTTTGTTATGACAGAATAATAGTAGTATCAGTTCTATAAGCTTCAATTCCCAGAAAATAATGAAGATTACCTAGATCCTTCATAGAAAATTCCTTACTTAATGTAACAATCAACTTTTGAATAAGTAAAGTAGAACTACCAGTCATCAAGATGTCATCAACATATAATAAGAGCACCAGCATATCAGATTCAGTTGTATAGATGAACATAGAATAATCATTCACAGATTTAGTAAATCCACATTGAATTAAGAAGGCACTAAATCTTTGAAACCAAGCCCTAGGCGCTTGTTTCAATCCATATAAAGACTTCTTAAGATGACATACATGATTGGGAAATTCAGGGTTTACAAAACCTGGGAGTTGCTTCATATATACATCTTCAGATAAATATCCATGTAGAAAAGCGTTAGACACATCTAACTGTTTGACTGCCCAACCATTTGTAACAGCTAAAGTAAGGACAACTTTGATTGTTGTAGTCTTAACCATTGGTGAAAAAGTCTCACCAAAATCCACTCCATCATGTTGATTGTAGCCTAGAGCAGCAAGTCGAGATTTAAGCATATCTATAGTTCCACCTGCCTTAAGTTTAACCTTATAGACCCACTTACAACTAAGAATGTTCATGCTTAACATAAGACCAAGTATCATTCAGTCTAAGAGCTTCTATTTCATCCTTCATTGACCCTACCCATTGCACACTTTTAGAAGCTTCCTTAAAAGATTTTGGCTCAGTAATATGGTCCAATAAACAAGTAAAAGCACTAGAAACTGGATGTTTAACTGAATGATTGAGTACAAAATCAGAATTTTTTTTTTTTAAATACCTCTCATAGACCTAGTAACAACAGGAGTAGAAGAAATTGAAAAATAATATGTTGGTGTTGAAGGAAGAAGAACAGAATATGAAGATGTTGCAGGAGAATGTAAACTGATAGTATCATTTGAAGAAGATGCATAGAAAAAGGAACTTTCATCAAAAATGACATGTCGTGAAATATGATTTTTTCGAGAAACAAGATCAAAGCACCTATAACCCTTGTGGAGAGGGTTATACCCAATGTCTGGCCTCATAAGGACCTATAATGACCAAGATAAGGAAAACATGTTGAGCCAAAAACGCGTAAAACAAAATAATCAGGTTAAAGGAAAAAGAACCTCATAAGGAGATTTCATTGATAAAACAGGTGTGGGAGTTTTGTTTATAAAAATTTGGCAGTAAGAAAAGCATCAAACCAGAGAAACTTAGGACAAGATGAATGAAAAAGAAGCGTATTACCTATTTCTGTGATATGGCGATGCTTTCATTCTGCAAGGCCATTCTGCTCATGAGTATTGGGACAAGATAATCTGAGTTGAATACCTTGTGAATCTAGGAATTTGTTTAAAAACAACTTTGGAAAGTTCACAAGCATTGTCAGTTTGAAAATAATGTATTTTTGTTGAAAATAAATTCTCAGTAAGATTTTTAAAATGTTTGAAACACTGTAAAGCGTCAGTCTTTAGTTTCATAGGATAAATCCAGTGAAATCTACTGGGATCATCTATAAAAACTATATAATACCTATAACCAACAAAGGATGATATTGGTGATGCACCCCAAACATCACAATGATTAAGAGACAAGGGTTTTGATTCATGAGTGTCAGACAGAGAAAATGGTAAGCGTTTGCTTTTGACAATTTGACATGGATGACAAAGAGAATCAGCAAACTCAGAGTTCAGAGTAATAGACTTGTTAGAGTTCAAAAAATGCACAATGCTTTTAGCTGGATGACCTAATCTATTATGCCAAGTAGTAGATGAAGCAAGCATAGTAGAAAAAGATGTAAAATGAGAATTTGAGCTAAAAGACAAATTGTGAATTGGATACAAGTTATTGACCATATTACTCTGTTCCAAAATTGTGTGAGAACTTAAATCTCTAATTTCATAACTCCAAGGGTCAAACACAAAATAACAGCAGTTGTCTCTAGTAAACTGAGCCAATGTGGTCAATATCAGTCATATCGGCCGATATATCGGCGAAATATCGGATATCACTCTGGATGGATACGAGAAGTAGTATATCGGAGATATGATATCTTCCCGATAATATCGGTCGATATAAGCCGATACGAAATTTTTACGATAATCCGGTATTGGTAAATTAGTCGTTTTAGGTAAAGATTAAGGATATTTTCCCAATAATATCGGCCGATATCTATAATGACTCATATGATTTTGATTAAAATTGTAATATCCTTGTTTAATTACCATTTTAGGTAGTAAACTTTAAAGTTGTTGAAGTTACTCTCCTGTTTCTAGTTTGAACTTGTTTAATAATCATTTTAGGTAGTGAACTTTAATGTTATTAAAGTTACTATTTTGTGTTTTTGATAAAATTAATGGTATCTATTATATCTTACCTGAAAATGTTTGTTGTAAACTTATAATCTTAAAATTTGGAAACGATATTATACCGATATTACAACGATAATATCCCCGATATAAAGTCGAATCAGTGTATCGGTCCCGGCCGAGATAAACCGATATCTGATATTAACTACATTGAACTGATATACTGACAATAAGTTTTGAGCAATTTATGGTACCACTAAAATATTATTTAGTTTAAAATCAGACGTAGAAGTGTGCAGAATAGAGCTACCAGTTTTAGAAATGGCAAGAGTCTTACCATTGCCAACAACCACCTTGTCTTTTCCATCATATGCAGAAGTATTATGTAGAAGTGTAGATTCCCCAGTCATATGTCTAGAAGCCCCTGAGTCAGAAATCCAAGTTGCATAAGATGAAGGGTCATCAAACATAGCTGAGTTAACATGAACTCTACTGAAAGATTGTTCAACATTGTTCACACTAGCAGCATTAGAAGACTGAGTATTAGTAACAAGTGGGTGATATCTGAAGAAACACCTGGTTGCAAAATGACAAGTTTTCCTACATATTTGACATTCAACTGTTGATAAATCCACAAAAGATATTCTTTCAACTCCATCAGAAACATCACCACTTGATCTAGTAGACCCAACACCATTCTTAAGAGTAGAACCATTCTTTAAAGTAGAGCCATTCTTGAAATTCTTTGATTTTCCCTTGCCAATTTTACCACCATTATGTGTATTCCTTCCATAGAAAGTTGTAGGATTTGTTGAATCAAAACTAGACCCATCTTCTTGAACTTGATTTTGATCACTAATCCACTTCTCATGAGTTAACAACCTAGCCTTCAATTCACCAAATGTGTAAGGTGTTTCACGATTTTGAGCATCTATAACAAAAGTATCATAGTCTCTACCAAGACCATTTAGTGCATACATCATAATGTCAGAATCAGATACTCTCATTAATGGATGTAAGATAATCAGTAATTGTCTTCAAATTATGTAAGAAAGCAATAACAGTCAGAGACCCTCTTCTTAACCCATGTAATTGATTGCGTAACAAATTACGTCTTGCACCAAATTGAGACCTAAAACTAGTTTCAAGATATTTCCATATCTGTCTAGCAGAACTTATTCCAAGAACATCCCCTGAAATTAAGGGGGTAAATGTTGCTTTAAGACAACTTCAACAAAACGATCTGCCTTTATCCAATAAATTCATCTTGGATTAACAATGTTAACACTATTGACACAAACTTCAGAAGGAGGTTCAACTATTTCACCATTGACATAACTGTAAAGATCCATAGAAATAAGAACTGATTCGAACTGATCACATCAAAGAAGGAAATTTGTATGATCTAATTTCATGGAGATAAAATTGCATATGTTATTAAAAGGTTATTGAAAATAACCTGAATCTCCATTGTTTGAAGCAGTGGAAATAGCAGCAGCGGAAGGTAAAGAACCATCTTCTTGATTCAAATTTTGTTGTGTATGTGAGGGATTATTCATCGTTCCTCTAGTAACCGGCATTGAGACGAACTTATTTGAGAAACAGTAAAAAGATGAAGAAAACCCAATCAAGATCTCAAACTTCGAACATGTGAAAAAGTACAGAATCAAGACTTGAAAATATCAGAAAATTGAATGAATATGTATTTGATCATGAAGAACAACACAAAACTTCTCTAAAATTTGTTGATAGATTTGCTGTAGAGAAAATTTTCGGACCGACCCAATGATACCATGAGAAATGTTGTTACAGAGATAATGAATATTATTACACAGAAGTGTTTCGGTAAGATACAAGAATATAGAGAGGGGGTATTTATACATTGACTAGTACTGGTCAAGTCAACAAGACTTGATCTACATATTTGACATATCCTAATAGTGTCTGGATAAAATAATGCTACGGGGACTTGCAATGTCTGTTTAAAATAATTCAACTTTATGTTTACCACAAAATCAGGGCAGAAAAAAATATTTGGCAGGAAAAAGCTAGAGCAGATCCATTAGTAAACTGAACAAATCTTGATATTTCTCCTTGTTACGGAAGTAGTTGGTGAGGGTCAAACTCAGGCAAGTGACCATGGAAAGCAGTTGTAGATTCAAGAGGCGGCAGCACGTGGTAGCGATGCCTATCCAGTAATAGGAAAAATCAATCCTATGATGAACTTGTGCAAGCTTTTAGCAACAAAATTTTCACTCAAGGATGATATAAGAATCAGTTTTGTTGTTACAGAAGAGTGGCTTGGAATCCCCGGATCCGAGTCAAGACTTCCGCCTCAGTTTCAGCTCCGTTCGATTCCCAACGTGATATCGTCCGAGTTGGTGTGAGGATCCGACCATAAAGGTTTCTTTGAAGCTGTCCAAACAAAGATGGAACATCCATTTGAGCAAGTCCCAGACCATTTACAACAACATGATGATCCGAGCGTGGTGGTCACAGCTATTATAGGTGACACCTTATTGCCATGGGCAGTTTCTGTTGAGAATCAGAAAAATATTCCTGTGGTTTCGCTTTGGACGACGTCGCCTTCTTTGTTCTCTATCGTCTATCACATTGATATTCTTGCTCAGAATGGTCATTACCCAGTTGATTTTTCTTCAGGTACTCCAATTTTTAGTTTTCAGTAAAAGTAGTCATTTATTAAGCTTAGCTAGTGCTTAATGATTCGTGCATATATGTATTAGGGTTAATATATTTCTTAATGGATTTTAAATGAAAACTAAGATTAATGGGGAAGAAGAAAAAAATAGTGGTAATAGTTTATAGGTGGTAAATAGGAAAAATAGAATCGAAACCAATATTACTTTAGAAATTCTAATGAGGATGGTAAATATGAAAACTGTGAGTGTCAAATAGGTGAAGCCAAAATAATAGTGCCTCCTTTCCAAAAGTATTTGGTTATGGAGATTCATATATGCTAAATGATTGATCATGAAAATAAAGTATTAGGAAATAACAAATGGATCATAAATATTAAATGAACATTAATTATCACAAACAACCTTAGGTAGGAGATATATAAGGTGGTGGAGCAGAAAACTTTCAATCTTACATATCAGTTTAAGCATAAGCTAAAACGAAATGCAACATGTTGTTGAAATCTTCATTAAAGCGATCTAAACAAAATTTAAAATGTTGTAGTAAGCTGGAAAAATGATAAAATTAAACAATGAAAAGAAATTGATCATTGTAATAGGGCGATCACTATTTTTTTCCGAGATGAGAGGGGTAATTACGTTAAATTATGTAATGCCATCCATTTATAATTGTGGGTTGGGTCATCTGTCCTTTACCATAACTGAGAACCGAATTACCCTTATAAATGCATAGACAGTTTTGGTGGAAACTATGCACCTATCTTTTACTCTTATATTTATTTTGTAAAAAGTTATTTGCAAGAATTTTCATATCGGTTAATAAAAATGTATCGCAAAATATAATAGCACTACTGCTTTGATCAAGAAGAATAATGAAGAATACATTTACAAAAACATAAAAAGTAAACTTACTGCTGATGCAGCTCGCATCACGTCAAAGCTAAAGAGAACGCCTCGTCCACGTTCATATGCCTTCTAGAGATGCTGTCACACCGTGGACACCATAGTGCATGCACTTATTAGTGACGGCAGTAACCAGTGTATTCTTTGATGCAACGTCTCTTTTTAAAGACCTTCCTTTCCAAATGAAAAGCAGAATTTTATGAGGTAATTTTTCACCCCCACAAAATTTTCCAACATCTTAGCATTGCTTGTTGTATCCTCCATGAGACCATTAAGATGTCATAGGCAACGTGCGTGTTATATTAGTTATGTATTGTTAAAACTGCAGCAACGAGAAAAAGAGAGGAATAAAAAGAATCCAGAAGTTAGAGTTTCAAGCACAAAGTGTGCTTCCACATCCTCAGAAAACTGACCCTGATCTGTTTTATGGATATGCTTCACCAAAAGAATCCCCTTACGTGACCTGTGGATCCTAACATGGTTCTCAAGATTTTCCTTATTCTTCACCTAAAACAGACTCAAACCTTCTACTCAACACTGATGCACCAATACATTGTAATTCTAATTCAAATGTTATTGGAAATGCTAATGGATAGGATGGAGTGGGTGTGAAAAGGGCAAAAAAGCTTAGAAAGGCAGCACAAGATGCTGCACAATCATCAACTTTATAATTCAACCTTCAAGATTATTTTGAAAAACAAGAGAATAATGACATGGATAAGTTAGTTGAACGTAAGAAAATGGATTCAAATACGAAGAAAGGTCGAAAGAAAGTTGAAAAATATTTTTAATGCACATATGTAAGAAATAATGGGAATGGATGATAACATTCGATAAATCGAATGTCTACATTGGTATTGTGAATGATTTGAATCAATGAATGATTATTAGAAAAGATGATTTGGGTTACAGGATAGACTTGAGTTTTATACTCATCTGAATTCTTCTCTCGACTCTCCAACACTCTCACGTGTATAACACACATACACAACCTGACCATCTCTCATTACAGACCCCTACAGCAGTACAGCTATCTATGCTATTAATGGACACTTCCAATATGAATCGGTCACAATTGCAGTTCTTGCAAGATTAATTTGATGAAATTCAAGCTCAAATGGCCCATCAATGGTCACCATTCGACAATGATCTGGGGAAGAAGATTTCTTAGAGAAGGACATCAATAATGCCCATCTAATTTCATAACTCCAAGGGTCAAACATAAATATAATTCGAAATATGTATGGGGTTAAAAGGTACGGAAAATCAAGTAAAATTAAAGATCAACCATTGATTTGATCTAAAGATTTGCATCCAGACGACACTAAAGCACATGCTCATGCGGAGGTAATGCCATCGAGTGTGTGTGAAAAGACGATTCATTGTCTTCGGCTGATATTTTGTACCTATTGTATCACACTTACCTTCCTAAATCTGGTTCAGGAACAAATTGTTCTGGTTCAAATTCTTAGGTACTTTCTAGTTTGTACTACTGCCACCAACACCCTTGTCATAAGCTTCATAAGAAGCATCGACTAAAAAATCCAGAAAATGAGTCTTACAGGTATTGGTTAAATCCAATTATAATGGGACCCCCTGCTAATACTACAAGTCAAGAAACCCTGATCTGCTACTACATATTCTTTGACACAATGCCAGAGAAGATGTGATTATCAAATGGACATTTTTATATCCCAATGTCACCCTTTCTATCAAAATGAAAGATAAAGAGTAACATAACTCATATCGATACAGAAAATGGGTTATTTGTCCAAAAAAATTAAACCATGATTTAAATGGACGAGTAAAAATTAGTATGGGTGAAATGGACAAAAAAAAAATAGCAAGGATGAAACTGGATTCCAATCGGGTGGGATCGATCATCGTAGGGGTTATATTAAGAATTGATCGTTAGTGATGATGTTGTTAGTTTATAATCAAAGAAGGTTCAATGGTGATGTTGATATTTAGTCGATGTTCCTAAGATGTTGTATCAATGAATGAAAGAATTTAGGGTTTGTGTATAATTGAAGTTGCTGCTAAATTGAAGTTGTATTATTGTTTTGAAGAACTAAGGTGTTAGTGGTTCTGTGAAGAGTTAGGGTTTCACTAGAATTGCAGGGAGGGTTCAAAAGATGAAATTGATACTCTAAAAGATCAATTGAAGATGGGTTTTGTGTATTGACAGTAAAAGAGAAGATTTAGCATCTTATTTTCGATTCACAAAGAAGAATTGAAGGGTTAGGGTTTGTCGTGAGTTGATACTGATTATCACAATAAATTCAGTATGAAATTGAATAATTGAGGTTTGGTTTTAAGAGTATGATATGAAGAAGAAGATGGTTATACTAGTATGAGGATTCAATTTCAGAGGCGAGTATGAATTAGTTAGGAGAGATGGGCGGGTTTGGGAAACCGATTGGAATGTGGTTAGTATAAAGTGTAGAGATGTTGGCCATTTTCTCCAGAAGCATTTGAGATTTTTGATGACGCTATCCTACTTTCCAAGGGTGAGATTGTCTACCATGGTCCCCGTGAAAACGTTCTCGAGTTCTTCGACCTAATGGGATTCAAATGCCCTGAGAGGAAAGGAGTTGCAGATTTTCTGCAAGAGGTAACATCGAAGGACCAAGAACAATATTGGCATAATAAAAATGAAACTTACAGATACATCTCGCATCCAGGAGTTTGCGCAGTCTTTCAAAAATTTCCACAAAGGTCAACAACTACAAGTATGGTATCTCCAACAGGGAACTATTTAAAGCATGTTTCTCCAGGGAATGGTTGATGATGAAGCACAACTCTTTATTATACATTCTTAAAACTTGTCAGATAACATTTATGTCAATTATAGCGTTGACAGTGTTCTTGAGAACTGGAATGACAGTGGGTAAAATAGAAGGTGGAGGAAAGTATCTTGGAGCATTGTTTTTCGGTCTAACTCAGGTCATGTTTAACGGGGTGGCTGATCTCAGTATGACTGTTGTTAATCTCCTTGTTTTCTATAAGCAGAGAGATATGTTATTCTTTCCTTCATAGAATTATTTAACCCGTAAGCCATCCATTTATCATTAATTTTCATTGGTGCTCCTTCTATGTAACGTAAACATAATCTTAATTCCAACTACTTGTTCTCAAACATGGATTTGCAGCTTTTGGTGACTCCAAGGATTTAAATGCGTATGAGGACGACAATGAGAAGAAGTCAAAGGATATCAGACTACAAGCGATTACTGGTTCCTCTTTTCACTATTCTTGTTAGGTGCTTTTGTTAGAATCATTGCTAAAATATTAAGGCCACAGACTCTGCCTGATTTAGTGAAGTAGCAGCTTGTTGCTTCCTTCCTCCTACAACAAACAAGTCCCATGTACAGATGAAGTTATTTTCCTTCTCATTTGAAAATGGTGTCACCAATCTCTTGTTGAGACTGGTCATGAGGTTTATAAGAGATATGGGTTCCTCTAATTAGTGGTTTCTCTGTACCCAACTTTTTTTGTATGGTCATGAGGTTTTGTTGATGTACATCGTAAGATTGGAAGACAAGGATTACGAAGAAGGATGACAGTTTAGATGTTCCCTTCAACTTTTGTCTTTGTGTACCTATGGGACTATTTTGTCCTAAGCTATTTGATTTTGTGCAGGCAGTAAAAGAAAGGAGACTGTACTAGCTGTGTTCGGAACCTTGTAAAAAGTTATGGAACCTGGGGACAAAGGCAGCTCACACCAAGATGAAACTCCATTCATTCTCTCGCAGTGAGTAACCTTCATGTTTCTTCTCTAGTCTTATACATTAAATGAATAGTCCGTATTTTGCTTACATAAAACTGATTCCCAGGCGAACACATTATGAAATTAGTGCGACACAATTGAGTGTGTGGGAAAATCTAAGTGACCTGTTGGATTTTACTGCAATTTTTAACACCGGTACCTCATTCACACACTTAAACGATCCAGCATACTAGGCTATATGTGAAAGTGTAAGTAGTCCAACTAGCGAAATGATAGTAGCTGGTATGATGCAACTGAAGAGAACCATTTAGCTTTATTTCGAGGGGTCCATGGATTAGCAGCGTTGTTCCTATCATGGTTATTAAGTTGGTTTTCATGAATTGTTTGACAATTTGCTTTTTCCCGTTTTACTCTTTAGTGATTATTATAACAATGTATGTGGCTGGGTTGTTGTCTCCTGTCTTTATAGGATCATCAGACACACATGAAATGTCCTAGATAAAAAGGATTGCTTTTCAATCATCATATGAGTTAATAATTTTCTCATGTTCTTCAAGTCCTCTGCAATTACTCATATATTAGGAGGATAATAGAAGCTAAAAACAATGATTTTTTATTATTTCAAGTTTTTGTGGTTACAAATACTAAGTACTTTGTTTTGCAATGAAAATACAGGCAAGGTGCTTGTACCTGAAGAGCACAATGGGCAAGGTGAACCGTGTCTTTTAGGGGAGTCAGGAAGAAACAAGAACTCCGTCATATTTATCAGCAAAAACAAGAACCGTGTCTTTTAGGTGCTTGTACCTCTGTAGCCATTAAATTTAGTTTTGGTTAAATACTAGCAGAAATTTTGAATTATTAATTTTTAAAGATCCGAACATGTTTTGGTACAGTAATGTTTCAAGCAAAAAAAATATTTTGGGCCTTTGGTCTAGTCTTGGGTATTACTTCAGTTCAGTGTTCCAGTTTTTGTAGGTCATACTGTATTTCTCTAGCTCTGTAGGATGAATAGAATCAACAGATAAAGCATACAAGTACAACTATACATTTCTTAGACCGCATTGACTTCTATCAAGGCAAGGCAGAAGAACATCATTCTTGGTTAGAAATAGGAATTGAAAATTCAAAAGGATCAGATGCATCATCAATTATAGGCTGTTATCTGTCAAACTAGATCTGGAAAAAAATCGATCAGAACATCCTTCAGAAGTACTACTAGGCACCTTTAGATCCTTGAGTTTGTAGTTTCACAATCCGTACTGATTAATTATGGTACACTGAAAAATAAGATACCATTGTAATTTATGCGACCATGTTACACAAGTACCCAATTTAAATTATGCGAATTTGTTTTACTAGTACCCAATTAATAATATACGACCTCTTTAAAGATGTACCCAATTAATATTATGCGACAATGTTAACAAGGTACCCAATTTATATTATGCGAATTTGTTTCACAAGTACCCAATTAATAATACGGGTGTGGTTGAGTTAACTGGAGGGCTAAAATGTATTTTTGGTATCAAATAGGTTGACTGATTCAACCCAGTCCATCAATATTCATTGACTGAAAACATACCTGTCCATAACGTTTGACCAAAACGTTAGGATTTCCTTGAGGATATCCCAAAATATTATGTAATAGATTTTGATATTTGGGTTAATTTTTAGTTTACGTACGCATGGAGAAAGTTTTAGTAAATATTTGGAAACAATATGGGCTACATAGATCATATTGTGCTGGAGTGGGAGAAAATTTCACAGTTGAATTTAATTTCTAAGCACTAACCGAAACAGAAGAGGATACAAAAGTTTAAAAGAAGTAAAAAACGCAACCTAAAAATTAAATTGGGAAGAAGTCATATGAATATGTCATACTAATGGGCTAAAGAAAAGTTTTACCCTGGGCTAACATATAGTTATATGAATCTGTTAACCCTCACCTCCGCCACAGGTGCTTTAGATCCAAGTTTTAACCTAGAAACTAAAAGAACCGCAAGATGAGAAGAAAAAAAGACTGGAGGGAGTCAACAGAAGACTAGTTTTCTTGTATATTTATATGGATACAGAGTTATCAGTGGGATACGTGGCATGTGGTTTCTCATTTTTGTATAGATAGAGAGTTTATTTTGGGCTAACTATAATTTTGACCAGGGTTTTTTCATTTTTTTCTTCCGAATAAGCTGGCTAAAAAGGAGTTTCCTGTTTTTATTTTGGAGGGGGTAAGCCACCCCCAATACCGTCCCTGTGTAAGGGCCTCTTATTTCTACTGTACTAATGTGCACGTATACCGAATGTTTCATGAAAAATGAGTTCCAAAAAATGACAATGGACCATGAGAATTAATCGAGACTCATGTGTACTCAAAATGACTCATGAAATTGAGTTTGGCATCTCTATGAACATAAGTGCAAACCCAGAATTCAAAAGAATTTGAAATGTTAGAGAGTATCTTGGACTAGGTTTTGGGTTGTCTATTTTATTGTTGTTGTCTTCCCATTGACTGCCAATATTACGTTTAAACAATCTTCCTCCAGGTGGATCCTTTTCCATCCCTTTCTTTGTGCCCATAATACTGCCTCTAGTGAAGATCTATCACAGTGTCATTAATTAAGACTTGTGCATGTGTACTAAAAATGAATCATGAAATTAAGTTTGGTGAAGATCTATCAGTGTCATGAAATTGAGTTTTAGAGGAGTAACAAATTAATCATGAGAATTAAGTGATCGTCTATCTCAGATGGCCTGTATATAAGGTCACACAAAATTCAGTTAAAATATATCCTAAGCCAAAATAAAACTGAAGCTCATTATTAAAATAGTAATTAATATAAATTTCTATCAAAAGAAGAAAAAAGAAAAAAATTCTATGATGTTGGAGTAAGTTGAAAAATTTAAAATGATAGTACCGGATCAACTTGATTGTGGTATTAGTCTAATTACTAAGAATTCATTCTTCAAGTTTGAAGATATCTGAAAAGGTGAACAATATATTAATTCGGTCTTGGATGGTTTTACTTTTATGACTTGGACTCGGCAAGTGTTACCTCTTTAAACATTCATGTTAATTTGCTTTATGATTTTATTCATAAAAGATATTATTGTTTTAATCGGGTAAAGAGTAATACATTAACTAGTTGGAAGCATAACAAGATAAGCTTCAACAACGCACTACTACATGAATTGAACAGGTTGCCGTGCTAACCTACCAGCGAGCCGCATGGATAACCTAGTCAAGGAAGCCGGGGGGGGGGGACCTAACTCTACCGTCCATGTTAATTCCTGCAATATTACGTCATTTGGGGACTCGAACCTGAAACCTCCTGGAACGTATGAAATTTTGGGGAACGGAGATGACCAGCTGAGATAGGGGTCTTTCTTTGGTTATTCATTTATTTGATTATTATTTTTCTTTGGGATATTTATGGATTTGCCTTTTTTAAAAAGAATTATTTGGAGGGCCCAGTCCTCTATGCCACCTAGATCATTTCTACTGTTGATCCCCATCCCATCCTCCCAACAACAAGATCAAATCTCACTCGATAAAATAAGGCAATCTTCACTAGCAAGAAAGAGAAGTCATAGATTCACCACGCAATATGTCACGCGTCTCAATCCAACGGCTCCTGGAAGCGTTCTCGCCATCAGGATCAGAGCGGTTGAAGGTGGGTCCCTATATTCTGTCTCTTGCGGGATAGAGTGCGGGAGAATCTGTCGGGATCTCTATCATTTCTGAGTATAAGAAATGCACCTTACCTCTCGCCCGCACCATTAATGAAAAATGACGTGTTATCCGCTGCCTGTACCAAACAGCGAGATCTTCCCTTTTTTTTTCTTAGAGAGGTTTACAATTTCATATAACTTTATCAAGATAGATTTTTCTTGAATCAATTTGTTAAAATGACTTCCGGTAAAAAATAAAAAAAACCGTTCAGCCAATAAAAAGGCCTTTTCAACAACTTCTCAATATACGGTAGCACAACAGTTACAAGTACACAGATAGGACGACTAGTTAAAGAAATTAACCAACGGTACTATTGGTTCGACATCACAAGAACATCATTGACACTGCAAAGCAACGAGTGTCATGCGATTGCGCTTCAAGGAGTGAGTCAAGTCAACGACAGTCAACAGTAATGTTGATGGTGGTTTTTAGCTTAGGGTTAAAATCGTAAAACACTAAACCCTAGCAGACATCGACGTCACAACATTTAAGTAATAAAGCATTTACTAGGCGCATTTATTGAAAAGTCTTTAATATGTCTCAAAATAATTACCGGGGTATCTTTTTCAAATTAGGGTTATGACAAGCCAAACCCTAATTCCCACGTGTGCCAATGGAAAATCATGCCAGCCACACCAACTGCGCCAAAGCATGCCTACCATGCTAGCCGCACCTCTGTGCCAATAGAAAGTCATGCCAGCCACACCTTCCGCGCCAAGGCATGCCAACCATGCTAGCCGCATCTCTGCACCAATGGAAAATCATGCCAGCCACACCAACCGCGCCAAGGCATGCCAACCATTCTAGACGCACCTCTGTGCCAGTGGCAAATCATGGCATCCACACCAACTGCGCCAAGGCATGCCAACCATGCTAGCCGCACCTCTGTGCCAATGGCAAATCATGCCAGCCACACCAACCACGCCAAAGCATGCCAACCATGCTAGCCGCACCTCTGTGCCAATGGAAAATCATGTCAGCCACACCAACCGCTCCAAGGCATGCCGACCATGCTAGCCGCACCTCTGTGCCAATGGAAAATCATGTCAGCCACACCAACCGCGCCAAGGCATGCCATCCATGCTAGCCGCACCTCTGTGCCAATGGAAAATCATGCCATCCACACCGACCGCGCCATTCCAAACACATCTCGACATGGCCCCTCATGCTGCGCCACCATGTTGGCCTTCCCCTCGCGGCTACCAAAGTGAAGGCATGCAACAATCAACAGTTTCCCTTCAATCCCAGGAGCAAATCCTAGCCGTCTAAAGTCACCTCACGACTTTGGCCCAAAACTCTAGCTTGGTCACGCACCTAGCCAAGCTAGCCGCGCCATGCCAAATATAAATCGCAATGGCCCCTCATGCCACGCCACCATGATGGCCTTCCCCTCGCGGCTACCAAAGTGAAGGCGTGCAACAATCAACGGTTTCCCTTCAATCCCAGGAGCAAATCTTGGCCTCCTAAGGTCTCCTCACGTCCTTTGGCCCAAAACCCTAGCTTGGTCACGCACCTAGCCAAGCTAGCCGCGCCATGCGAAACACATCTCGCCATGGCCACTCATGCCGCGCTACTATTCTGGCCTTCCCCTCACGGCTACTAAAGTGAAGGCATGCAATAATCAACGGTTGCCCTTCAATCCCAAGAGAAAATCCTGGACGTCTAAGGTCTCCTCATGTCCTTTGGCCCAAAACCCTAGCTTGGTCACGCACCTAGCCAAGCTAGCCGAGCCATGACAAATATAACTCGCCATGGCCCATCATGCCGCGCCACCATGCTGTCCTTCCCCTCGCGGCTACCAAAGTTAAGGCGTGCAACAATCAACGGTTTCCCTTCAATCCCAGGAGAAAATCATGGCCGCCTAAGGTCTCCTCACGACCTTTGTCCCAAAACCATATCTTGGTCATGCACCTAGACAAGCTAGCTACGTCATGCTAAACACATCTCGCCATGGCCTCTCATGCCGCGACACCATGCTGGCCTTTCCCTCGCGGATACTAAAGTGAAGGCGTGCAAAAATTAATGGTTTCCCTTGAATCCCATGGGTAAATCCTAGCTGCCTAAGGTCTCCTCACGGCCTTTGGCCCAAAACCCTAACTTGGTCACGCACCTAGCCAAGCTATCCATGCCATGCCAAACACCTCTCCATACCGCGCCACCATGCTGGCCTTCCCATCACGGCTACCAAAGTGAAGGTGTGCACCAATCAACGGTTGCCCTTCAATCCAAGGAGCAAATCCTAGCCGCCTAAGGTCTCTTCACGACTTTGGCTCAAAACCCTAGATTGGTCACGCACCTAGCCCAAGCTAGCCACGCCATACGCTCATGGAAAACCCTTGTCCCCACACGCCAAGCCAAACCAAACCTAGCCCAAGCTAGATGCGCCCTGCCAAACGCACCCTGCCTTGGCCCTAGCCACGCCATGCACCCATGGAAAATCCTTGGCCCCACATGCCCAAACCATGCCAAGGAATTCCATGCCAACCTAATTGCGCCAAGGCATGCCATGTTAGCCTGGCCATGCCGCCACCCCTCCTGAATTCTTCCTGAGTTTTGCTTTCGGGCAGTTTTCTCCTCGCGAACGAGTTCAAAACCTAAATATCCCCGCGATAGAAGATATGAATTTCCTTTCCGGTTGATTTGAAGGGCGGACTGTCAAAATCCGAGTCCGTACTAGAATTCTATAACGATTCTAGTAAAGGGCGCCAATTAGGGTTTCTTAAACAAAGGCGTGCGGCCATCAACAGCTACCCTTCAATCCCAGGAGCAAATCCCGGCCGTCTAAAGTCACCTCACGAGTTTTGGCCCGAAAATCTAAGTTTGGCCACGCCAAACCATGCCATGCCAATGACATACCAACCTAGTCGCGCAACCACATTGGCCCTCACTACCAAAATGAAGGCATGCAATGATCAACTGTTGCCCCTCCTATCAAGATGCAAAATCTCGACCGTCGAAGGTCACCAAGCTAGCAATTTTCCCGAGCCTGACTTGCCAAGCCACAACAACATGCTACATGTTTTCCAAAAACATTTGAGATATCAACACAAACTGGGGGATCCTTTTTGGGTATTGGTTTGGAGGTTCATAGCGTGCGGCGTACACTATGCCCTTTATAAGGATGTGTCATAAGGGTGAGGCGGCTAGTAAATACGGGAAGTTATGTGGGAAACGTTCATGGGACATAAAGCCGTGCGTTAACAACTTTATGGAACATCAATTCCATAACGTTGATAGTTTCATGAAAACTAATTTCATGCGTTAACCACTTTATGGAACATCAAGTCCATGCATACGGTTACCACCTCCTTCCATTTACTTCCCCACTCCTTAATGAGACCAGGGTACGTTTCTACTTCGACTTGTATAAATAGGTCTTACCTATTTCTATTTGGACAACAAGTTCATTCGGACAAGACAATACTCAAAAATACTTACTTAGCTCTCCTCGTGAGCTCTCCTACCTTTTCTGATAACAAGTCGTGATAACCCAACTACTCTTCCAGAATCAACTATTCTGGTCTCACCACTTTCCTTGCTTCCCTCCCCAAAACCAACCCATTCTCCTCCTCTTTGTGACCGAAGCAAGTTTGGAACAGCCATTTCTTGGTTTAGGCCGGACTTGTACAGATTAATCTCTCGAATCTAAAGTACTCCCTTGCAGTACATTTTTTTAGGGTTTAAACTGTTTCTCACCTTCACACCCGTAATTACCGAAATCAGCAGAAACTATTTTCACCTATAAACAATTGGCGACCACAGCGGGAGGATTGATCTATTGGTTACAATGTCAATTTTAGACTGTCGATCTCATTCTTCAACCCAGATGTCAAGATGGTAGGGGAAGGAGACTCACTCCGACTCAGTTACTCGACGACTCGATTGTCAGTCATGACACGACAAGGAACGGCTGGGGACTCCCCAGGGGTTAGAAGAAAATGATCCTCCATGGATTAATGGCTCGGTTATTAGATAGCTCAACAATGACTCGGAATACTGGGGACTTCCCTTGGCCATGTTTTTCGAAAAACTTGGTCATACGCGCGGAAAGTTTATTTTCATCATAAGACCTGAGAAACCGAGTAAGTCTTATTTAGACAAAATACGTGGTTTGCTTTTTCAAGTTTTGATAAAACCTATAATCATGTTTCATCCCATGTCATCTACCAACACACGGTTCCATGATTTACCTAGGACGTCGGCGTCACTTTCATTAATAACCAAAGACAGTTCAATTCTAAATGTTTCATTAAAAAAAATATAATCCAAAACCATCAAGGTAGCATTCATCTACTAACCCGAGAAAACCAGAAAATAAAAAACCATAAACCAGGCGCTTTGTTTGCCTTTCAAAAAAAAAAGTCACCTACCCATACATGTCTACTTTTCACAACAATGATTACCTGTCACACGTTACTATGGTGACATTTGAAGAATTGTTTATGATGAACTATTTCCACAAGTTTATGAAAGGCGTACCCATGGCTAGGGATTACACCAGTTCAGAAGAAATATATTTTTACAGATTTATGGAAGGCATACCTATGGCTATGGTTTGCACCATCACAAGAAAATAATAAGACAAATTGAAAGAGAAACGCTGGAGTACATAGCTGGAATATGCTTGCCCACTTTATCACTACCGCGCTACCACTAACACCAGGACGTGATAACAAAGATACAAGGTAAAAAGGGGAGCCAACCCCTTTCATAAGCATAACACTTCTTGGAATTTGAATAACGAAAGGATTTCTTGTTTGAGCTACGTCTGGAAAGAGGAAACTGGGCCCGCAAGAACAAGTCCGTGCAATACCTAGCCAACGTTGTGCCAAGCCAACAGTCTGAGCCATGCCCAGTCAACAGTCTGCGCCTTGCCGAATCCAATGACAGATGCGTAAACTAGATGCGCTTCCCGGACGTGCTTACCATACACGCTTACCAGACGCGTTTCCCAGATATGCTTCCCAGACGCGCTTACCATACGCGCTTGCCAGACGCGTTTGCCAGGCGCGTTTCCCAAACGCGGCGACTCGATCGCTTCCCAACGCGTGTCCAGACGCGTTTCCAGGCGTGTTCCGACGTTTTCCAGACGTGCTTACCAGATGTGCTTCCCGGACGTGCTTACCAGACACGCTTACCAGACTCACATGCCAGGAACACATGCCGCACACAATTACTAGACGCGCTTCCAGACGTGCTTCCCAGACGCGCTTCCCAGACGCACTTCCCATACGTGCTTACCAGACGCGCTTCCCAGACGTGCTTACCGGACGCACTTCCCGGATGTGCTTACCCGACACGCTTACCAGACGCACATGCCAGGAACACATGCCGCACGCGCATGCGAGCCGTAATACCACACCCTACGCTAACATCGTGCATCATTCTAGCGCTAACATCTTGCGCCCTTCCAGCGCCATCTTCCCGGCTCCACAACAAGTCAAAGCAGCGCTATCCCCACCCTTCGAAACATCGCCATGGTTTCCAGCACTTCATGATCAAAACCGCGCCATCGCTGCACGATACACCTATGATCACTAGAACCGGATCCACTTCTGTCACCCCAACGTTTCTTTAAGTATGACATATCCAACCATAACCAGAGACGCTGCTGCTCCACCATCAGGGCAAGATACTGCAAGATATGGAAGAAGCAGACCTCCTTTTACCAATGTTGATTTGATGGAAAGACAAAAGGTTCTCGTAAGGCTCAGACAGACATGTTTATAACTCAGAAGAAGATACCTATTTCTCAAGACAATGACGGAGCGGCCACCATAAGAGTCACGTTAACCCGAGAGTGAGATGACAAAGGAATAATTTTAACATCCGGCGCAGGAACTTCAGCAGGACGTTCCTTTATAGATGAAGGGGCTCGTGTTGCCCTTGAACGCCCAATAGAAGGGAGTCAACAATCTAATTTCATCACACGTGAATATCATGGACGACTTTTCCAAAATGGAAAGCAAAGGAAATCAGAAACCCTCCTAAGTTCACAAAGACCCTCTTCCCGTCAGGACCTGCATAATGGGGAACTTGGACTACAAAGTCGTACAGTCTATGATGAAACAGTTATGTGAGATTTTATATTTCTTCAAGGCATAGCGTCAAGACATATTTTCATCCCACAACCTCACTACATCAGGAATGCAGAAGTTTCCATCCAGGGAAGTCGTTCCCAAACCCCAACCTCTCATGGAAAGCACGATCGATAGATGAAACAGGGGACTCCTAACCTCGTTCACTTAAGGGGTGTCGAGTTTGGAAGAATGTGACGCAGCCTACGACTTTAACATAGTAACCATCAAGGATCTGAGAGTTGCAAGGCGTTGTTTCAATGGTCTCTCCAGAAGTGGCTCCGCTTCAACGTTCTCCAGCAGAGGCTCCGCTTTAACGATCGCTTCAACATCACTCATTCCTGCAAAGGGTCGTGCCACCACACTCCCCATGTCAAGGATCATCTATCAAATCTTCGTGGTCATGGAAGCCCTCTGATCCAGCCCGCCAAAGCTCGTGATCATGGACAACTTACTCGCTTACTCATCCAACCAACCTACTTCGTTACCGCGAAAGTATAGTCTCTTCTGATTACATCGGCTGCCAAGCGATGTTTCCGCTCATTTGTTGATACTGGTTAGAGATTCACCATAAAAGAAATCACTACAAAGGTAAACCATACTCCTCCATGTTCTAAGTTCCACGTGGAAGAAGTAACAAAATCACCAGTACGAACGCACGATGGTGACGTCTTTATCATGGTCCACCTACTGACCATACAAGATAGAAACATGTAAACCATACTTGGGGACTGAGGGTATGCGCGGAATCCCTTTACTGTCAAAGCTCATAAGACTCAGTCAACCAAGAAGTCGTACCCATAACAAGGTCATTTACTCTTCAAGGGTTCAGCGCAAGAACATCATCATCTCTCTGTTTAGAAGACGTATTCAACACTTTACGAGGTCACGGAGGATCCCAAGCCTGCACTATCCAAAATATTTCATCATGTAATTTCTGAGCGGTCCAGTATCACATCCAAAAGAGTATGATAGGCTTATATCAAATCCTGTGGACTGGGATTCAAGGCGATTTAATGAAAGTAGGTTACACATGGGGACTACCAGCATGATACTCTTTCACTCCCCTCAACCAGGTTATTACTGATTTCAACATCATCACCGTCGAGGTTTTTCGAGCCGCGGGAATTTCTCAACATAAAACCATACATGTGCACCGAAGACTCCAAAATCACGCCAGAAGGTTACATTCACATGTTCATTCATGCCATCATGTCAAACCAAAGTGTAACTGGGGACTTCTCACCGCATCCCCTTCCGTACGATAGTCCAAGATTCAGAAGATGGTTCGAAGAATGTAACTTGGAACAAAGTCCCGTGAGACTTGATAGCAACACATCGGCAATGGTACGTCTCCCTATTCATCTAGGGGCGCCAGAAGTTTTCGACCATGCAAGCATTCACAACACATCATCATCATGATCAAAAGGCCCACTGAACAACCTAAGATCGAGGAGGGACCGACGACACAACCACAATCTCCAAGATTACCCCTGGCGTGATTGTTTCCGATCATATAGTTCATCCATTCGCCCCAAGAATACATCGAAGTTTTTGTAAATTTTTGGAATCCACAAGAGAGACACTGCAGCCGAAAACACGGATCCAGACGAACGACAGAAGAACAGAAGAGGGTCGATACCTCTTTTCATGCAGACATATTTTTTAGAGATTGAGAAGAATGAATATTCCTTCTTACTCCATGGATGGGAATAAGTGACTGGCGCGCGACTATGCCACCCCAAGCCCGCAACATCCCTCCTGAATTCTTCCTGATTTTCATTGTCAGGCCGTTTTCACCTCCTAAGGAAACTGGAAACCTGAAAATTCCCACGTAGAGAGATACAGAATTCTGTTTCGTGTCTGATAAAAGGGCGGACCATCGAAATCAGAGTTCGTACGCGGATTCTACAGCGATTCTAGTAAAGGGCGCTAATTAGGGTTTCGGCGTGTCAAGCCATAAACCACAAGCACTTCCCTTGCGAGCGCTTCCCTTCAAAGGTGCTTCCCTTACCAGCGTCATGCCCTGCCAAGCGCCTTACAGAGCGACCCATAACCATTCCATGCCCGTCAGTGCTAATGGGTCCCCTTCATGCCAAGTCCATGCTAGCAGCTCCGCCTCGCGTTCCAAAGCCTATCCCTGAAGATACCCAATCATACCGGGATTTTTGCAAAGCTACCAGATGAAAGGATTGTAGATTCTACCTACCTCTAGAAAAATATTTTTGAATAAGGAAAGAATTCCATGTTAAAGCCGCGCATGAAGAAAGGAAATCGGTCCCACAAAAACAAGCTAAAGAGGAAGTACTGGAAGACGTACCTATTTTGGTTTTCCACTTCACCGCTACCAAGAAACAAAAGAAGAAACAATAAAGGCGTGAATCAGAGGGAGAGGCCGGCCATCCTTTTTATAGGCGTGATACTTGGGAGTTCGAACAAGGAAAGGATTTCCAATTTTGAGCCAAGGAAGGAAAAGAGGAAACCGGTCCCGCAAAGACCAATTTCCACGTCCAAGACAACTCACGTCATACCACGGCCCCACCGCACCTGGCCGCCCATGTATTCCATTGCCGAGGCCCTAACAACTCCCTCTCTCCATCACTGCGGCCCCACCATGCCTAGTCGCCCCTGCACGTTCCACCATGCCATTGTCACGGCCAGGACCACGCCACCTCTTGGCCCATCGATCCAATCCATCCACTTGCTCCGCCTTCCAAGACCGCGCCCCCTTTTCCTTGGAAATGTACGACCAGACCAAGCCGGTAACTTTCAATATCACCACTCCACGGTCTGCATTCCCAGTACAACTTATGCAGGGCCGCCAACACGGGAAGCCAAAACTCCCTTTACCACTCAAAAGGTTAGTCGGATTATCCTGAACATCTTTGCAATGATTTACATCTCGATTCCGTCCTCGTCTGTCACCATCATATGCTTACCTCACAACAAGGCACCTGTTCTGAGCTAAGCAGGGGACTTAATGTTGATGGTGGATTTTAGCTTAGGGTTAAAATCGTAAAACACTAAATCCTAGCAGACAACGACGTCACAACATTTAAGTAATAAAGCATTTACTAGGCGCATTTATTGAAAAGTCTTTAATGTGTCTCTAAATAATTACTGGGGTATCTTTTTCAATTTAGGGTTACGACAAGCCAAACCCTAATTCCCATGTGTGCCAATAGCAAATCATTCCATCCACACCAACCGCGCCAAAGCATGCCTACCATGCTAGCCGCACCTCTGTGCCAATGAAAAATCATTCCAGCCACACCAACCGTGCCAAGGCATGCCAACCATGCTAGCCGCACCTCTGTGCCAATGTCAAATCATGCCATCCACACCAACCGCGCCAAGGCATTCCAATCATGCTATCCACACCTCTTTGCTAATGGAAAATCATGCCAGACACACCAACCGCGCTAAGGCATGCCAACCATGCTAGCCGCACCTATGTGCCAATGGCAAATCAGGCCAGCCACACCAACCGCGCCAAGGTACACCAACCATGCTAGCCATACCTCTGTGCCAATGGAAAATCATGTCAGCCATACCAACTGCACCAACGCATTCCAACCATGCTAGTCGCACCTCTGTGCCAATGGAAAATCATGCCAGCCACACCAACCGCGCCAAGGAATGCCAACCATGCTAGCCGCACCTCTGTTCCAATGACAAATCATGCCATCCACACCAACAGCTCCAAGGAATGCCAACCATGCTAGCCACACCTCTGTGCCTATGGAAAATCATGCTAGTCACACCTATCGCTCCATGCCAAACAAATCTCGCCATGGCCCCTCATGCCGCGCCACCATGTTGGCCGTCCCCTCGCGGCTACCAAAGTGAAGGCGTGAAACAATCAACGATTTCCCTTCAATCCCAAGAGAAAATCCTGACCGTCTAAAGTCACCTCACGACTTTGGCCCAAAACCCTAGCTTGGTCACGAACCAAGCCAAGCTAGATGCGTCATGCCAAATATAACTCGCCATGGCCCCTCATGCCGCGCCACCATGCTAGCCTTCCCCTCGCGGCTACCAAAGTGAAGGCATGCAATAATCAATGGATGCCCTTCAATCCCCGGAGAAAATCCTGGCCGCCTAAGGTATCTTCACGGCCTTCGGCCCAATACCCTAGCTTGATCACGCACCTAGACAAGCTAGCCGATCCATGCCAAACACATCTCGCCATGGCCCCTCATCCCACGCCACCATGCTGGCCTTCCCCTCGTGGCTATTAAAGTGAAGGTATGCAACAATCAACGGTAGCCCTTCAATCCCAGGAGTAAATCCTGTCCGCCTAAGGTATCTTCACGGCCTTTGGCCCAAAACCCTAGCTTGGTCATGAACCTAGACAAGCAAGCCGCGCCATGGCCCCTCATGCTACGCCGCCATGCTTTCCTTCCACTCTTGGCTACTAAAGTGAAGGCGTGCAGCAATCAACGGTTGCCCTTCAATCCCAAGAGCAAATACTGACCGCCTAAAGTCTCCTCACGGCCTTTGTCCCAAAACCCTAGTTTGGTCACGCACCTATCCAAGCTAGCCGCGCCATGCCAAACATATCTCGCCATGGCCCCTCATGTCGTGCCACCATGCTAGCCTTCCTCTCGCGGCTACTAAAGTGAAGGCGTGAAATAATCAACAGTTACCCTTTAATCCCAGGAAAAATCCTAGCCGCCTAAGGTCTCCTCACGACCTTTGGCCCAAAACCCTAACTTGGTCAAGCACCTAGCCAAGCTAGCCGCGCCATGCCAAACACATCTTGCCATGTCACGCCACCATGCTGGCCTTCGTCTCACGGCTACCAAAGTGAAGGTGTGTAACAATCAACGGTTGACCTTCAATCCAAGGAGCAAATCCTGGCCACCTAAGGTCTCCTCACGACTTTGGATCAAAACCCTAGCTTGGTCACGCACCTAGCCCAAGCGAAGCCACGCCATACGCTCATGGCAAACCCTTGGCCCCACACACCAATCCAAGCCAAACCTAGCCCAAGCTAGCCGCGCCATGCCAAACGCACCCTTCCTTGGCCCTAGATATGCTCGTCACACCATGCCAAGCCAGACGCCCTTGCCTTGGCCCTAGCCACGACATGCACCCATGGAAAATATTTGGCCCCACGTGCCCAAACCACGCCAAGGCATGCCATGCCAACCTAATTGTGCTAAGCCATGCCATGTTAGCCTGGCCACCACCCCTCTTAAATTCTTCCTGAGTTTTGCTTTCGGGCTGTTTTATCCTCACGAACGAGTTCAAAACCTAAATATCCTTACGTAAGGAGATAGGAAATTCTTTTCCGGTTGAATTGAGGGGAGGACCGTCAAAATCCGAGTCCGTACTAGAACTATACAACGATTCTAGTAAAGGGAGCTAATTAGGGTTTCTAAAACAAAGTCGTGCGGCCATCAACATCTACCCTTCAATCCCAGGAGCAAATCCCGACCGTCTAAAGTCACCTCACGATTTTTGGCCAGAAAATCTAAGTTTGGCCACGCCAAACCATGCCATGCCAACCTAGTCGCGCCACCACATTGGCCCTCACTACCAAAACGAAGGTGTGCAACGATCAACGGTTGCCCCTCCTCTCAAGATACAAAATCTCGACCGTCGAATGTTACCAAGCTAGCAAGTTTCCCGAGCTTGACTTGCCAAGCCACAACAACATGCTACATGTTTTCCAAAAACATTCTAGACATAAACAAAAACTGGGGGATCCTTTTTGGGTATTGGTTTGGCGGTTTACAGCGTGCGGCGTACACTACGCCCTTCATAAGGAAGTGTCAAAAGGGTGAGGCGGCTAGTAAATACAGGAAGTTATATGGGTGTTGATGGTGGTTTTTTAAACAAAGGGTAAAATTGTAAAGCCCCAAATAACCTAATGTCACCGGTGACACATTTATTAGAACATTTAATGCATGTAGTCAGTAATTAATAGGGGGTATTTTTTCAAATTAGGGTTACAACTAACAAAACCCTAATTCCCCTCCATGCCAATGGAAAACCATGCTAGCCACACCTAGCACAAGCTATCCGCGCCATGCCGAACGCACTCTGCCTTGGCCCTAACTATGCTAGTCACACCAAACGCGCCAAAGCATGCCAACCATGCTAACCGCACCTCCGTCACAATGGCAAATTATGCCAGCCACACCTAGCCTAAGCTAGCCGCACCTCTGTGCCAATGGAAAATCATGCCAGCCACACCAAATGCGCCGAAGCATGCCAACCATGCTAGTCGTACCTCCGTGCCAATGGCAAATTATGCCAGCCACACCTAGCCCAAGCTTGCCGTGCCATGCCAAACACACTCTGCCTTTTCCCCAGCTATGCTAGTCACACCAAACGCGGCAAACCATGCCAACCATGCTAGCCGCACCTCCGTGCCAATAGAAAATCATGTCAGGCACACCCAGCCCAAGCTAGCCGCACCTCCGTGCCAATGTCAAATCATGCCAGCCACACCAAACGCTCCAAAGCATGCCAACCATGCTAGCCGCACCTCAAGCCAATGGAAAAATATGCCAGCCACACCTAGCTCAATCAAGCAGCGCCATGCAAAATACACTCTGCCTTGGCCCTAGCTACGCTGGTCACGTCAAGCCAAACACCCTTACCTTAGCCCTAGCCACGCCATGCCAAAGTAGCGCCCGCACCTAGGCTTGAAAACCATGCAACCTAGGCCAAATTGGTCACGCATGCCATTGGAACATGCCAATACGCTCGTGATGAGTGCCAAATATTGCATATTCATACACCTTTTCATTGGCACTTAACTCATCTTTCGCGCTTCAAAGTCATATATTATCCCAAATTCTGCATTTTTACCATTTTCAACAATAAATATTTGTATTAATTAATTTTGTATTTTTAAGTACTAAATAAAGCTTGGAAGAATTGAGAAGACAAAAGAGAAGAAAATTGGAAGCGTTGCAACCCGCTCGCAATCATCGCTGGCAACCTGTTTACAAATTCATGGGATTAAACAACCCATGATCCAAAACCCATGATCCAAAACCCAAGACCCAAATCCATTTGCACCTCACCCCCATTGGATTCTTTCCAAAACATCCACCTCACCCCCATTAGATTCTTTCCAAAACATCCACCTCACCCCTATTGGATTCCATTTCATCCATCAATTAAAGAAAACATCCCCATTCTCTCACTCAATCACTCCCAATTTGTTTCCCACAACCAAATATATTCCATTCAATCCATCAATTAAGAAAACATGTTTTGTTGAGTGGATTCTTTCCAAATTTCGAATCCAAGTGCTTGAGGGAATTTTGTGTATAAATAGAGAGGGTTGTTGTGTTGAAAAACCATCCAAGAATAGCTTGTTCATGTTAGTTTATCAAATTTAAGTTTTGTTGTAATGTTCTTCATGTTCTAGTTTCATTTGCTAGGGTTTAAATGAAGCTGTAACTCATTGGTATGTATTCATATCTTGTATCTTGTTCTTGAAAGTTTAGAATTGTTTAAAGATATAATTTAATCCAAATTTGTCAACATCTTGCTCTCACAATGTATGCCATGTATCCATTGTAGTTAGAATATCTCTATGTTTATTATGCTACAACTCATGCTTAACCAAATATTGATCCTCAGATTAGTTGTGCTTTAATTAGACAGTTAATGCTTTGGAGAAATACTTTAGTTTTGATTAAATTATCCATTGGAGAAACACCTTAGATATACGGTAGACTTGAATCTGTTGTAAGGACAAGAATAATATTACAAGTTGAATGCATATCATAGGTTAGTGGTGGATTTGAATACCCTAGTATCCATATTCTCAATATTTACACCTTGATTTAATTGCATATTTTAATTCAAATTACTTTCTGTTTAAGTCTATGTGAATATCTCGTCGTATCGACAAAAACAAACCCCCTTTGGTTACTCTCTGAATCAGTTCTTAGTAAGGATTTAGAATAAACTTCTACACTCTCCAAGTCTCTGTGGTTCGACCTGTGCTTGCCCTGTGTTGCTTGTCGACACTGTGCACTTGCAGTATACACAATAGTAGGTATCTTTCCGAGCCTACCAGCTCGCTGGTAGATTTTCTTACCAAACCGTGGCCCTAATGGCCAAGCATGCCATTGGAACATGCCAACACGCATCGCTGGTAGATTTTCTTACCAAGATGTATCCCTAATGTCCGAGCATGCCATTGGAACATGCCAACACGCTCGCTGGTAGATTGTCTTACCAAACTGTGGCCCTAATGGCCAAGCATGCCATTGGCACATGCCAACACGCTCGCTGTTAGATTTTTTTACCAAACTGTGGCCCTAATGGCCAAGCATGCCATTGGCACGTGTCAACACGCATCGCTGGTAGCTTTTCTTACCAAGACGTGGCCCTAATGGCCAAGGATGCCATTGGCACATGCCAACACGCATCAATGGTAGCTTTTCTTACCAAGTCGTGGCCCTAATGGCCAAGCATGCCATTGACACATGCCAACACGCATCGCTGGTAGCTTTTCTTACCAGGTCGTGGCCCTAATGGCCGAGCATGCCATTGGCACATGCCAAAACGCTCGCTGGAAGCTTTTCTTACCAAGTCATGGTCCTAATGGCCACGCATGCCGTTGGCACATTCCAAAACCCACGATGGTAGCCTAACTTGTAAACCGTGCAACCTACCACCAAGGCATTCCACGCATTCCATTGGCACATTCCACACATGCCACTAGCAGTTCTGGCACTGCCACTTGCACTTAACGTATAACCTACCACCAAGGCATTCCACACATGCCATTGGCACATGCCACACACGCCACTAGCAGTTATGGCACTGCCACTTGCGCTCGAGGTGCAACCCGCAACAATGGCATTCCGCACATGCCACACGCGCCCCTAGAAGCGCCACTTGCACTCAAGGTGAAACCAACACTCGAGACATCAACACAAACTGGGGGATGCTTTCCAGGGTCTTGGTTTGGAGGTCACAGCTTGCAGCGTACACTACGCTCACATTAAGAAAGTGTGAATAGGAATAAAGCGGTCAAATAAATGAGGAAATAATGGTGAAAACGTTTTCACCCATAAACACCTTGCGGTTACCACCTCCTCCCATTATTTCAACCTTTACTCTCTTCCTTCATGATGCCAGGGTACGTTTTAATCTCGACTTGTATAAATAGGTATTACCTATTTCCACCAGACAACAAGTCTCGGTCAGGAGAAAAATACAACACTCTCAGAAAAGGCAACTTTGCAATCTCTCCAAAAAAGCTTTCATCTCTTGCAAGCTTCCTAAGGTTTCACTTTCTGATACAAGTCGAGACACTACTCTCCCAGAATTATTCTAGTCTCAACACCTTTCTTTGCTTCCCTCCCCAAATCAACCCTTCTCCTCCACTTTGTGACCGAAGCAAGTCTGGAATGGCTATTTTTTGGTTTAGGCCGGACTTGTACAGATTGATCTCTCGAATCTATAAAGTCTTCATGTGCATCACATTTGTTTAGGGTTTAAACCAGTTTCTCACTCACCTACAGAATTTACCAAAATCAGCGGAAATGATTTTTACCCATAAACAATTGGCGACCACAGCGGGAGGATTGATCTATCGGTTACAATACCAACTCCGACTCCTGATTTCGTTTCCCGAACGTCAAATCCCAACATGGTGGAACTCAGGTCCGGAGCGGCTGCCAAGAATACCAGCACAGAACACACCCCTGATGTTAGCGTCTCTCCCAATAATGTTGTTGCATCACCTGCTGACTACAATAACATCGAATGCACTCCCTCAAGCGTAACACCGCCAATCACCAGAGCCAGAGCCACTGCCTCCTCTAGTATCTCTGCACAACCCTCTAATCATGGAAATGAAAATATCTCTTCAGGTGTCACGCCACCAGTCACCAGGGCCAGAGCCGCCACTACGGCCCCTAATGCTTCGTCTAGCATGGCGCCTCCGACCACATCTAAGGTTCCAACTACCCCACCGACGGGACGAGAGACCGGAGGGACCATAGGAAGTCGTCCTTATGTCACCATTGATGATTTTATGGAACGGCAGGAGATGCTCGCCAGAGCCCAGACGGACATGGTTTCAACTTAGAAAGAGGTACTCGTCTTTCTCAAGACCCTGATAGAGCGACTACCACGTGATTCGCGTACTCTAGAGCCGCTTAGGAACGTATCCAACAACCTCGACGCCAGCACCTCGGCGGAGCATGCCTCCACGGATGAGGAAACTCACGCTAGAATCCTGTTGGAAAGAAATCAATCTCCCAACTTCGTCACGCGAGAAGATCTGGAACAACTTCTCCGAAACTGAATCAAGAATGATGAATTGGACGTGCATCATCACCCACCCCCTTACCCATCCGATATGCATAGAATCCCTCTCCCAAAGGGATACTATTCTCCTCAATTTACCTTGTACGATGGTACTGGGAATGCACATGAGCATGTCTCCCGTTTCCTGGAATCTCTAACTGAACATGAATATAATCACGTTCTTCGTTAAAGGGAATTCTCAAAATCACTTACTGGAAGGGCGTATACATGGTACAACAGCATCCCACCGAACAACATTCCCAACTGGAGTAGCATGGTCACTGCGTTTTACAAGAAATACTTCTTCGTGTCTGAGCAAGTTACTTTCTCAGACCTCGGAATAATGTACCAGTGGGATAACGAACATCCGAATGATTTCGTCAAAAGGTTCAGGGTTCAAGCACTCGACTGTCACGACCCAAACATGACCGAGCAACAACTGGTGAACGCATGCATTAATGGTATGGTTCCTATTTACCGCACCCTGCTAGAAAACTTGCGCTTCCAAGCGTTCTCCGAACTCCATGAAGCCTCCAGATGATCTGCGACAACAACACCAGCATTACTGGAAATAGCTAGGCAAACTCGAACCGAAGACACGCGTGAAACTCGCGGGAGTAGACGCCTCATCAGCAAGCAATTTAATGCCGTCTCATCCTCCGTGAACATAGTAAACGAAAGGGGAAAAAGGAAAGCCCCAACTACGAGCCACCAGCCAAAACGTGAAGCGCCGGCGCAACGGGAACCCCCGCCACGAAAGACCATCACTAAAACCCCCATGAAGCATCATGAGACCGAAGGAAATACCCTTGATTTCCCATTTTCCATCGAGGAGGTGATTTACCTCCTAAAAGCCTGGGTTCAAGATGATATTATCAGACTGCCACCTCCCAGACGTCCACCAACTGAGGCTAAGATGGAGAACCCCAAGTACTGCCACTACCACAGGTTCGTTCAGCACCCGACCAGCTATTGCAACAGACTAAAACATATTTTCAAAGAAAGGATAGAAGCGGGAGGACTCCAACCAGGAGACGAAAGAGTGCATCGAGACCCACTCCTAATAAGAAATTGCGGGTCCTCTGAGGACTCCGTGTACGAGACTGTACAATCTGTGATGCAACATGTATGCAAAATTCTCTATCATTCCAAGGTGCAGCGCCAAGATATTTTTGCAGCTCTCAATCGTATTGTATCCGACAAATGACCTTTTCTCTCCTCGGAAACCATGCCAGTGGCCCATGCTTTCCAAACAGGCGTAACCAAAAAGGAGAACTGGGGACTGCTGACCACGTCCCATTTAAGAGGTAACGAATTTGACGACACGGCCTCTGACCACAACATCATTACTTTCAAGACACTAAAGGTAGCAGGATTTACCAAACACGACGCTATCTATTCCCCGTCTGTGATTAATAACTTGAGAGGAGAAACTTTGAACGCGCATGGCTACATCTACCTGGATATCAAGATGGGAGACGCTATAACGCATAGCAAATTCCACATTTTCAAATTGGTCACGCATGCCATTGGCACATGCCAACACGCTCGCTGGTAGCTTTTCTTACCAAACCGTGGCCCTAATGGCTAAGCATGCCATTGGCACATGCCAACACGCATCGCTGGTAGCTTCTCTTACCAATCCGTGGCCCTATTGGCCGAGCATGCCATTGGCATATGCCAACACGCTCGCTGGTAGCTTTTCTTACCAAACTGTGGCCCTAATGGACAAGCATGACATTGGCACATGCCAAAACTCTCGCTGGTAACTTTTCTTACCAAACCGTGGCCCTAATGGCCGAGCATTCCATTGGCACATGCCAACACGCTCGTTGGTAGATTTCCTTACCAAGTCGTGGACCTAATGGCCAAGCATGCTATTGGCACATGCCAACACGCATCGCTGGTAGCTTTTCTTACCAAGCCGTGGCCCTAATGGCCAAGCATTCCATTGGCACATGCCAACATGCATCGCTGGTAGCTTTTCTTACCAGGTCGTGGCCCTAATGGCCGAGAATGCCATTGGTACATGCCAACACGCTTGCTGGTAGCTTTTCTTACCAAGACGTGGTCCTAATGGCCATACATGCCGTTGGCACATGCCAAAACCCACGCTGATAGCCTAATTTGCAAACCGTGCAACCTACCACCAAGGCATTCCACGTATGCCATTGGCACATGCCACACACGCCACTAGCAGCTCTGGCACTGCCACTTGCACTCAACGTACAACCTGCCACCAAGGCATTCCACACATGCCATTGGCACATGCCACATACGCCACTAGCAGATCTGGCACTGCCACTTGCGCTCGAGGTGCAACCCGAAACAAAGGCATTCCGCACATGCCACACACGCCCCTAGCAGTGCCACTTTCACTCAAGGTGCAACCAACACTCGAGACATCAACACAAACTGGGGGATGCTTTCCAAGGTCTTGGTTTGGTGGTCACAGCTTGCAGCGTACACTACGCTCATATTAAGAAAGCGTGAACATGAATAAAGCGGTCAAATAAATGAAGAAATAATGGTGAAAACGTTTTCACCCATAAACACCTTGCGGTTACCACCTCCATCCATTATTTCACCCTTTACTCTATTCCTTCATGAGGCCAGGGTACGTTTCAATCTCGACTTGTATAAATAGGTCTTACCTATTTCCACCAGACAACAAGTCTCGGTCAGGAGAAAAATACAACATTGTCAGAAAATGCAACTTTGCAAGCTCTCCAAAAAAGCTTTCATCTCTTGCAAGCTTCCTAAGCTTTCACTTTCTGATACAAGTCGAGGCACTACTCTCCCAGAATTATTCTGGTCTCAACACCTATCTTTGCTTCCCTCCCAAAATCAACCCTTCTCCTCCACTTTGTGACCGAAGCAAGTCTGGAACGGCCATTTCTTGGTTTAGGCCGTACTTGTACAGATTGATCTCTCGAATCTATAAAGTGCTCACGTGCAACACATTTGTTTAGTGTTGAAACCAGTTTCTCACTCACCTACCGAATTTACCAAAATCAGCGGAAACGATTTTTACCCATAAACAATAATGGGAAATGTTCATGGGACATATAGCCGTGCGTTAACAACTTTATGGAACATCAATTCCATAACATTGACAGTTTCATGAAAACCAGTTTCATGCGTTAACCACTTTATGGAACATCAAGTCCATGCATACGGTTACCACCTCCTCCCATTTACTTCTCCACTCCTTAATGAGTCCAGGGTACGTTTCTACTTCGACTTGTTTAAATAGGTCTTACCTATTTATATTTGGACAACAAGTTCATTAGGACAAGACAACACTCAGAAATACTTACTTATCTCTCCTCGTGAGCTCTCCTACCTTTTCTGATAACAAGTCGTGGTAACCCAACTACTCTTCCAGAATCAACTATTCTGGTCTCACCACTTTCCTTGCTTCCCTCCCCAAAACCAACCCATTCTCCTCCGCTTTGTGACCGAAGCAAGTCTGGAAGGACCATTTCTTGGTTTAGGCCGGACTTGTACAGATTGATCTCCCGAATCTAAAGTACTCACATGCAGTACATTGTTTAGGGTTTAAACTGTTTCTCACCTTCACATCCGCAATTACCGAAATCAGCAGAAACTGTTTTCACCTATAAACAAGTAAATATCGTGATACCGTGGCACATAGATGCACATCCATCAGTTATATTATAACTTGTGAAAATAAAAATAAACTATCAAGTTGGGTAAAAGGTATGATACTTTATTTATCAAAAATTCTTAATACACTACACAAAAAAAAAAGTAAAAAAAAAATCACCCTTAGAAGATCTCACAAAAACGGGACCCTCTATTGTCTTACGTGGTACCCACAAAATTTATGTTTGTGCGGTTTAAATATTGTCCAATAGGACGGTCTGTTTAGAAGCATTGTTTATTTATTTTATCAACAAAACAATATATATGGTTATCGAGATTCATATATGCTAAATGATTGATCGTGAAAACCAACTATTAGGAAATAACAAATGGAGCATAAAAATTAAATGAACATTCAATATCTCATACTTAGGTAGGAAGATATATAAGTTGGGTGGAGCTGAATACTTTCAATCTTACAAATCATTTAAGCATAAGCTAAAACAAAATGCAACCTATTGTTGAAATCTTCACCTGAGTGATACAATAAAATTTAAAATGTTGGAGTAAGCTGGAAAAATAATAAAATAATGATAAAAATTAATCCCAACAATATTGTGTGCTACTTTTTTTGTTTTAAGACGAAAAGGATAACTACGTTAAGTTATCTCATGAATGGAACTAGTTTAAGAAGCTAGGAATGGAATTACCCTTATGAAGATAGGTTTTGATGGAAACTATCATAAACACATCGGTCTTTGGCTCTTTGTATTCCAGGTTTTTTTTTATTTGAATCCTATTATTGGGGCTCTAGGGGTGATGGATTTTGGGGGCTATTTTACTAAATGGAATCTAAATGTTATAGGGGGAGATCATATTTGTGTAAAAATTCTAAAATACCCTCCATAATTTTAATTTATTCCCCTTATACCCTTCTCATTAACTACCAAATCTAATTAAAAAAAAAACTGAAAAAAACGGACGACATTAAAAGAAAAAAAACTGCCGCCCCCTCCTCTACTTTTTCCTTTTCTTCTTTTCATTTTCTTTTTTCTTCTTTCTTCTTCTTTTCTTATTCCATTGAACATATTTCAACGATTAATCGTCGATTCAAAAAAAAAAAATCGTCGTCGATTAAACTCATTCTATAAACCCATGAAGCCGAATGAAAATCTAGGTGAATCCCAGTCGAATCAACCTCCTACTGAAGCAGAGAAATCAACTTCATCCACTGAAGATGAAAGTGAAGATAAAGCGGGTGTGAATGCAGGAGTTCCACCAGCCGCCGAATCTCCTGATATGACAACAATAAGGTATGAATTCAAAAACCAAGTTTTTATTTAAGCGTTTTTTTGATTAATCAGTTGGTTTCGAAAATTTTAGGTCTGAAAAAACAGTTTCTGAAAATGCTTACGGCTGGGAGTTCTTATATTCCCAGCCGTAAATAGGTTCCATGGTTGGGAATTGTCGATTTTCAAGCCGTTTATATATAACGCGGTTGGGATATATAAGAACTGCCAGCCGTAACTAAATCGACGTGTACGAGATAGAGCATTCCAATCCGTAACCAGTATTATACGGCTAGGATATTCCTAGCCGTATGTTATCATGTGTTCAATTTTTTTCAACTGTTCTGTTGTTACGTCTCGTTTTTCCCAACCGTATATTTATATCCTGACCATAATATACAGTTTCCTAGACGTTTTTACATTACGTCTTGGAAATTCCTAGCTGTGTTAGGCCCTGTGTTTTACTGTGAACTTGCAATACATAGTCGTATGGGTTTTCCTAGCCGTAATATTATTTTCGGCTTGGTCGATTGAAAGTTTCCTATCCGTAATATGTTTTGTGTCTTGGACTCTGCATTTTTCCTAACCGTAATTTATGTTTTCGGATTGGTCCTGTCTAATTTTCCAGACGTATTTCTTATATACTTTTGGTTTTCTTGCCTTGTTTGTCTCGGAACAGAGGGAAAGAAAAGAAGAGGAAAAGATCCCAAGAAGTAACACCTTCTAGAGATCCTACTTCACAACCTCGTCACTCAAAACCATTGGGTGCACACGCAAGGAAAGCAATCGGAGTTGTGACTGCAGGAGATGGAGTTAGATTCACTAGAGGAACTGAAGTTGGAGTTGCTGAGGGAACTGAAGTTGCTATTACTAAAGGAATTGAAGTTGATGTGACTGAAGTTCTTGGAACTTCTAGTGGTGGTGGAAATGAAGGTGTACTGGTTGTTACCGGAGGTACTGAAGTTGACACTTCTAGTGGTGCTGCTGCTATTAATAAAGGTAAATCCGTAGTCGAGGAGGGCAAAGAGGATGGCAATAAGGAAGTAAAGAAGAAGTATAAACCTAATACATCTCCAAGAGAAGTAATTGATGACATGCATCCTTTACCTCCCAAGAGGAATGGGAGACCTTGGGGTGAGCCAAGAGATTGTTCCGTCTTGATTGCCTACACTTCTTCATGGGCACATAGGGTTTGTGGCACAAAGGTAATAAATCAAATTACATATATGTTATATTCATTTTGTTATGGATTATTATTTTTACAACTCATTTTTTTTTTTGGTATTTTCCGGATAAAGTTGTCCCAAAACTAAAGCAACAACAAGCAAAGTTTTGGTCGTTGGACGATGAGCATCCAGATGTGCAATTTTTGGTCAAAGCTTCGGGGTTGTGATCTGGAATCGATGCTTTGCAGAAGACATATGATGTTGTCACAGTTTGTGGTTTTATAGAAAGATTTTGGCCCGAAACTATGACTTTTCACCTCCCATTCGGCGAGATGACTATCACTCCGGATGACGCAAAGCAAATCACTGGTCTAGCTTTGGAAGGAAAATCAGTGTTTGAGGGTTTCAACAATTCCATGCCTTTTGATGAGCTTTGTTCCTTGGCGAAGAACTGTCTTGGGTGGAATAAAGATGGAGCTGAAGAAGAGTTTGAGATCGGGTCTGGAGCACCTCCTAGATCTAAGAGACAATATAGTACACCGGGTGTACTTAGTGAAGAAGTAAATATGTAAAGGAAGATTAATTTGGTTCGTCTAAGGGCACGGTTTGGGGATTCTAAATGCAAGGCGGATCGTGGATTGGTGGTGATGGACGCAGAAAGAGCTAGACATACGATTATAGCTTACTTGTTGCATGCTCTTAGAACCATCCTTTTCCTCGATTTCTCAGGCAATAAGGTAAATTCATGTTACTTGCAGTGGTTGAAGACTCTCGGTATGGATAAGTAAACAAACGAGGTACCTGGGTACTCGTGGGGAACCGCCCTCCTTGCTGATG
Source organism: Papaver bracteatum (assembly GCA_023529315.1). Taxonomy (NCBI): domain Eukaryota; kingdom Viridiplantae; phylum Streptophyta; class Magnoliopsida; order Ranunculales; family Papaveraceae; genus Papaver; species Papaver bracteatum. The sequence goes on from JAJJWX010004350.1 coordinate 1,132,681, forward strand.
TGTTGGAATGTCTTTGCAAAGATTCAAGATGGAACGAAACACAAATTACGGGATGTGTTGCTCTTGTCCAGATTTCTTTTTGTTTTAATATAACAAATGTTTATTTGTTTTATTTACTTTTATATACTGTGTAATAACTTATTTATAAACAAAATTTTAAATTTTTTGTCGTAGTCTTGGGATTACGACCATTTTAAAAGATTGAGGCATCCTCGGAATACAGATTGGGCTATAGACAAACCTACAGGAGGGAGATATCCTTTTGGAGGGACCCAACACAAGGAGAAAGAGATGGAAATGGTCGACATGAGGAAAAAATTGGATGCTTTGACAATTGAAGATGTGGTTTTTGATCCATATTTGAAACTTGATGAGGATGGTGAAGAGGAAATTGATGATAGAGTTTTTTCTGATGTGGAAACCTATATGGGACCTTTGTTTCATGCAACCGGGTTTGTCATTTTAGATCCTCGTAGAACGCTCCGCCAAATCGGTATTATCCAGAAAATTGTGCCTTTAGAGACTCCTTTTCCACTGAGCATAGGAACCTCCCAATTTAAGGACAAAAAGGTGAAATTGAACTATGAAAATGCACCGGAAATCGACCATTGGAATGTTCGTTCCAAAGAAGTAAACCAAATGAGTAGAAGACTCCTTGAAGCAGAACATGGTACTTCCCAAGCAGATGCGAATTACATAGAATGGTATGGAGAGTGGGATCATCCTTATGTGGAAAATTTGGATCCGGAGGCGCGGAGACATTACAGGAATGCATAGAAAGAGAGTTCAAATACACCAAGGAGTGAAGAAAATGATTGGCGGGAGATGGTGGTACGTATACTACTAATTATGTTTTTATATGATGTTTTTTTTTAATTATCTATGAATAATCGGAGTACGTGTGTTTGATATGAAAAAATAGGTTGAGCGAGTTAATTGGGTAGCCAAAGACCTCAGCCGTATGATTGATTTGGGTCAGGATTTAACGGTAGCTGAGCTCAGGTTAATGCAAAATCGAGTTAAAGGCATAATACTCCCTAAGAAAGGAGGTTTATATCCTGTTGAAGCACCAAGGAGATCTAAAAGGGCTAGGTCTCCTTTTCCTAGCGACAACTCAGACACTCCCCCCTTGAGCAAGTTCAATCTAAGTAACGAAAATCCGTCCGAGGTGGTAGAGGTGAAAAAGGTGGAACGAGTGCTCGAGGTGCAAATGGTGGAACTATTGCTCGAGGTGGTCGAGGTACTGGACCAGTTGAAAAAGGTGGAACAAGTGCTCGAGGTGGATGTGGTGGAGGTAAAAAGGCTCCAACTCAAGGTGGCAGCGGTCGAGATAAAAATCTAGAGTTATAGATGAAGTTGTGGAACCTCAGGCTAGGGGCGATGTGGATTAATTTTTGGAAACCACTTCGGAGGAGGGATCAAGTGAAAGTGAATGACTATTTACTTTTCATTATATTACTTCATTTCATGGAACATTTATTATCTAACACTTTGTCTATTTACTTTTTTTGTGGTTTGGTTATGGATTTGGATGAATGAATTTTTAAAAATTTGCATTTATTAATTAATGTTAGTCTTTACAATTGTCTAATCTAAGAAAAGTGAGGAATCAATCAAGATTCACTAAATTTTTGTGCATTTTCGGCTAGGTCAATCCTTCACATAATCTAGCCAAAAGTGCATATAATCCTTGTCAAATTTAGTTGCACAGAATTACAGATAAAAAGTCCCGACCTTTATCAAAAAACGGTCAGGAAATACCGGGATGTATGTTTCCCTGGATACTCAAAATTTAACTGAACCTATGTTACGGCTATGTTTCCTAGCCGTTATTTTATTTGCGGTTGGAATTCCTAGCCGTAAAACTGACAAAAAATGGAGCTCTGGTTTACGGCTTGGTTGAAATTTGTATTTCCTGGCCGTAACATAATTACGTCTTGGAATTAAATATATATCCGGGCCGTAATTCTGACAAAAAAAGCACTTCAGTGTTACGGCTTGAACCACCGAGCCGTAAATATGACACCCCAAAAATCCAGCCTGTTTATACATAATAACGGCTAGGTCTCTTCTGCTCTTTCCAAGCCGTAAATGCCTATAATTATGAATACCAAAGCATATCGGCTAGTTTTTTGAATTTTGAAAAATAGATCCGTTTGAAGACTGATCTATAGAAGGTTCTACCTGTTCAACCACTTATTTAAACTTGAAATAACTCCCATCTCCATATAACCATCCACTCCAAATCAAAGTCACTCCTTCTACATTAATAATCTCCACTTAAAATCCTACAAACTCAATGCAATGTACTCAAAGGATAAACCCAAATTTACTTTGGAAGAAGACTTATCTCTTTGCAAAAATTTTGTACTATGATATCCAAAGAAGGGAGAAGAACGAAAGCAAGGTGGTTTAGCCAGTAAATCGTATTGGAGTAATATTTTTGAGAATTTTTGTGGTGAAACAGGTAACACTAACAACCGCGATAGGGTTGAATTGTATCTTCGATTTTCAGACATATGTAAAAATGTGGAAGAATATATGGCTTTACGTCGTATGTGCAGCCAACTTCGACTTAGAGGTGAGACTGATAGAGAAGTCGCGGCTCAAGCTAAGAAGTAATGGAGAAAATGGAAAGGTTATGATTTCAACTTGGAAGCTCAATTCACCATCATCAAAGACTTCTTAACACATCGAAAGGGATGTTATTAAAACCAACTTTGTAACGGGGATCTATTAAGTATGTAATGGGTTTTATTGTGGTCTAATTAATGAAAGTATTACTAATTTTCATGTTGAAAATGCAAAATTTCTCAGCTTACAGATTCAATTACGGCTGGGAAATATAAGAATTCTTAAATAGTAAAAACGAATTTCAGGAGATTCTCGTTGAATAACGGCTTGAAGTTCTTAACTTCCCATCCGTTTTAGGAATTTACGGCTGGGAAGTCATTATATCCAAGCCGTTTTCATAGTTTACGGTTGGGAAGTCATCATATCCAAGCCGTAATAAGTGGATTACTACTGATTAATTAGCTTAATCGTTAATTAACACTATCCAGAAAAATAATGGTAAGAGCATCAAATTCCAGATTTTTTCATATTTTTTTACGGATTTGAATTGATGAAATTGATGTTGGGAGTTCATTATAAACTTATTTTTTTATAAGATGCATTGCCCTCATGTTTTACCAATGTTCTTCTTCCCACTGGGGACATAAACTGAGCTAGCCACCCAAGTATTTTTCTCAATTTTCTCCCAAACATAACTTTATAATGTTTAATCAATCAATCAATTCAATATAATAGAATAAAGATAAGTAAGTTAATGTTTTAGCTGTTGAACAGTTAGAGCATCACCAGGGGAATGACTCTGAATTTGGTTCAAAGCCTCTCTGGCGACATTTATAGAATGGTTAAATGTTACCAAAAGACATTTGTTGCAAAATGTCCAAAGAGTGCGCATAGAGTAACCAGACAGTGAAATACTATGCTCTTGCTGTATCTATGTGATTCAAATTTCAAATTTTTATTTTATCTTACTACTGTATATTTCAATCTTTTGAATTTTGATATCCCGAAATAAAATTCCAAAGCTTTGCAGTCCGGTCCTAACACGTGTCTATTGAGGCCTTCAGTCGTGCAACATTACTAGCTTTTAGTGCGCCTCTGACATCATTGATTAGCTAGCTATATGAGCCATTCGGTCATAATTACGGGACCATGTGCGGAACCACAAATTCAACGGCAGCAGTTTTGGATTCGAATATCTTGGCCATCCAAAAGTGCCGTAGATAAGTGCACAACTATCATAGACCACCACATGTGACCATTAAAATCATAAGGGTCTCTTCCATTAGTACTATTCATTTCATCATCTTCTTCTTCTACCTATCGCCGATTTTGTTTCTGGAATTGCTTCAACAATGGGTGGTTGCACCAACAATGGAAGAACCGGCAGCGTTTGCCATGTCGTAGCGATGCCGTATCCAGGAAGAGGACATGTCAACCCAATGATGAACTTTTGCAAACTTCTAGTATCAAAGATGGGAGAAAACATCAAAATTTCATTTGTGGTTACTGAAGAATGGTTTGGTTTCATCGATTCAAATCCACGGCCGCCACAGATTCAGCTGCGTACAATCCCGAATGTCATACCTTCAGAACTAGTCCGCGCGTTAGATTTTGCAGGTTTCGTTGAGTCAGTGTTTACGAATGTTGAAGCTCCAGTCGAGCAGCTCATGGACAAACTTGAACTCGAGTCCCCTGTGATGGCTATTATTGCCGATACGTATTTGGCGTTGGCGGTTAACGTTGGGAACCGGAGGAATATTCCGGTGGTTTCGCTTTGGACTATGTCCCCGTCTGTGTTCTCCGTTTTCTATCATTTTGATCTATTTGTTCAAAATGGGCATTTTCCGGTGGATTTATCAGGTAAGAGCAGTTTTAGTAGTTAAATTTGGAAAATCAAAATATTTGGCCTTTAAATGCAAATTAGTAGAAATTTGATTGTTGCCTTCTATGTAGAGCGAGGAGACGAAATGATAGATTACATTCCCGGAATCACTCCGACACGATTATCGGACATGCCAACAATCTTCGACGGGACTGGTCGGAAAGCGTTCGGCCGTGTCGTGGAAGCATTCGAGTTAGTACGGAAAGCTCAATGTGTTCTCTTTACTTCCTTCCACGAGCTTGAAGCCCAACTTGCAGAAACTTTAATGTCAATACTCCCTTTTCCTGTCTACTCCATTGGACCTGCAATACCTCATCTCCCTACTGCAGTTGACAATAGTAACAAGCCGGACTACTACTTGAAATGGCTAGATGCGCAACCGAAAAGTTCCGTCTTATACGTCTCATTGGGAAGTTTTCTATCGGTTTCTAAGGAACAAATGGAGGAGATTTTGGCCGGGTTACGCGACAGTGGAGTTCGGTATTTGTTCATATCACGGGGAGACACTTCCGGCCAAGAGGGTTCTTTGTCCGACGAGGAGATGAAGAGTACTAACAGTTTAGTAGTGCCGTGGTGTGACCAACTCAGAGTTTTGTGCCATTCTTCTGTTGGAGGGTTTTGGACTCATTGTGGATGGAATTCAACACTAGAAGGAGTTTATTCAGGTGTACCAATGCTGACTTTTCCTATATTTTTCGATCAAATCCCGAATAGAAAGCTAATTGTAGATGATTGGAAAGTCGGGGTGAAGGTAACCGGAGCAGATAAATTGGTTACACGCCTCGAAATCGCGAAGATTGTTGAGAAGTTCATGGATTTGGATGAAGGCAATGAAGAATGCAAAGACATGAGGAGAAGATCCAATGAACTCAAAGAGAGCTGCAAAAAAGCATTAGCGGAGGGTGGATCATCTGATAAGAACCTTATTGCATTTATTAAAACCATTTTAAAGGTGGTTTAATTGCGTCATGCTAATTAACATACAACTGAGGAAGAAGTTCTAATTGTCCGGGACACTATCTACATGTTTAGAATTTCAGTCTTTAAAATAATTTTAATGTATTAAGCATCATGCTAGTTAACATACAGCTGAGGAAGTTCCAATTGTCTGGGACACTATCTACATGTTTAGAATATCAGTACTTAAAATAATTTTAATGCATTTCGCGTCATGCTAGTTAACATACACCTGAGGAAGTTCCAATTGTCTGGGACATTATCTACATGTTTAGAATTTCAGTACTTAAAATAATTTTAATGCACTCCCCGTCATGCTAGTTAACGTACAACTGAGGAAGTTCCAATTATCTGGGATACTATCTACATTTTAAAATTTCAGTCCTTAAAATAATTTTAATGCATTCCGCGCGTCGGATTCCATTCAAAAAAAAGTTCTTTTTGAATAAGTTTGACACTATCTAAACTGATAATGTTGATGATAAGTCTTTTCTTTAAGATTCGTGTTTTTTTTCAAAAATGGTGTCTAGTTAAAATAATGCTACGGGGACTTGGAATGTCTGTTTAAAATAATTCAACTTTATGTTTACCACAAAATCACGGTAGAAAACAAGAAAAGCCAGAGCAGATCCATCAGTAAACTGAACAAATCTTGATATTTCTCCTTGTTACCGGAAGTAGTGGGTGAGAGTCAAACTCAGGAAAGTGACCATGGAAACCAGTGGTAGATTCAAGAGGCGGCGGCACGTGGTAGCGATGCCGTATCCAGGAAGAGGACACATCAATCCTATGATGAATTTCTGTAAGCTTTTAACAACAAAATTTTCACTCAAGGATGATATAAGAATCAGTTTTGTTATTACAGAAGAGTGGCTTGGAATCCTCGGATCCAAGTCAAGACTACCGCCTCAGATTCAGCTTCGTTCGATTCCGAACGTGATACCGTCCGAGTTGGTGCGAGGATCCGACCATAAAGGTTTCTTTGAAGCTGTCCAAACAAAAATGGAAGATCCATTTGAGCAGATCTTGAACCATTTACAAGAAAAGAATGATCCGAGTGCACTGGTCACGGCTATCATAGCTGACACCTTATTGCCATGGGCAGTATCTGTTGGGAATCGGAAAAATATCCCGGTGGTTTCGTTTTGGACGACGTCGCCTTCTTTGTTCTCTATTGTTTATCACATTGATCTTCTTGCTCAGAATGGTCATTTCCCAGTAGACTTCTCTTCGGGTAATTTTTGAGATCTATTTTTCAGTAAATTTATCAAGTTTAGTCCTTAATGATCTGTGCAAATATGTATCAGGACGCGCGGACGAGCTAATAGACTATATTCCAGGAGTTTCTCCCATAAGGTTATCTGACATGCCGGCATCGTTAAATCGTTCTAACGAACAAGCCTTCAAAGCTGTTTATGAAGCTGTCTCTGCGGTTCGTAAAGCAGACTGTCTTCTTCTTACGACCTACCATGAGTTGGAGCCTCTAGCTATAAAAGCTCTAATGGAAGTACTTCCTGTACCTGTCTACCCCGTTGGCCCGTCCATACCTCTCAGGACGATGTTTGGGGATCTCCATGACAGAAATAAGACCAGTTGTAAAATAGACATGGAGAAGGAGTACTACTTGCATTGGCTAGGAGCCCAGCCTGAAAACTCTGTTTTGTATGTCTCATTTGGTAGTTTTCTGTCAGCTTCTAGTGAACAGATGGAAGAGATTTTGGCCGGACTACGTGAAAGTGGTGTCCGATACTTGTTGGTTTCACGTGGCGTAAAAGATGGTCTCAACGACAATTCTCAAGGTTTAGTTGTGCCGTGGTGTGACCAGTTGAGGGTATTATGTCATCCATCTGTAGGAGGATTCTGGACACATTGTGGGTGGAATTCGATTCTTGAAGGAATTTATGCAGGTGTACCCATGCTTACTTTTCCAGTAGCTATGGATCAACTGACCAACAGCAAATTGATCGTGGATTACTGGAAAATTGGAATGAAAGTGATAAATGAGGTCGGAGCAGAAAGTTTGGTTAATAGAGAAGAAGTTGCATTAACTGTGAAGAAATTCATGAACATCAACGGAGACAATGAAGAGAGTAAAGCGATGAGGAGTAGAGCTAATGAATTCAAGAAAAGTTGCAGAGAAGCGTTGGCAAAGGGCGGTTCGTCTACTGCCAACCTCGACGATTTTATTACAAATGTTCTGCGGTACCACTAGAACTAGTTTGATTCAACATATTGCTTATTATGCATTTTCCTTTGTGAAGAATATCCCACTAGGCGCCTTTTACAACACAAGTACACTGGCAAGCAAGATAATATAGACACAATACTTCCTTCAGAACATTAAAAGAAAGAAAAATGTTGTTATAAAAGAACATGTTGCTAAGTAAACAAAATACCAACTCAAAAACAATTGCAGGCATGCCTACCATCTATCCTGACTGAGTTGCGAGAAAATACTCCTCTTTGTACACCGCATTTTTAGTGAAAGTAGAGTTTCTTCTTTCTTCAGTAGCCTTTTTTACCCAAAACTTTTGTAGTTGCTTTGGATACTCCTCTTGACAGAGCAACATAAGAGTTGTCCGTGACTGAAAACATCTTCTGGTAGATAAATTCCTACATTTGGAATGGTTTGTCCTTGTTCCTTGTTGATTGTAAGTGCAGAGCTCAAACGAATTGGGAATTGCTTTCTGATTAATGTAAATGACAACTTTATATTTTCTGGAGGTTTCAATGGAATTCTTGGGATGAAAACTTTGTTACCTGCATAATGCCCAGTAACTATTTCAGCATCTATCAGTCGTGTGCCATTACACAACCCATTTTTCGGATCAATGTTCCGTAGAAGCATTATCGGTGAACCCAACTTCAACACTAAAACATGGGGAGGAAAACCTCCAGGAGACATTGAGCTTAGAAGCTCTTGTTGGTATAAATTACGCGTATCATCCTCAACTGAATCAAAAGAATGATATGTGATCTGATCACCTGAGAAGCATTAATAAGTAAACAAATAGTGAGTCCAATTTGAAAGTAAAAAAGACTTGCAAGGAGAAACAATCTAATAAAAAAATACGCATACCTTTCCATATTGATAATCTTTCCATTAAGTTTATCTACATGCTCATTCAACGGAGTAATTAGCCTCTAACAGCCATGTAATCTTTATCCATCCCTTTGTCAAGTAAATTAGGGAAGATGGCTTCAATTAAAGTGTCCACAGAATCTGGACCTTGCCATGGTATAACCATTTCATCCGGAACCTTTATCAACTCTTTATCTGAAGAAGGCTCACACATATTTTCTTTTAAACGCAACACCTCAAATTTCTCCCATATAAAACTGGATATGGGAGAAACCGTGGCCTATTACCTGGGGTTGAGCACGAAATGAATAGACTCCATCTCTACCATTAGCTAAACCTTCGTCAACATGTACGCCCATTGAAGTAAATGCAGATGTAAGGTGTCTGAAATGCTTACCTTTGCCTGTATTGTCATTAAATAATGACAACAACTCCTGTGGTGATGGTATATGAGGCATGGCTATTTTACCATTCAGACAACAAAAGTCGCGACTTTCGCGGAAAAATAACTTTGCTTGGCAGTGGGAGCACACATTTGGAGGTGGTAAAGAAAATGCATGAAACCCAATATGATCTCGAAAATTTCTGTCACTATTGTGGTATCTCAGTGTTGTTCTTCGACGTCCTTGAGCAGGAGTATCGACAGCTTAGTTTTCATTGGCAAAATTCAATTTCTTCTGCAAACTCAAATTCCCAAGCTTGCTCTGCATCAATTCGCCATACGTCTCAATTAGGAAAGCAAGAATATTAAGTAAATAATCAATGGGTTTTTTTCTTAAAACCACAGAGTAGTTACCATTAACATAATCGTCAGCGATTAGAATATTGGCAGATGTATCTCTACGCGAATGTTGATCTTCAGTATTTGGTATGCCAACAATTTCTGCAGTAGGTGAGCGGTGATTCCGTGCTAGTCTTCTAATGCTACTTAAGCGCACAACAGTTGGAATAGATTGACCAACCCCGTTCACACATTGTTGTCCTGTTTAGAAAACCAAAAATAAGCAAAATATATACCGTAACATAAATCACTAAATACTTATAGTCCTACAGTAAACAAAATAATTGGAAGGCAAACTTGAATTGCTAAAAGTTTCTTTTGTTGTTAGAGATGTACAGGTCTTACCAAAAAATTCTGCAGTTGTGGAACAATGATCTCGCGCCAATCTTTTAATGCTACTTAAGCGTGCACCTCTTGGAATAGCTGGACCTACTTCATTAATCGGTTGTTCCCCTGTTAGAAAACAATGAATATTTCATTTGAGTGGCGATAAATTTGAATTGCTCGATAAACTTACATGCTACTACGCTATGTGAAGGTCCAGCATTCATTGGTCGTGCTCTTGTATCAACCGCGTCTCGATGCCCAACATGTTGTCTTGCTAGCTCAAATGTCTGTCTCTGTAGTCGGATTTGTCTTCCAGTTTCTGCAGGACTACATGATTGATGTTGTTTTGCACGGCGCCTTAGCCTTTGAGAGTCAGCACGCCTTGCAAGCCAGCGAGATCTCTCTTCGGCTGTTAAATTTGATAAACGGTGTCGTGCATTCAATCGATAACGTTGCCTTCGGTGGTGGTCACTACTATCAGAATTTGCTGTACTAATACAAATTTCTTCATCCATAGTTTCCAAATTATCAAGGGGAAACTTTACTTGTTGTCGCAGTTTTGATCTTTAGATAAGGACTAAGCCAGCTACATCTCCTAATTCCTCCCATGATTTCACAAACATAATTAAGTAAAACAGAAAGCAAAACATACATCAAAATTAAGAAGAAAAAGAAGTAAACAAAAAGGGCTTCAATTATAGGGGTTTACTTAATAATGGATTTGAAGAATTTGATCACAGCTACATCTCCTAATTCCTCCCCTGAAGATAAACATAAAGCAGGAAGCATCCAAAACATAAGTAAGCATACATCAAAATTAAGAATCAACCATACACCGAAACAAAAATGAAAGATGGAGCTAAAAATTCGATTGTGAACATACATTATAGTTGACGAATCATTACCTCTGATTTTGGAAGATAATGGAATCTGTGTTTTGATAAAAATGGGATCTGACTTTCTAGAGATATCCTTCAAAAATATCTGCTCCGAAGACGTGGCCCACCCTCTGTTTTCAGCAGCCAATACACGTTTTCTTTTGTTTTTTTACTAGTGGATTGCCCGTGCCATACCGGGAACGATTATTACAGAGCTTATCTTCATGGAACACTATTGTTTACCGGAAATTTTCTCCCTGCACAAGATTGTAATTCAATTAGCAAGGTCATAATATATAGGTTCTCATGCACGAATGAGAGTATTGAAATCTATATAAAAATTGAGGAACATGAACTGAGGTGGGATGCCATATTAAAGACACGAAAATGCTTGCAACGGAAGTTAAGGTGCATGATGGTTCAACAATTAATGTCCAATGCATATGTATGCAAGACTGTTTAACATCAGCATTATTAAGGAGGCAACTATTAGTGAAATGCATATGAATACAGGATGGCATTTGATTTTAAATGCAATGTGTACCAATTGAGTGTATCCGTTTCTTAGAGTCTGAAATATCATTCTCGAGACACTCATCTAAATCAGGGTGAAGTCTATATGCTTGAAGGGCCAACTTTCTCATCAAGTAGTCGCTTGTATGCACTGTGATGACTGTCAGGTGGCTTTCATTAAGTCGGTTTGGAATACTGTGCTGCCTGCAAAATCTTTTTTTTCTTCATGTGGGTGAGTATGCTGGATTGTTCATAGTTAGTGTGGAGTTACCTGATCTGTTGGTCGAAGCTGGGTATCATCAAGAGATTTAAAGCTTGGGTTGCAGGGAGTTTCCATGTGGGCCATTTAAATATAGAAACTATGTAGCAATGAACCAACACTATGGGAAACGTAGATACACAAATGAACTATGTATACTTAGAAGAACCAAATCATATTTAGCTGGATTTATCCAAAAATACCATCCCCACAAATTTAAACGCCGATATTCATATAAAATTTCAAATTTTAGCTTCAGTTTAAGTTTCTCATTTCTAGCACACTTCACAGGCTCACAACCATGCCTAACAACATACGAACTGAATTTCACATTTTCAATAAAAAAAAAATATATGAACTAATCAAATTTTAACACAATCCCATTCCAATTTAGAGAGGTAAAGCATAAACTGTAATTAGCATCCTGAGAAGCACTGAAACTCAATTTATTCCTTGCCAACATTTGGATTCTCAACATTTAATTAGCATCCCTAACTGAAGCTCAGTCGAATCAATTGAATGAAACCCTGACTCTAGATCAACTGAGCATAACATAACCCAAAAAGTCAAACTTAAAATTCCATAACTCAAGCTCAATTGAATCCAAGAAATCAAAGCAAAACTGAAATCCTAACTGCACCTTGACTACCACCATTAATGAACCTTAAAAATCAAACCTAGAAAAAACCTTGAGTGAATTCGTATAGATGAACTAACGAACGAAATACAATAAATAAGCAGACCAAGTTCAACTGTGCGCAAACCTGTTCTACGAAGACGAAATCCAAAATTTTGACCTCAAAATGTTATTCTCTGGAAACCATTGTAAAGCGATGATGATTTTGGGAGAATGACGAAGATGAATGGTGATTTTGGGAGATTATTCTCGGGAAAACGTGGTAGGTGATGAAGATGAAGAAGAGATTATTCGAAATCGAGGGAGAAAGAAGAGATGAAGATGAAGAAGGAGGAAATTTCGATGGAGTAGAAAGTAATCGAGGGTTTTCTGCTCTGAAACAGGAGAACTGAAATGATTTTGTTATATTTGCCCCGGGGTTTGTTAAAAATCAAGCCATTTTCAGTGTCGATGGAAAACACGGAGGGGTATTTTAAGTCTATTTTACCCTTGAGTTTGTAATTATTTATACCAGTTTCTTTGGTACTTACAAAGATGGAGGGACAATTTTGTTATTTTAAATGGGACACCAAAATTTTGGTTACCAACACCAAACAAATCATTTTCTTTTATGTGATTACTAATTGATTAAGTACCATATCAGTAGACTAACAACTAAATTAGTAATGAGAACAAAGAAGAGGAAGTGGAAGAGTTCTTTTATTCTTCTTTATTAACTTTCCTTAGTTTTTTCTTCTCTTACATCGTGAATGAAATACACGGCTATATATAGCCTATACAAAGCAATAGGAATTAGCTATGTGTGTCAATTACTTAATTCTTTAATCTAGTTAATGATTATCTTAAGGATAAACTCATTCAATGTTATCCTTACACTTATCAATTGGCATAAGAAACTTCTCGAGTAATTGAGATAGAGTAATGGTGGGACACTTAATTGACCCCTGTTTACATAACACTCCCCCTTGGACCACCATTTCTAAGAATGTTGTCTCGTTAAAGTTTTGCCAGAAAAATCTGACTGCGATAAAAACTGGCCGAAGGAAAAAGAGTATAGCTCTTGGAGCTTTAAAGTGATGATGGTCGTCACGAATTTTCTCCCGTTGCTGAAACCATGTCAGGAAAACCATTTAGGAAAAACCTGAACTTGGAGTCAGATTTGGTTATTGCCATGACTTCCGTCAAAATTTGCATCAGGAAAACCATTTTAGGACAAAACCTGAATGCTTGCGCCAGGAAAATCACTTGGGACAAAAACCTGAGCGCCAAGAAATACTTCCTCCGAGAAATTGTGTTAGGAAAACCACTTGGGACAAAACCTACACGCGTGAGTCAGGAAAACCGCTTGGGACAAAACCTGAACGCCTGCTCCTGGAAAACCGCTTGGGACAAAACCATAGGGCCTGCACCTGGAAAACCACTTGGGAAAAAACCAGAGAGCCTAAAGTTCATAATGATGCTGACGTCGATGCTAATGTTGCCTCGTTAAAAACCTCATCTGGAAAACCACGTGGGACAAAACCATACCAAAGGAAAATAGTACAATGGACGTTTCCCGATAATGGTGCTGGACACACATATGCTGCCTCGTTAAAACCTTGACAAGGAAAACCCATCGGGACAAAACCTTAGTGAAGGAAAAAGAGTACATCGCGTTGAAGTCCATCCAATGATTCTACGAGTTTACTCCCCCTGAAGTATAACATCTTAAAGCGGTTGGTGGCGCAACTATTATATGCCTTCAGAAAACTGCTTTAATATTTGCAGTTTATGGAGGATTGACTGCAGGTCTTGCACCGAGTGTACGTCTAACAATGTACACCTCGCATTTAGATCCTCCATCCGTTGCACACCAAATTTAGTTTGCCTCTTTAACTTCAGGTATAACAATGAAAAAAAGTCCTTTTGTAAACTCATAAAATACCGTAGAATAAATTTCAGCCTCTAGAATTGTAACCTGTAAAACAAAAGTTAGAAAAAACAAGATAATTCATGCATTAAATCTATGTATGGTACTTCTGGACCATAAATTCAACATACGCATCAGATAGATCGATCACTTCCCTCTTTTCGGGAATCACATAGTAATAATGCTAATTTAGTAGCACAACAAGTATAATGAGTATCAAGATTGGATACTCTAGTCTATATAGACAGGCTATGATCTCGAATTTCAAGTCGAGCAATTGTTTCACTTTTCAATGAGATCTCATAATTTAGTTCATGCGTGGATTTTAGCGCTACTAAGGGCTCTTTAAGAAGCCAAAAATGATATCATCAATCCATTCGGATTTTAACCTTATACCAAGAACATAAAACACATATAAGGATTGTTCACGAATTTCTCCTATGTGGTGATAATGATTTATTTCAATCTTGACATAATTCACAAGTTCAGGTGGCTGCCTGATTCAGAAACTCGAATCCTTCAGGGATTCATTACAATCACCAATAAAATGCAATATGAGTCCTTCAGGGACTACCACTCTAAAGTGCATAAATTATAGGAGAACATTTTAGTTTTCAGAACAAATCCTGGGGTTTAGAAGGAAAACCCTCAATCGCGCTTAAAGCGATAATACTATTCTCTCTGCGCTTTATCTCAAACACCAACTTGTAATATTCAGGCCTCATGATTTTACAGTGTGAGTCGGATCCGAACATTGCGCTTTTTCGAGAGATTTCATTCCCTACCTTAGTTTGAGGGGAACAGATTATATGTCTACCAATCACAATGTCGATGTTCCTCTGCAGAGGGGTACATAACCACCATTGTAAATAGATTATCGACAATTATATAGATTCCACACATTTCTATAATGCATGCACATTCAATAAAAGTTTTATAGACTGGTACCAGCGCCACTTCAGGGGCATTATCATCTCCTTATTTTCAATAAGGAGTTTCAAAGTTAGAGAATGTGGATCATATCATGATAGTATCCACGAGCACTATCTATAGTCTCCTTTTGAGATCACTACATATTAGAAAATGATTGGATTTTATTTTAAGAGGCATATATGAGGCAGTTATTCAAGCCTCAAGTGTGTTTTAACACACGACTTGGTTATTGCGAGATGCATGGTTTAACATGCTATGACAACTTCCCATGTCTGCATCCTCAAGCAAGTGACCAATAATATTTTCACAGAGTCGTTGCAGTTATTTATTTTAATCATGAGTAATCTCCAACACCTCAATTATATCCAATATCTTAGTGTGAGAAAATAAATAAGATGTTTCACGCCAATTCTAGTGGCAGCCAAACTTTCTTTGATTAGGATAAAACTTAACCAGATAACCTATTTAAATGTCGACATTGCTTACAACAACCATTAGGTGGTGTCTGTCTTATCCATGACTTCAAAAGAAAGTATTTAAATTTGTCGACATAATACGTGCCATCTTCAGACGGCAGTCTTTCTCCCCATGATTAAGGGGAGAAAAACCTTTTAGGTTATCATAATTTGCACCATCCTTTAATGGTGACTTTTCTCCCCTTGATTAAAGTGGGAGAACATTTAAGGTTATCAATCTTGGTCACGCCAACTTCTGGTGACACCTTAGTCTTCCTGATCATGGTGGAAACATTACTATCTCATTTTTGGAAACTTCTGGTTCCATAATTGCCTAATTTTCAAAGACAATCCAACTCATGATAGTTTTTGGGTGTTAATTAAACCACACAATAAGTATCCCAAAAACATCTGCAGGCTCGACAAGAGATGAGATATTTCACTCTGTTCCTTGTAACGGCTTACTTCCTCCCCCTAATGGAGGGAATACAGTCTCATCTGCAATAAGACATTACTACTAGGGGTTTTAAATGCCTTATGAACTGAAACCAACATATATAGTTCGGTGACGCCATGGGCCAAACACGTAAATATGAAATGTATGGTTGCTTCCCAAGCCAGTATTGATGGTAAATAGTTGGTCGAGCAATCAACCAAAGATGCTTAAATAAAGGACTCAACTAGACCGAGTTGAGTATGCACATGTGCAATTTAGTTCTCGACATGATACCAACTAAGGCAAAGCATCTGAAGCCTGTAAATTTACCACCAAAATAAATGGACTTAATTGTAAAGTCCAAAAATATATACGCAACCACAAGATTTGCACAAATGGTTTGGCAAAGTCTAACATTACGTGTTAATATAACAAGAGACCATCTAGTAGATGTGTCTTATCAATATAGTAAAGTATTGAAATAATTGTCCATATTGCAGGACGACTAAGTCCTGCAATTGCCACCTTGAAACCTTTATTCAATGTTGGTGATTCAGGTTACCATAATGCTAATGTTAATGTAATTTAACAACCAATTGTCTCAGGGGACAACAATACAATTTTACATCCTCATATAACAGAAGCTTCAGGTTCTATAAAGGATGTCCATGAGCATTTTAAATTGTCTACTCATCTTGGTAGAACTTTGGTGTCCATATTGACCATGCCTAAGCATGAAGAATAGAGGTCATTAAACTTCTGACTAATGACACCGTAGAATTCGACTGTTCGAATTTTCCTATGGCACACCATAAAAGAGAGCCTTACGCTTCTTTACAACGTGCTTCTGGCACAAAAACAAATGAAGTAACAAAATACTCCATAAAAATGCTCATTTATCGTTTAAGGTGGTAACGCCAAATACTCTTTAAAAACTAAACAGATTCTTTAGGAATCCTGAATAATATACGGCGTAGCTTTTACACCACCAGATTGATACCCGCTCTTCCGGAGCCGTCTATCATATTATTCGAACCCGAAATGGCATTTCACATTTCCCAAAACCTCTGCAAGGTTACAAAAGTGGTTCGAAAATTTGTGTTTGTTGTTTCGGTTGTCTTTGAGACAAATATCTCCATCATCCATATCTTTACTGGATAGATTACTTCTGGAATCCATATCCTTTGGCAAAGATAGGTGAGAGAAAAATAGTAGGGTCATCAACAAAAACATTTGGTAACCATGGGCTACTTCAAGAACCCAAAATTGTATGGTTATCCCTGAACCCTAAGATTAGCTTAGACTACTTCCGGAGTCTATTTTATGGATTTCTACTGGAACCCATAATATTTTGGATCACCGCAGTGAACCATAATTTATATGTTGGACCGCTTCTGGGTGAACAACATCTCTCATGGATTGCTTCTGAGATCCATTAGGAGTACTTATATAAATAAGCAAAGAAAATAAACAAACTTTAATAAAACAAAGGGAAAACAACAAAATACATATGGTACTAGTAGAATATCAACAAATCTCCAACTTCGTCACCTTCAGGGTCAACGAAATATTAATTTATTACAAGTGTGCAAAAATGGATACATGCTTTATAGGAAAATTATTTAATACAGTCGCAGGTCACTTCAGGGACCGATGATAGGAACCGGATAGCATTTTAACGGGTCGCTTTTGGGACCGACTGGCTAGCGAAGTGCACTTTTTCATCCATATTATGTCACACAATATTCCATCTTATGGTGGAATTATTTCAAAAATCTTGGAGATTATCAAAGCTAGAAAATTTATGCTATCCCTCGGGGACGCAACAATTTCTTGCTTTACCGGTATTAAAACCGTTAGTACCGTAAAATTAATTAAAGCCAAAATTAATATCAAACAACTGAAATTCTCACCTTTTTGTACTTACCAAAAATTATTAGCACTAGCCTTAACAGATTTGTAGTTTAAATGATTCCCTGACAGGAAATGACAAAGAAGATGACAGAGAACGTATTTGAAGTAGTACCATCCATTAATCTTATCCAAAAACAAAGGCATCTTCATCATACTGACTAGTACTACTTTACTAGTGCTTCTTCTCTGTTTAACATCAATATAAAATACAAAAGCAATAAGATGAAGACAAGTTATGATTACTATGATTATGTTTCCTTATTATCACTCCCTCCCTCCCTTTTTTTCTTTTCTTTCGTGGGATCCAGTTTGATTTTAAAAAAAAATATAAGAAGAAGGTGGTGGTCTAGCAGTTGGAAGGGGCAGGAGGCGTAGATGGAGTTATTAGAGAGAAACAGAGAGAGGAAAGAAATTAATGGCTAATTTTCATCATCCTTTCTCCCATGGTGATAAAAACTTGTAGTACTAAAATTAATAGGAGATTTTCTGTGGTGGAGAGACAATGGAGAAAGAAAAGAAGAAAAAGATGAACAAACTATGAACTTCTTCATTTACAGAGGGGGGGTGAAAGGATAGTAGAGACGAAGAAATTTGGACGAATTCGATAACTTAGGACGAGCGATTTCGTGCTGATAACGTTTTATGTGATTACTAATTGATTAAGTACCATATCAGTAGACTAACAACTAAATTAGTAATGAGAACAAAGAAGAGGAAGTGGAAGAGTTCTTTTATTCTTCTTTATTAACTTTCCTTAGGTTTTTCTTCTCTTACATCGTGAATGAAATACACGGCTATATATAGCCTATACAAAGCAATAGGAATTAGCTACGTGTGTCAATTACTTAATTCTTTAATCTAGTTAATGATTATCTTAAGGATAAACTCATTCAATTTTATCCTTACACTTATCAATTGGCATAAGAAACTTCTCGAGTAATTGAGATAGAGTAATGGTGGGACACTTAATTGACCCGTGTTTACATAACACTTTATATTATAGATTGTTCTCTTTGATAATGCCGATCCACAGTAAACCAATTACTGTAGATTGTTCTTAGATGTGTCTAGAAAACTAAATTATGCAATAGTCCAAACTATCCCTAATTAATACCGTGACGGTATGTTCATGAAAATATAACAGGGATAAAATTATTTCTTATCAGGAAGTTTCATGCGTTCCAGGAGGTCCCAGGTTCAAGTCCCCAATGGCGTAATATTGCAGGAATTAACATGGAAGGTAGTGTTAGTTTGCCCCCTTGTGACACAATCTCGCCCCCCCTCCCGCTTCGGCTCCCCTTGGCAAGGTTACCCATGAGGCTCGCTGGTAGGGTAGCACAACAACCTGTTCAATTAATGTAGTAGTATGTCGTTGGAGCCTAGCTTGTTAGGCTTCCAACTAGTTTCATGTAATAATATAATCAATAATATAATATAAGGATACTTCCCTTAAGCCTGCAAATATTCTCATATGCAACTGGGAAAATAGTAAGGATACTTGCTTTGACATAACCGGAGTTTCGCCTTTCTCAGGAGGTGGTGTTCGTAGCTTCACCCCTGGCAATGCCATTTCTGCAGCCATAAAGCGAAAATGCAACAAGTACTTGGACGTATGCATGATTCAAGGTTACAACTTCTATGCGTTGGCTTTTTCGACCCTAGGTGAACTTGGAGAGGATTTCAGTGTCTTGTTGAAGAGATTGAAGAATTGCCTGGTCAACTATGACGTGAACAACAAAGTGGGTGGTTTACTTTTTCATAGAGTGGGTTTAGCTATTCAGAACCTAGTTAGTAATTCGACGAATGATTCGCGAACCGTTTCGAATCAACCGAATTCGAATCATACGGACGAACCATTCAAACACCAAACATAGTACACGCACTATATGGGTATTTCGAATTATTCGTGAATAATTCGGACAAACGAATAATTCGGCTGCATGATTCGGACAGCTGAATAGGTATTGACTCGCCATGACTCGGCGATTCGAACTGTGTTGAGTCATTGAGTTGTGAGTTGAGCATATCCCTTATATTTTTATGACTAATTAAAAAGATGTTTGTAGTGGGAGTTGAACCCATGACCCTTAGGTTGCTAAATAAGGCCCCAACCATTGAGCTATGTTGCTTGTTGTTGTATGTTTTTAATGTATTATTTATATAACATCAAAACTTGATTTAAATCATGTTTTTATTTTGATAAAATCTTAAAAATCTACTTCCTATTAATTTGATGTATGCCGAATTTTCATTGCCGAACTCATATATCAAAAACGAATTATACACGTACGTATGCCGTTCCGAACTACTGCCGAACAACGAACCGTTGACCGGATTTTTGACCGAATCCGATCTCTCCAAATCCGTATAATTCCGGTACGTATGCCGTCCCGAACTACCCTATGTACCCCGAATTGCTAACTAGGATTCAGAAGGGTGTATGGGCTCAGATTGTAGCCCGACTCCCTCCTGTCCCTGTGTAATAAACATCTTCGTATTATTATTATTATTATTATTATTATTATTATATAATTAAATATTATTATATGAAACTAGTTGGAAGCCTAACAAGCTAGGCTCCAACGACATACTACTACATTAATTGAACAGGTTGCTGTGCTAGCCTACCAGCGAGCCTCATGGGTAACCTTGCCAAGGGGAGCCGAAGCGGGAGGGGGGGCGAGATTGTGTCACAAGGGGGGCAAACTAACACTACCTTCCATGTTAATTCATGCAATATTACGCCATTTGGGACTTGAACCTGGGACCTCCTGGAACGCATGAAACTTCGGGGAACGGGGATGACCAGCTGAGCTAGGGCGAGATTATTATTATTATATTATTATAATATTATCATTAATTTTAAATATTATTACATGAAACTAGTTGGAAGCCTAACAACCTAGGCTCCAACGACATACTACTACATTATTATTATTATTATTATTATTATTATTATTATTATGAAAAGAGCCACCAGGGGCATATTATTAAAATTAAAATTTATTCATTACACGGAGGTGGAAGGCAACCGAGCGACGAGCTGGGAATATTATATATTTAAATATAATATAATATAATAATAAAAGATAATAGAAGACAAGAGTGTCTGCACGTGCATACGCACGTGCTAGATCAATGCTATGTGATAATGCTCTTCACTTAATTAAGTCGCACTATAAAATTTCTTACCATTATACCCTCAGTGAATTATTCCAATGCACACATATTTTTATAGGAGCGGGGGTATATTTGGAATGTATAATTTTCAGCCTCACCCTGCTACAGTAATAGTAAATAAATTAAATTACTAATATACCCCCATTTTATTTATAGGATGTTTATTGTGTAGTTATGATACAGGGGGTAAAATAGTGAACAATAATTTTCAGTTTAAATTACCATTATACCCTCCATTTTATTTGTAATACATTTTTTAGGTGCACATAATGTGGGGGCATTTTTGGAATATCACCTTTTGCAGCTTCATTCACTGGCGAGTGAACAGTAAGGGGTCTTGGCTTTATTAATAGAATAGATAGATAGATAGATATCTCTTTATTAAGGAAAAGTGGTCCTTGTGTCGGGGACAAAGCTGACCGTAGGATTCGACGATCCTGTGGCCTTAATATATCGTCGGCGAGAGATATATCCGTTCGTCGGATCGGGACATATAATTTTTTGGACGGCGCTGATGATTCCTTGGCCCGACCTAATAACAGAGAACGACATATAATTTTTTGTGACCTTATCTACGAAACATATAATTTCTTCTTCCGGTTTTTCCTTGCTTCATTCGGTTTCTTCTTCTGCTGCTGCATCTCCCTGAGAATCCTAACCCTCATCCTAATTAGCTAAAGAACAATCGCAACCAAATCCATCGCCACCATCAACAATCAACAACAACCTATTTTGGGTTTAATCAACAACTGAAGAACTGCAATTCTTTCTGAACCCTAATTTTGGGTTTAATTTTTGTAGATTCAAGTTTCCAAGTATAATTGTTTCTCAATCATATGTCCTTCATCTTCTCTATGTTCTTCATCTTCTCAAGCAACTATCAAAAGCACGACGTCTTCTTCTATAAAAAGAAACCTGGTGGGTATCTCCCTTTTCTCATGATCGGAATCAGATCGTTAATTGCCTGTTGATTTTTTTTTCAGGTTTCAGCTTTTTAGGGTTGTTGTAGCCGGATTTCTATTAAATTTTTGATATTATTAGTTTATCATGGTTTGATTGTTATGATTCATTGAAATCAATCCCAGATATTTCGGTACCAATAGGGTTTTTAAATTCATTTTTATTTTGATTTATAGGGTTCCTCATGTTCATGATGTTTTTTATCATAAAATTTTGCTATATCAGTCTTAGATTTCGTCAAAGTCTATATTTCATATCTCATACACCGTTTCGTCAAAGTGTATATTTTTGTGTTCCTGATTTCGCCGCCATCGTTTGTGGATGAAAACATATTTTACACAAATTATTTAGGTACAGGTTGATTCAGATAGACCATTTTTTGAAGATCGTTCGAGAAAATTAGTTAGGAACAACTCAATTTCCCCTTTACGAAGAAAAACCCAATTTCAAATACTGGAAAACAAACCTAAATTTAGAATTTTTATTTGTTGTTTTTCAGAAAAACCCAAAAATAAAAATTTCTTAAGCCATTGTTATTCCAGGGTTTTGAAAATCTTGGTTTGTTTACTATTTATTGTGTATTTGATTGAAAAACTATATTTTAAATTTTGAGTTGTTGTTTTTAAGAAAAACCCAAAGTAGTAATTCAGGTTCAGTGCAATTTTGATTTGTTCGTCATTGTTTATTTCGATAATAGATTAATATTTTTGGTTGAAGGAAATTTGAGAGGAGAGGCAAAGTTGAATCAGAATGAAAAGAAGAAACATGCTAAAACACTTGAATTTTTATCTCTGTAAGGGTTTCTTAGGTTTGAATTCGATCTAAACTATTGTAGTACCATTACCAATTATGATAATAATGATAATTGAAATTGAAATCTAAACTTTACGCCCAGTATTTGTTTCCTGAGAATGCAACTTACTGATGGAATCATAGGTATGCAGGCAGAGTTGGCCAATTAGTAAAAAATTGTTTGATGCAAGTGTATGGAAACATTTTATCTGCTTCTAAGAATTCTATCAACTTCTTACTTCTTATTGTTTTGGTTCTTAGTGAATTTTTGTTTACTTTTGTGTGTTCTCTTTAAGTTTCTTGAACATTTTATTTGGTGGAACTTTTTATTAGATGGTTGTTATCTGATGTACACATGATCGTTGGAAACGAAAAGAACTTACACATGATTGTTCATTGGTCTCTTCAAATGTTACTAATTGGTTTATTGACATGCCTTGCGAATGCCCAGTCAAAGACAAACCTAATGGCCAAGAGTGCTGGTGATGGCGGACTAAGGTAAATACCGATTCTGGTAGTAGTGATAACATATTAGAGAGTGTTACATGGCATGGTTGATTACTTTCCAGTGACGTGAATGTGAATATGACTCGCAGATGTTGTTTGAATCTTTTGGATTATAAACACTGCCACTTATATAATCTTTTGAAAGGGTTTTTCCTAGGTCTGGGGTTTTAATTGGGTTATTCGATTAGGTTAATATCCGAATTTAGGGTTAATAAGACATTAAAGTGGTGTATATTATTGTTTTATTAGTACGTGGTTTGAGGTTTTAATACTACTTGATTTTCTATTTCAGGAATCTCCAGTTTAATGATAAATTATGGGAATAAACTTATTACGTTTACTAAGGTACCTATTGTTAGTAAATGGGTTCACTTTTTCCTCTTTATTTACAATGGTAGAATAATTGATCTTCAGCCGGGCGAAGTCAAAAAATCTACTATGGGAGGCAAAACACTTTTAGGGTAGGCAAAAGGCAAAATATTAGGCTTGAACTCGGAAAAATCCCATAGATTATGCGGAAAAAAGATTTGGGAGCTTTCTCAGCAGGGTAGAAAACTAAGTCTTAGCTCAGTGATGGGAAAATAAGAAGCATCTATCCAGCAAGTATTTTACGTCAGTAAAAACATGAATTTGTACCTGATAATATTCTTAGTAAATTATAATAAAATTCTAAACATGATAAATGCTTTATACCATTCTAGCATCTTGCATTTGGTGTCTGGAAAGTTCGAAGGTGAGAATCAGATGTCATTATATGTGAATTTCAGTGACTTGCAATACTCTTTGATGGAACAACTACACGATCAGGTCTGTGAATAATTAATGATTTTCTTCATCTCCATTTCTGCTATTTGTGCACAAAGTACCTGTATCAAAGTTTTTTTTGCTATACATACTTTGATACGAGAGATTTTCAGGAGAATGGATTAACTGAGGGGCTGTTGAATATTCTGAAGGATGCTTCATTTGAATTCAGGTGCGAGAGTTTGCATAGAAAAAACTGATTCTCATGATACTGGATTGTTTGCTATCTTATTTGTTTAGATCCCCCTAATGAATGCAGATCACTCTATCACGCATCATACTTAATATCTAACGTTAAAGAAATTTAATTTCTTTTTTTAATACAACATTACATCTTACGTTAAATAAATTTAATTTATTTTTTTAATGCAACAAAACCGCGGGTTGCAGTATGTGCAGTTGGCCGTATCAGAGGAGTGTGGTGGAAAGTTTCAAATCTGCATCACACTTAATGTGCAGCTTTGTTCATACAAAACGGTTAGTTCATATGATCTTCTTCATATCAATTTTAATGCACCTTTGTTCATCTTTTTGTATGTTCACTTAAGTATCTGACAACAGTAAATATCTAGCCTAGCTTTTATCATTCAGATTTGATGTGGCATGATTCATATTTGTTGGTTACATGACATGTTGATGGGGAAAACAAATTGCTTCTAATTTTTCGGACACTGGGAATTTTCATCCGACAACAGTAAATACCTGAAGGCCTATCTTTTATCCTTCAGATTTGAGGTGGCATGATTCATATTTGTTGGTTGCACGACATGTTGACGAGGAAAAAAAAATTGCTTATTTTTCCGACTAAATGTTGAAAATTTTATCTGTTTATTGTTGCCAGGAATATCTAATCTTAACTTTCAATGTTCACCAGGTACATTTTTCAAGTTTCTTCTTCTTCAGTATTTTTATATAGAATCTAATAATTGTCAATCTACATGTATTTTATAATCTTTTCCAATGTCCGTGTGACATCACCACCACTGAAACTTTGAACTTTCTGTTTGGAATGTGTGATTATCAGGTGGATTAATATTCAAATCTGGAGAAAGTATCTTGCAATTTGTAACATCCATATTATTCTTACTTCTAGCCTTAGGTCATTTAGTGCTGCCAACAATCAACTTTTCCTTCTACTCTCAAATACTTAAACATCACGTATACTGCATCTACTCTAAGACTTCTATTATTATACAGTCGATACTCTTACACTCTCTTTACGGTATCATCCTCGCAGGTAACACGAAAGAAAACCGTTGGTGATTATTAATCATTTGGCGTTGGCATGATTCATCTCAACAGATTCATTACATTCCAGGTAATACTCGATTGAAGAAGTCATGTAAATGCATCGCCACGGGGCGGGGCGAAGCCCCGCGCTCACCAAATCAAAAATGCATCACTACGGGGCGGGGAGAAGCCCCCTGTACACCAAGTAAAAATGGAAAAAATTCCAATGCCCGGTGCGTAGCATGGACACAAATCTATCTTTCGTTTTTTTGTCTGTCACAACAACTGCCTCTTTTGTGTATAACTAAGCTGGATTTTTCTGAAGTATAACCATCAGTGTAAAAGTATACCTCAATATTCAGTAAATATTAAGAGCTTTGATGGCTTTGGTGTATTGCAAATACCACCAATACCTTGCAATCTCAACACCATCCATCACCTACAGCTGCGTATCCCATCTCGACCCACCAGCTAAATTCGACAACAACCAATAGGAACAGTACAATACAGGTGGCTTCAGGGTTGCAAAAACAGTTCAAGATGACTACTCCTTTAATTGTTGTAGTACTGTATACCTTCCTTAGGATTCATTATGTTTTTATTTTTTTAAAGATATTTTTCTTTCAAATTCAGGTGCACGGCGAGATCAATGCTAGCTAGAGATGTTTTTATCACGCTGGTATGTCAAGTCAAGGCAATGGCGTTTACCTTCTAAGTTATAACAATATTCATCTCTTTCTCAGTTCTTAGTATATTGATGGATTGATCAAGAGGGTAAATTTTTTGTCTAGACTGGACATTGGGTTTGCACTAAATTTTTTGCTGCCAAAGCAGCTGACCTCTGTCCGTTTCATTCTGTTTACTCCATTAAAAATTACGCACCCGTCATTGTATTTCTTCAAACAGATATGTTGTGCCCAACAAATTAGCTTTGTACAACTTAACAGAGACATGGATGATGCCTTACCCATCTGTTTAGATCGGTGTTTGTCAATATAGATTTAGAACGATTAACAGCCTATAATGACTAATTCCAAGCCATATTGACTGATGAAACTACAAATTCTAACACAATGTGGTACCTTCCATAACGATTTCCTAGCCGGCTACTATGATCAAACGAATTAAACATGCTACTGTGACTTGACTAACACACTATAATATGACACCACCAACTAAATATGTAT
This sequence comes from Papaver bracteatum, assembly GCA_023529315.1. NCBI lineage: Eukaryota > Viridiplantae > Streptophyta > Magnoliopsida > Ranunculales > Papaveraceae > Papaver > Papaver bracteatum. The sequence goes on from JAJJWX010004350.1 coordinate 1,158,878, forward strand.
TGTTCTTCTATGACCCGACCAACTAAATATGCTATCGACTATTACAGATAGGACTAACTAAAAAACTAATTTTAATGTGGGCACTACACCTTCCTTTAAATTTTATCCACCGCCGGGGCCGTAGGCCCCGTCCCCCTATCCGGATAATAGGGTCCAACTAATTAAAAACGCTATTGTGACCCGACTAATTAACACACTATAATATGGTACGACTAGCTAAATATTTGGGTACTACACCTGCCTTTAAATTTTCTCCACCGCCGGGGCCGTAGGCCCCGACCCCCTATCCAGCTACTATGGTCTAATTAATTTAATATTGCTATTACGGGGGGATATTTATTAAAATGCACAAATGTACCAAACAAATGAACAATAAACAGAACTCCAAAATGATTAAGCGCCAGCCGAACATGGAAAATCGATAAAAGGTTGAGCGCCGGCCTGCGGCCTTAGCTTTTCCTTGCCGGATGTAGCTTTGAGTAATAACGTCATCAATCATCTATATAATCTTTTCGAGATAGATTCACAAGGACTTGAGGATGTAGAGCTTATGTGATAGTGGATTACAAAATGAAAAAGGACGGAAGGAAGAACTCCAAAGAAGCTTCCGACTAGGAAGTTTAAGTTTTTCTCCGAATAAAAACAAGGAGAGCCTTGCAACTGGAACTCTCCAAAGATATTCTTAAGAGGTTGAGAACGACAGGTAAATATTTTTGAAATTATTAATAATAATTTTCTCTAATGATCAAAATCCTAGCTTGAAGTTATAAAACAAAATTGACTAAATACAAAATTGATACACTTACAGATTCCTTTTTTGTTGGGGAATTTGCCAGTAACATGTTAAACGATCATCTAATAGAAATTTACATTTTCCATTTTCACTTTCACGATCATGGATCATTTTATTTTATTTTGACAATTCAACTGCATTTTTTCATCCTTCTTGGACAATTTGGTGATATGATATATATGGATTTGAACTGCCATGGCAGGTGCGCAGGACATAGATGAAAATGAACTTCCACGCCTGGTATATGTCTCAAGAGAGAAAATGCATGGATATGACACCTCAAGAAGTCTGGTGCCATGAAAACATTGGTAAGAATCCTACACAAATCATGCAAAGTTAACGAAAAGGAACTTTCTTTGGTCTATGTTGTAATGTTTTCACGAAATTATGGATTCTGTTAGATTCTCATTGATTTTTTTTACAATGATCAACTTCAGTGGGGTTTTTAATTATGATTACAGTGGGTTGTTTGTGATGGAAGTACTCTTTATTATGTGATTTGTTTATCCTCTTCTATGCATGGGTAATTTTTTACTTTCAGTTTAGGAAAATTTGTTTCACATTGTGTCTGTCATCGGTGGTGATAATTGAGCTTACATAGCTTTTCTTTATTCATTTTGTAAAAATAAAAAAAGATCATTAGAAATCAGATTAACTGACACGAGACATGAGATTTAATAATATTACCCTATCTGGTTATTGTGTTCTAACTAATTAAATACGCTACTGTGACCCAACTAACTAACACGCAATAATATGCACGACCAACTAAATATTGGGACCGTTCTACTATGACCCGACAATTTTAGATAGGCCCACCCAACTATTATAGACGGGATCAACTAACACGCTATTGTGACCCGACTAACTAACACACCATAATATGATACAAACAAATAAATATGTGGGCACTATATCTAACTGTAAATTTTCTCCACGCGGCCGTAGGTCCTAGCCTATCCGGCTATTATGATCCAACTAACAAAAAAGGCTATTGTGACTCGACTAACTAACACATTATAATATGATACAAACAACTAAATATGTAGGCACTATATCTGCCTGTAAAGTTTCTCCACGGCAGGGGCCGTAGGTCCCGGCCTATCCGGTTACTATAATCCAACTAATTAAACATGCTAATGTGACCCGACTAACTAACACAATATATGATACAAATAACTAAATATGTGGGCACTATATCTGCCTGTAAATTTTCACCACGGTCCCAGCCTATCGGGCGACTATGATCCAACTAATTAAACAGGCTGTGACCCGACTAACTAACACACTATAATATGATACAAACAAATAAATATGTGGGCACCATATCTGCTTGAAAATGTTTTCCATGACCGGGACCGTAGGTCCCGGCCTATCCGGCTACTATGATCCAACTGATAAAACAGGATACTGTAACCCGATTGACTAACACATTATAATATGATACAAACACCTAAATATGTGGGCACTATATCTTCTTGTAAATTTTCTTCACCGGCCGAATACGTAGGTCCCGGCCTATCCGACTACTATGATCCAACTAATTAAATAGGCTAATGTGACCTGACTAACTAATCCGCTATAATATGATACAAACAACTAAATATGTCGGCACTATATCAGACTGTATATTTTCTACACGGCCGATGCCTACGACCATTCTTCTACGACCGTTCGGCACTATCCAGCTACTATGGTCCTACTAATTAAACACGCTATTGTGACCCGACTAACTAGCACACTACGACCGTTCTGCTATGACCACAGACTAAAATTGCATGGAAAAATACTGATCGACCGACCGACCAAACAAATAAATAATATACCAAATTCCCTGGCCGAATATGGAAAATCGAAAATAGGTTGAGCGCCGGCCGCAGGCCCCGACCCTATCCGAAGACTATGGGCCAGCTAATTAAACACGCTATTGTGACACGACTAACTAACACACTATAATATGACACAACCAACTATATATTGGGTCCATTCATCTATGACCCTACTAACTAAATATGCTCGGACTATTATAGACATGACCAACTAACACACTAATTTTAATATGGGCCTATTCGGCTATTATGATCCAACTAATTAAACACGCAACTGTGACCCGACTAACTAACACACTATGATATGACACGGCCAACTAAATATTGGGACCATTATCCTATGACCCAACTAACTAAATATGCTCCCGACTATTATAGACAGGACCAACTGACACACTAATTTTAATATGGGCACTACATCTTCCTTTAAATTTTCTCCACCGTCGGGGACGTAGGCCCCATCCCCCTCTGGATACTATGATCCAACTATTTAAACACGTTACCATGACCCTACTGACTAACACACTATACTATGACATGACCAACTAAATATTGGGACCGTTTTGCTATATCCCGACTAACTAAATATGCTTGACTATAATAGATTGGACCAACTAACACATTAATTTAAATGTGGACACTACATTTACCTTTAAATTTTATCCACCGCATGTCTTCCCTTCCGACTACTATGATCCAAATAATTAAATACGCTACTGTGACCCGACTAACCAACACACTATAATATGACACGACCAACTAAATATTGGGACCGTTCTTCTATGACCCGACTAACTAAATATATATGCTCTTGGCTATTATAGACATGACCAACTAATGCACTAATTTAAATGTGGGCACGACCAATTAAATATTGAGACTGTTCTACTATGACTAGACTAACTAAATATGATGCCGACGATTATAGACAGGATCAACTAATGCACTAATTTAAATGTGGGATACATTTTCCTTTAAATTTTCTCGACCGTCGGGGCTGTAGGACCCGGTCCCCTCCGACTATTATGATCCAACTAATTAAATACTCTAAAGTGTCCTGACTAACTAATACACTATAATATGACACGACCAACTAAATATTGAGACTCATGGAACTATGACTACTGCTCGATTCCAAATCACTTCATTGGGGCAGTCATGAATAAGATCCCGGTATCCACATACCGTTCTGCTATGACCTGACTAACTAAATATGCTCCTGGCTATTATAGACAGGAATAACTAATGCACTAATTTAAATGTGGGCACCACATTTGCTTTTAAATTTTCTCGACCGCAGGGGACATATGACCCGCCCCCTCCGGCTACTATGATATAAATAATTAAACTCGCAACAGTAACCCGACTAACTAATACACTATAATATGACACGACCAATTAAATATTGGGACCGTTATACTATGACCCGACTAACTAACTAAATATGCTCCTGACTATTTAGGATAACTTTTCCAAAATCTCCACGCTCGGTTATATGTTTTATATAAAAATATATGGGTATCCGTTGGATCGGTGATCTCTCTATGACGATTATTTGTTGTTTAAATTTTTTGATCGTAGGACCGGTTCGCCACTATGATCCAACCAATTAAATCTACGGTGACGACTAAATAACACATTATAATTGTTGTTTAAATATGGGGATTATGACCCGACTAACTAAGTATGTTGCCGACTATTATAGACATGACCAACTAACTCACTAATTTAAATGTGGGCACTACATCTGCCTTTAAATTTTCTCGACCGCCGGCTACTATGGTCCAACCAATTAAACACGCTACAGTGACCCGAATAACTAACACACTATAATATCACACGACCAACTAAATATTGGGCTATTATAGACAGGACTAACTAACACACTAATTCAAATGTAGCACTACATCTGCCTTTGAATTTTCTCAATCGCGGGGGCCATAGGACCAGGCCCCCTCCGGCTACCATGATCCAACAAATTAAACACGCTACAGTGACCCGACTAACTAACACACTATAATATCACACGACCAACTAAATATTGGGACCGTTCTACTATGACCAGACTAACTAAATATGCTGCCGACTATTATAGAAATGACCAACTAACACACTAATTCAAATGTAGCACAACATCTGTTTTTAAATTTTCTCGACCGCCGGGGCCGTAGGACCCGGCCCCCTCTGGCTACTATGATCCAACCAATTAAAGACGCTACAGTGGCCTGACTAACTAACACACTATAATATGACACGACCAACTAAATATTGGGATTGTTCTGCTATGACCCACTCCCGACTATTATAGACAGGAACAACTAACACACTAATTTAAATATGGACACTACATATGTCTTTAAATTTTTTTACCGACGGGGCCGTAGGACCCGGTCCCCTTTGGCTGGTATGATCCAACACACTAATTCAAATGTAGCACTACATCTGCCTTTAAATTTTCTCGACCGCCGGGGCCGTAGGACCCGGGCCTCTCTGGCTACTATGATCCAACCAATTAAACATGCTACAGTGAGCCGACTAACTAACACACTATAATATGGCACGACCAACTAAATATTGAGACCATTCTTTTATGAACCACTCCCGACTATTATAGATAGGAACAACTAACACACTAATTTAAATATGGACACTACATCTGTCCTTAAATTTTTTTACCGCCGGGGCCGTAGGACCCGGTCCCCTCTGGCTATTATGATCCAATTAATTAAACACGCTACAGTGACCCGACTAACTAACACGCTATAATATGATACAACCAACTAAATATGTGGGCACTACATCTGCCTTTAAAATTTCCACATTATATTTTAATCTATATATCCTTTTCAAAAGTCAACAAAAGGTTGAGCTAATAACAAAGCTCTATTCCTGCCTCACAAAAACACAAATCTTGAGAGGGGATGAGGAGTGTTACGAACAAGTTTCGGAGGAGGAACTAACTAATGGAATGATTCTCACGACACGCAATGATGATGTTAATGAGATTAATGTCGAGTCACTTAATTTTTTGGACGAAGATACACACACTTATCTAGCAGCTGATAGGTTGACTCCCGAGGAAAGTGCTAGGATACCACCAATAAAAGTTAAGGGATTTGTCTTAGTATTTTCGGTTAATGTTCAGTTTTATTAAATCTCCATATTATTTCTATTTCGTTGGATTATATCATATTTTTAGCTATATAAGCCTAAAGCAACTTTTCAAAAATCGACGAAAGGTTGAGCGCCGACCGCAGGCCGGCGTGATACCTAGTATATATATATATATATATATATAATATAATATAATAGACAACTAACCATAGTTGGCTTTATATAATAGAAATATAGAATAGATAGAATAGATAGGTTGTATGGGTGGACCGGGTGGTGGAACAAGCCATACTGGATTATTAGGCTTTGCTCATTGGGCTACATCCTGGGAAGCCCATCCCAGGTGCGGTTAACTATAAAAAAAAAAAAAAAAAATGAAAGAAAAAGAAAATCATCTCTTTCCAAGTTTGAATGCTCAGAAAATGTGGTTAGTGCAGAGATCTTCAGTAGGCGTGGTTGTTTGATCTGTCTGTACCAGCATCATCGATTTTGTTCGAAGCCAACATGATTGAATTTGGTTCTTCAATTTTTGCATCATGAACAGTTGAGTTTCTGCTGGTACAGATCGACCAATGAATCAATACAAGCAACAATTGGGAATAAATCTCAGGATCTAGTAGAATCAGCTGCTGCTGCCAATATCTAGTCCACTCAACATAAGGTAAAATCTTGGAAAATGATGATTTTGTATATATTAATTGAGACACCATACAAATATGAAGGTGGGAGAAGGTTTAATTTCAATTAGTGCATAATAGTTTCTGATTTTTCGTTTTTGCATCTAGGGCAAGGAAAATGATATGTCTGAGATGAATGATTTAATCTTCTGAAATTTGTCAACCATTTGAATTCCAAATTTGTGAATGTAATTTTGATTCTTAGAATTGGATTCCATCCATTATAAACTCATGGATACCATTTAAAGTTGTAATTTGATAGTGATAAGTCTTTTCTTCTGCTTCTTTAAAAAGCAAAAATAATGCCTGGTTAAAATAATATTGTGGGGGGACCTCCACTGTCTGCTATGGCAAAAGCTAGAGTAGACTGAATATGCTTTACATCTTGAAATTTCTCCTTATCACCAGAAATAGTGGGTGAGGGTCAAATTCAGGCAAGTGATAATGGAAAGCATTGGTGGGAACAAAAGAGTACATGTGGTGGCGATGCCGTATCCAGGTAGAGGACACATGAATGCTATGATGAACTTCTGTAAGCATTTAGCAGCCAAATTTGCAGTGAAGGATGATATAAGGATCACTTTCGTTGTTACAGAAGAGTGGCTCGGAATCATCGAATCCGAGTCAAGACTACCGCCTCAGATTCAGCTTCGTTCAATTCCGAATGTGATACCGTCCGAATTGGTGCGAGGAATGGACCATGCTGGTTTCTTTCAAGCTGTCCAAACTAAGATGGAAGATCCATTTGAGCAGTTACTAGACCAGTTACAACAAGAGGATGATCCAGGTGTGGGGGTCAGAGCTATTATAGCTGACACCATGTTGCTATGGGCAGTTTCTGTTGGGAACCGGAGGAGCATTGCGGTGGTTTCTCTTTGGCCGATGTCGCCTTCTGTATTCTCTATTAACTATCACATGGATCTTCTTGCGCAGAATGGTCTTGACCCAGTTGATTTGTCTACAGGTACTAATTTTAAATTTTGAGCTTTAGTTAGCTGAAATCATCCCATTAGTATCTGGTCAATAATAATATGTGTATTATTGTATACGCATGTAGACGATCTAATAAACTACATTCCTGGAGTTTCGCCCATAATATTATCTGACATGCCAGCGTCACAAGAACGGTCTCTCAAACGATCCTTTATTTTGGAAGCTATCTCTGCAGTTCGTAAAACACACAGTCTTCTTCTTACTACCTACTATGAGTTAGAGCCTCGAGCTACACAAGCTTTAATGGAAGTACTTCCTGTACCTGTGTACCTTGTTGGCCCATCAATACCTCTCCCTATGCCACTGGAAGATGAGAATGGAAAAAGAAATATCAATAGCAATGTGAACACGGAGGAGTACTACATGAAATGGCTAGATGCCCAGCCAGAAAGCTCTGTCCTGTACGTCTCATTTGGTAGTTTTCTGTCAGCTGCTAGTGAACAAATGGAAGAAATTTTGGCTGGGTTACGGGAAAGTGGCATTCGATACTTGTTGGTATCACGCGGTGGGAAAGATCTTATTGATAACAATGACATGGATAGTTCTCGAAGTTTAGTAGTTCCGTGGTGCAACCAATTGAAGGTCCTTTGTCATTCATCCGTAGGGGGATTCTGGACCCATTGTGGGTGGAATTCGACCCTTGAAGGAGTTTATGCGGGTGTACCCATGCTCACGTATCCAGTAGGCTTTGATCAAATCACTAATAGAACACTAATTGTTGATTGTTGGAGAATTGGGATGAAAATAATGAAAGAAGTTGGAGCAGAAAGATTGGTTAATAGAGAAGAAATTGCATTGACTGTGAAGAAGTTCATGAACATCAACGGGGACAATGAAGAGAGTAAAGAGATGAGGACTAGAGCTAGTGAATTGAAGAAAAGTTGCAGACAAGCGTTGGCAAAGGGCGGTTCGTCTACTGCTAACCTGGACGATTTTATTAGAAATATCCTGCAATACCACGGTAACTAGTTGATTCAAGCTGAACAGCAGGTTGCTGTTTGTGGCTTTTGCAATGTTAATATTTCATCCCCCCACCACCCATGTGGGCTGTCTGTACTTTCGAATAAAGTCAACGATTTCGTGATGAGTTAAATTTGCTGGCAATAAATTATAATCCATATAATCATTGTTGGTAAATTGAATATCACCATTGTTGTCTAACTTTACTTAAAAATTTCTCATTCAGTACTGGAGATTGCTTTTGTTTGGATCTAATTCAGGCAGGTGACAATGGAAAGTAGTAGAAGGACCAAGATTCAGCATGTGGTAGTGATGCCGTATCCAGGAAGAGGACACATCAATCCTATGATGAACTTCTGTAAGCTTCTGACCACTAAATTCTTGGATATTGATGATTTAAGAATCACATTTGTTGTTACAGAGGAGTGGCTTGGTTTCATTGAATCATCCGTGTCTGAGTCAAGATTACCACCTCAGATTCGCCTTCGTTCAATACCAAATGTGATACCTTCAGAATTGGTCCGAGGATTAGACCTCGGTGGTTTCTTTGTAGCTGTACAAACAAAAATGGAAGACCCGTTTGAGAAGTTGCTGGACCAGTTACAGCAAGATGGTGATCCGGCTACGGTGGTCACCACTGTCATAGCAGATGTGACACTGCCATGGGCGGTTTATGTTGCAAATCGGAGGAATGTTCAAGTGGTTTCGCTTTGGCCGATGTCTCCTTCAGTGTTCTCTATTTATCATCACATTGATCTTCTTGCTGAGAATGGTCACTACCCAGTTGATTTCTCTTCAGGTACTAATTTTAATTTTTGTGATTTATAGTTCAAAATCTTCAATCGAGTCGATTATAACTCTGTTTATGAATGCTAGAATGCGGGGATGAGCTAGTAGACTATATTGCTGGAGTTTCACCTATACGGTTAGCTGACATGCCTTCAGTGTTAAAGAGATTTGCCCAACCGTTCTTGAGCAGCGTAAAGGAATCCATCGCTGCAGCTTGTAAAGCAAAATGTCTTCTTTTCACTACCTATCATGAGCTCGAGACTCAAGTTATCGAATCACTGATGAAAATACTTCCGTTACCTGTCTACTCTGTTGGCCCTTCCATACCTCTCTCCGCTGCACTTGAGGATGAGACCCATAACAATGTGAACAGGGCGGAGCACTACTACTTGGATTGGCTAGACTCGCAACCTGAAAATTCTGTCTTGTACGTGTCCTTTGGTAGTTTTCTATCAGCTTCAAGTGAACAAATGGAGGAGATACTGGCCGGGTTAGATGAGAGTGGTCATACCAAGAGCTCTGCTGCTGATGGAGATGCTGACAATATATTGACTAGTACTAGAAGTTTTGTAGTGCCATGGTGTGACCAGCTGAGGGTCCTTTGCCATTCTTCGGTAGGGGGTTTCTGGACACATTGTGGATGGAATTCAACTCTTGAAGCTGTTTATGCAGGTGTGCCTATGCTTACTTTTCCGGTAGCTATGGATCAAATCACTAACAGTAAACTAATCGTGGATGATTGGAAGATTGGAATGAAGGTCATGAAAGAGGTTGGAACGGATAAAGTGGTTAAAAGAGATGAAATTGCAATGACTGTGAAGAAGTTCATGAACTCGAACGGAGAGGATGAAGAGAGCATAGAGATGAGGACAAGAGCTAATGAATTCAAGGAGAGCTGCAGACAAGCGTTGGCAAAGGGCGGTTCGTCTACAACAAACCTCGACAATTTTATCAGAAATATTCTGCAGTACCAACACTAATAGTTGATTCAAGTATTGGCAAAGGGTGGCGAGTCTGGAAATATTTACACCATGTTTGTTTGCATCTGACTCGTGATATGGATCTGAGTCGCACCCTAACTCGTCGTGAGTCAGATGTCAGACCGTTTACTTTCTGTTTTGAGTTAAATCTGACTCGACCACTGATTCGGACATAACCCCTGACTCGGATCTGTCCAGATGGTGATTTCAGTTAGACCCGGACGACTCACTTGGATGATGAATCAAGTTTAATCAAAAAAGGTTATTTTAGTATTTTGAAGACATGCTTCTCATAAAGCTTTTAGTATGACTGAACATTGATTCCAGAACTTTTTTTTAATATATTCTTGCTCGATTGTTGTATTCAATGTGTGGTGGTTAATACTTCCACGGCACTGTCTTTAACGAATAATTTGACTTGCAAAAGCTGGTGACTTCATTAGTATAACTGAATAGCACCAATATTTCCGATCTCATCTGAAAAATTACTTTCTTAGAACTGGAACTTGTGTGTGTCTGAATCAAAGTTCAGGAAATTGACTATGGAAAGCAGCAGTAGAATCAAGAGGCAGCATGTGGTAGCGATGCCGTTTCCTGGAAGAGGACACATCAATCCCATGATGAACTTCTGTAAGCTTCTGACCACTAAATTCTTGGATATTGATGATTTAAGAATCACATTTGTTGTTACAGAAGAGTGGCTCGGTTTACTTGAGTCATCATCAACCGAGCCAACACTTCCGGAACAGATTCAGCTCCGTTCAATTCCCAACGTGATACCGTCTGAATTAGTACGAGGACTGGACCATGCTGGTTTCCTTAAAGCTGTCTATACAAAGATGGAAGCTCCATTTGAACAGCTCCTGGACCAGTTGCACCAAAATGATGATCCTGGTGTGGCGGTCACAGCTATCATAGCCGATACCTTATTGTCATGGGCGGTTTTTGCCGGGAACCGGAGGAAGATTCCGGTGATTTCGCTTTGGCCAATGTCGGCTTCCATGTTCTCCGTTTTCTATCACATTGATCTCCTTGCTCAGAATGGTCACTACCCAATCGATTTCTCTTCAGGTACTAATTCTAATTTTTGAGCTTCATTTGTCAGTAAAACTAATTTTGTAGCTGAAAGCATCTCATTTTATATTATTAGGACTTACGGACGAGCTAATAGACTATATCCCTGGAGTTTCACCTATAAGATTAGCCGACTTGCCACCGCCATTAGATTATTCTCGCCAACAGACCTTGAGCGGACTTTTGGCAGGTGTCAGTGCAGTTCGTAAAGCAAAATGTTTTCTTATTACTAGCCACCACGAGTTAGAGCCTCAGGTTACAAAAGCTTTAATGGAAGTACTTCCAGTACCTGTATACCCCGTTGGTCCGTCTATACCTTTCCCCGTTATACTTGAGGATGGTCGTGACACCACTACAAAGATCCATAAGCATGTAAACATTGAGGAGCACAAGTACTTGAAATGGCTAGATTGCCAACCTGACAATTCTGTCCTGTTTGTGTCCTTCGGTAGTTTTCTATCAACTTCAAGTGAACAGATGGAGGAGATTCAAGCTGGGTTACGTGAAAGTGGTGTTCGATACTTGGTGGTTTCACGTGGTGGGCAAGGTGATGAAATCAGTAACTCTGCTGCTGATATAGATTCTGACAATGAGATGGCTAATACTCAATTTTTTGTAGTGCCATGGTGTGACCAGCTGAGGGTACTTTGTCATTCTTCGGTAGGAGGCTTCTGGACACATTGTGGGTGGAATTCGACGCTTGAAGGGGTTTATGCAGGTGTACCGATGCTTACTTTTCCGGTAGGCTTAGATCAACCCACTAACAGTAAATTGATTGTGGATGATTGGAAAAACGGAATGAAGGTGATGAAAGAGGTTGGAGCAAATAAATTGGTTAAAAGGGATGAAATCACAATGACTGTGAAGAAGTTCATGAACTCGAGCGGAAACGATGAAGAGAGTATAAAGATGAGGACAAGATCTACTGAACTCAAAGAGAGCTGCAGAAATGCATTGGCGAAGGGTGGATCCTCTGATATCAACCTTGACGAATTTATAAAAACCATTTTAAGAGTGGCATAATTACAGTTAATGATCTACCATCTATGTAATCTCATGAATTTTCTATAACATTTGTCAGAAAACTAGTTATGACTGTGTCTGAGTTATATAGAGTCTGCTTGTGTGTGAGTGATAGAGAGTCTGTATCTTTCTTTCTTTTTTTTGATACTAAACGAATTTTATTGATTAACCAGTATGAGAGTTTTGATCTTGGGCTAAAAGATCATAAAGTTCAGGCCCAAAATTATCAAACTTAAACAAATCAGTAGCCGAAACTCGAACACTTTTTGCAATGGAGTTAGCTACTTGATTATCATCTCTAGGAACAAAAGTAAAATTGCTGGAACTGAAGAGAGAACTTAAATATTTAATCTCTCTAATTAAGTTTCCGTTTTCCCAATGTACTACCCATGGGTCTTCAGAATCGCTTTTATTACTACTTGAGTATCAGCCTCAACTTGTATATCATCCAGGTTCATCTCTTTAGCCCTTGTTCTGGATTTAGGACTCCATGTTTGAAACTTCCTTTGATTAGTATTATGGTCAAAAGAAGTATCAACATTAAATTTAGCAATGCCATGTGTAGGAGGTGACCAATTGGACTTGGCAGTATTACTACTGTGCAGACTACAAATTAAGTTTTCATGCAGATGAGAACTTAGATGGTATTATATCCTATTGGATGTGGAAATAGGGTTTAGATTGACTCCATGGAATATCTTCTCACACCTGTCTTTCTATAAGATCCAAGCACCAATCATACAAGTGAATAACAAACGTTCATTCTGCCAGTATTACTACCATTAAACCATCTTAGGACCCATTCAGAAACACTGCCACAGTTAGCTTTAACTGAATCTATGTATATATTAATGGTTCTACAGACTGATCTGGCATGACTGCAATCAAATATTAGGTGTTCTATTGTTTATTCTTCTCTTCCACAGACTCCGTATTGTGTTTTCAAATCAGGGTTATGCGCAGAAAGTTCATATCTTGTTGGATGGCATTCATGTAAGCACTTCCAAGAAAAAATCTTGATCCTGTGTGCAACACTACAACTCCACAAATCCTTCCAAACTTGAGGCTGAACAACAACTCCATTAACCAGAATATCATTGGAACTTCTAGCGAGATGATTGTAAGCACTCTTAACTGAGAATTTTCCATCTTTAACAAGTGTCCAGATCATAATATCTTCTTTTGATGTATCAATAAATATTTCCTGGATTTGCCTAGAAGTATTAGCATCAAACAACATATTTAAAGTAGTAACATTCCAGGAATTTGTATCTGTGTTGATAAGTTCATCCACACTTTCATAGAATCTGTGCATTTCATTCACTAGGATGGGAGGATGATTCAATCTTGGAATCCACTTGTCCTTCCATATTTTGGTTATTCTACCATTATTAACTTCCATAAAGTAGTTATATTGAATGATATTTAGACCATTGGTAATGCCATTCCACATGTATGAGCAATTTGTAGTTTCAATCCTGTGATGAAGAATATTACCATATTTGAAGTACTTACTCCCTAGGATTTGAACCTAGAGTTGATATTCTTCAGTACATACCCTCCAAGCAAGTTTTGTGAGTAGTGCTAGATTAAGTTTTTCCATATCCTTGAAAGCAATACCTCCATGATCCTTTGACTTGCAAAGTTTAGAGAAAGAAACAGGATTAAAACCTTTATTAGAAGAGTGACCCCAAAAAATTTCTTTGGATGGTTGTCGGTTTCCTATGAGCTGATCAGGTAACTTGAAAGAACCCGTTTGATATACAGGTAGAGGGTTAAGAACATGTTTGGTCATAGTAGATCTACATGATTGAGAGAGAGAAGTGGCAGACCATATAGACAATCTGTTATTGAAATTATCAACCCACTAACAGTAAATTGATTGTGGATGATTGGAAAAACGGAATGAAGGTGATGAAAGAGGTTGGAGCAAATAAATTGGTTAAAAGGGATGAAATCACAATGACTGTGAAGAAGTTCATGAACTCGAGAGGAAACGATGAAGAGAGTATAAAGATGAGGACAAGATCTACTGAACTCAAAGAGAGCTGCAGAAATGCATTGGCGAAGGGTGGATCCTCTGATATCAACCTTGACGAATTTATAAAAACCATTTTAAGAGTGGCATAATTACAGTTAATGATCTACCATCTATGTAATCTTATGAATTTTCTATAACATTTGTCAGAAAACTAGTTATGATTTATGTCGAGTTATATAGAGTCTGCTTGTGTCTGAGTGATAGAGAGTCTGTATCTTTCTTTCTTTTTTTTTGATACTAAACGAATTTTATTGATTAACCAGTATGAGAGTCTATATCTGTAAGCGTATAATTCCGAAAAGCTAAACGTCCCCCGGAGAAATCCCCCATAATTGTCCCCACCTCACATACCACACCAAATGGGACCCCCCTGTATTTACCCAGCCCCACTTCCCTTGTCAAATGAATGGACAAGATTATGCCACCTAATGGTGGACAGATTTGGGGACGATTGTGCGGAGACAATAAGACTTGAACTGTATTGATTTTAGTTACAAGTGCGGATGTCTCATTATAATCTACACCATAAGTCTGGCTGTGCCCTTTAGCAATCAATCTTGCCTTAAAGCGTTCAATTTCACCATTTGTCTTGTATTTAACCGTGAAGATCCAGCGACATCCCACGTCTTTCTTTCCTTCTGGACATTCAACAATGTCCCAAGTATTATTTTTCTGTAAGGATTCATCTCCTCGATCATAGCTTCCCTCCACCTTGGATTAGATAGTGCTTGATGCACGCTGTTAGGCATAACTACAGTAGATAACTGATTCACAAATGATTTATTTGATTTGGTCAGACGGTGATTAATTAGAGACATAATTACTCATGGGATATTTGGTTTTTGATGAAATATCAGGTTCATACATGGTTCTAGGAATACCTCCATTACGACGTTCTGGCAATTGTTTCTTTGCAGGTTCAAGAACATCCTCAGTGAGTGGTTGGTATGGGGTTGGTGGGAAGGAGGCTGGAGTTTCAGAGTTATCATCGCATTCATCTGCATCATTTCCATTATCTTTTTTTTTTTTTTTTGCTTAATCACATATTTTATTAATAGAAGGGCTAAAGATTACAAAGTAATATACAAAAAGGAAAGGAAAATAAGGCCCAAGAAATACAGCCCAAAGTTATCTAGCTAAGCAAAAAGTAACTTAAGCAAATCTGTAATAAGCAATCTCTGGCATTTCTATGCGCTTCAAGAAGGAAGGTCTTCCAATGTGAATTACTCTCTCACCAGCAGCCAGTCTTGCACCTCTCTTAGCAACTGAATCAGCAGAAAAATTGATCTCACGATAGCAATGTTCGAAGATGATATCCTCCATATACCTGATAGCATTGCTCCATCTATTTTTCATAAACCAGGGAATCTTACCAGTTCTAAAATCATTGATAACTGACTTAGAATCAGATCTGATAATAATTCTTGTAGATTTTAAGATAAATGCCCATTCTACAGTACACAAAACAGCAAATCATTCAGCAATATAGTTAGTTGTGATGCCTAGCCCACCTGACAGAGTACCTATGACACTGCATTGCTCACCCCTGGCAATGATACCAAATCCTGCAGGACCTGGATTCCCAAAAGAAGAACCATCACAGCAAAACAGCAAATATCCCTGTTTGGGAGGAATCCAATAGCATTCTTTAATGCAGCTGTATTTGATGAATCTAATACCCAATCTGAAGAATTCAATAATTTGTTGATCATAGATTTGGTCCCATTTATTACCTTTCATTCTACATCCACCTTCATGCACCAATTTCCAAATCCTGCCCTTAAAATGATTCATATCAGGTTCAACTTCTTCAAACAATTTTTTATTTCTTTGAAACCATAATTCTCTTAAAGTAGCACAGGCTGCAGTCATCCAAATTTCCTTAACCAAAGGACTTTTACGATGAGATGCTTTGCATATGTCTTCAAAAGAGGTTGGCTTTGAGAAGTTAAAAAGAGAACACAACCAATTCCAAATGTGTATACTGAACTTGCAATTCCAAAGAGTATGATCCATACAATCCTCTTCTACTTTACATATACAACATCTGGAGACCATTTCAAATCCATTGCTTCTCATGATTTCATCATCATTATAAATTTTATGTTGGATCTTCCAAATATTGCTAGCAATGCTTGGATGCAAAAAGGATTTCCATATAAAAGAAGGCCAGGGAATTTTAGGTTCTCTCAATCTAATTTTTTCAACAACAAAAGAAGTTGTGAAGATACCTTTAACATTGCCACTCCAAACTAAAGTTTCTTTTTGACCATTGACTTCAGGAAGAAAGGAAGCATTGAAATAATGAAGCATCTCATCTGGGATATTCCAAGTTTTCCCATTTAATAAGTCTCCAATCTTCATGCTGATATTTTCTTTGACAAAATCAGTAAGACCAATGTCATCAATTATTGGACTATTCTCATACCAGATATCAAACCACACAGAAATATTAGAGCCATCACCAACACACCATCTTAGATCATCTTTAATATTTTGCCATGCCCATTTGAAACCTGACCAAACAGTTGATTGCTTCCAGTTTGAGCACCACTGGCCATTTTTATCTGTAAATTTAGCTAGTAGAAACAAATCCCATTCCTCCTTGGAGTTCATGATTTTCCATAACATCTTCATTAAGAGAGCCTTATTCACTGTTTCAAGCCTTCTGATTCCTAGGCCCCCTTCATTTAAAGGAGTACACACTTTCTGCCAAAACAAAGTTTTGAACTTTCTCACTTCACTGTCTCCAGACCACAAAAAATTCCTCATGATTTTCTCACAAACTTTTATCACTGAAGCTGGACATCTATATATTGCCATAGAGTACAATGGAACACTGCTGAGAACTGATTTGATTAGGACAACTCTATCTTGAAAAGATAGTAACCTACCTTTCCAAGCAGCAAGCTTACTTTTGAATAATTCAACCAAGTGCCACACCATTGAAGATTTGACTCTTCCAGGAGCAATAATAATTCCTAGATATTTATCAGGGAATTTTGTAATTTCCATATTTATTCTCTCACCAATTTGATGCTTTCTTGATTAACAAACTCCATCCACAAAGCATTTGCTTTTTAGCTTGTTGATCACTTGACCATAACTAGCTTGGTAATTGTCAAGCAAAGAAATTAAATTATCTCAAGTTCTCTTAGCACCATTGCAAAAGATGAATATATCATCTGCGAAAAATAGATGAGTTGGATGAATACCTCTTCTAATGACCTTGCGAGTTATTTTTCCAGTTTCCACCAAATGATTAATGTTTCTGCTGAGAACATCTTCCATAAGAACAAACAAAAGAGGAGATAATGGATCTCCTTTATTTAGGCCCCTTCCAACAGAGAAAAAACCACAAGGTCCACCATTGAGCAACACAGAAATTTTAGTAGATTGAAGCAGAGTGAGAATCCAGTTACACCAATACTTAGAAAATCCATACTTGAGAAGTACTTTAATGAGAAATGTCCAACTAACAGAATCATAGGCTTGAGATATGTCTAATTTGAGACCAACATTTCCCCCTCTTCTTTTCTTTTTCATTTCATTCACTAGCTCAGATGCAAGGAGGACTTGCTCATGAATATTCCTACCTTTGACATATGCAGCTTGTTGAGGAGATATAAGTTTACCCATAAGCCCACTTAATCTGGTAGTGATAATCTTAGTAAAATTTTTGAAACTTACATTTCTTAAGCCAATGGGTCTAAACTGATTAGCTGTTTTAGCTCCTTGAACTTTGGGAAGAAGTACCAAAAATTAGAATTTAAGCCCTTTGGAATGAATTTTCTATTCCAGCAAAATTGAATAAAATTGATGAAATCCTCTTGAATTATGTTCCAACAACTCCTATAAAAAATTCCAGAGAAACCATCAGGACCAGGGGAACTTTCTGGAGCCATATCAAATATTGTACTTTCAATTTCTTCATCTGAAGGCATTGCTTCCAACATTTCTTTCCTTGTTCAGTAATTGCCTGAGGAATAGCTTCTAGTAACTTTTCATCAATATTGACTTCCTTAAACTCAAACTTCTTTTAAAAAAAATTCACCAATTCTTCAGCTATTTTTGTTTGATCTGAAATAATGTTTCCATTGGAATCTTCCATCTCACTGATTAGGTTTTTTGCTTGTCTAATTTTAAGATTGGCATGAAAGAAACCAGTATTTGCAGCTCCTTATTGAACCCATTTAGTTCTAGATTTTTTCTTCAATAATGTACTATGTTGAACTTCTCTACTAGAGAATTCATTCTGAGCTTCTACTAGAGTGTCTAGAGCTTTCTCATCAAAGGGATTAGCATCAGAAAACATCATTGCTTCTTTTACTTTAGCTTCAGCTTCCTTAATCTTCACTTGAACATTCCCGAATACCTTCCAGTTCCAATCATTCAACACTTTTTTGAGCTTTTTTAGTTTTTGTAGAAAGACAAAGGCAGGGTCACCAGGGATATTCTCCAACCAGCAATCAGAAACTACTTGAAGAAAATTAGGATAATCAATCCACATTTTTTGAAATTTTGTTGCAGCATTTTTCGGTTTGGGAATACTTGCACAACCACCCAAGAGTGGAGCATGATCTGAAACCATTCTTAATCCCACTCTGTAATTCCAGTCACTATATATTTGAAGCCATTTTTCATTGAAAACTACTTTGTCCAGATTGCAGAGGATTCTGTTCTTTCCATGTTGACAGTTTGACCAAGAATATTGTAATCCAATTTTGGGAGCTTGAATTAGCTCACAGTTATTTAAGCAATTGATGAAGTCCAACATAGCTGTTTTATTAGGAATTCTACCACCAACCTTTTCATCTGGAGAAGTCACTGAGTTGAAGTCACCAAGTACAATCCAAGGCTTATTCAGGTCACTAATGAATTCCATCTCAGACCAAAGAAATCTTCCCTGGTTGATCTTTACATGTGCATGAACCCCAGATACTAACACATCTCCAATACTGACAGTGATCATCTGACTAGAAATTGACACCACCTGAGGAGGAGCAGCAATACTCTTATTCCAAAACAGCCATATGTTACCTTTTTTATTAGAAGAAGAAGAATTATGAATCACCATCTTTTCCATCCCTGGAAAATTCAGTTTATTACAAAAAGAAGCACTACAAAAAACTTTTGGTTCAGCAATCCAAACCAAAGAATGATTAAATTGATTGACTAAAGACCACAACTTATATTGAGCTTTAGATCTTCTAAAGCCCCTAATGTTCCAATATATAATCTTCATTTATTAGATTGAGGGTGTTTGGTACCCCCTTTCCCTGGATTTTTCCTGAAATTATATTGTTTATTGCCTGACACTTGCTGGATGAATGTATTATTCTCAGGTGATATTTTAGATGTAGAAGTACTTGGCATATCCTTACCTGAAGAGGATACAATTTCTTTTTCCACTATATGAGCCCATGAAGTAACATGGATATTTTGATCTTTCACTTTTCCAGTGGAACCATCAATAAATTTAATTGTGCTATTGTGTAGAGCATTATCCTCAGTAATTTTCAAAAATTTTGGTACTTCCATAATGACAGCTTCTTCCATTGTTTTTTCAGTTGTATCATCACTTTCTAGAAGTTTAAATCTCCCAGTAGTATGAATTTTCTCAGTTGGACTTTCTTCTCTAATATTAGAATGTTGAATAGAATGAATAATAGAATCTTCCACAATGATTTCAGACTCCTTTATGGTTTCAAAATTATCACAAATATCAAATGGCATAGGATTGACATGTTTATTACCTTGATTTATTCTTGGACCCTGTGTAGAATATTGTTGTGCTGATTTTCGTTTTTGCTCCTCCACTCTGCATTCAGTAGTTAGATGACCAACAATCTTGCAAGTAGAACAAAATTTAGGACAATATGGAATTAAAACATCTTGATAAAATCCACCAAGTTTAGTACCAATCCAAATTTTACTTGGAACTGAATGAGCAAAATCTATTTCAACCAAGACATTAGTATAATACCCAACTTCACAATTGATAGTTGCATTATCAACTTTTACGGGAATTCCCAATTCTCTGCAAATCTTAAACAAGATATTTTCCTTCCAGAATTCCAAACCAAGACCAGGAAATCTTACCCAAACCATTGCTTTTGAAGTTCTTTGACTAGCAGGTCGAAAATTCGAGATCCAATGTCTTACTCTCAGAATTTGTATTGATACTTCCCACACTCCAGATTTAATGTAATTTCGATCAACCTCATTGTCTAATTTGATAGTAAAAAATCCCCTGCCAAGCGGAATGATCTTACAATCTCCTATCAACTTCCATTGTTTTTTCAAGTCTACAACTGCATTGCTGAATTTGAGTTGTTGTAAATTTAGTCTACCGATAAGAGAAAACTTCCAGGGATTGATAGCTTCCTCAAAAATATCATCAGGTAATTCAATTTCTAGAATTAATTTTTTCTGAAACTTTAGGTTAGGAGGACTAGTTACATCAACTGAATTGGTTTTCGGGGTTTCCATCATAAAAACCAAACAATTAATTGAAACATAGACATAATTGATTGAAGAAATCAGGAAAATAACCTGATTTAATGAGTAATGAGTAACATTACTAAGAATCACCTAAATTAATGAAAATTTCACTATAGAAAACGAAGATGAAGAACGAAAAAATTCGCCGAGTTGATCACCCGAGTTGCAGATCTCAGCTCGCCCGAGTTCAGTGTATTTCCATTATTAATGAAAATTTCTATTATCCTCTTCAACTTCATTTATAGTTTTAATTTCACCATCCACTGTAGGAGCAGAATCTCGCAACAGCAATTTCGCAACGAAGTTCTAACCAATAAGTGCATGCGAAGACCATCGCAGACTATTTAAGGAGTGACGTAACAGGTGACATCAGCCTAATCACGAGGAAAGTGTGAAGACCTTGCGAGATTGAAGAGCTTGTGCGAAGAAATACTTTGTAAGCTTGCGAGAACGACGCAAGCCAGATCCGAAAATAAAGGTCGACTTAAATGTCATCCACCATGTAATACCCTATATAAAGAACCAAGCAGATTTGAGAAGGGAGAGAGATCTATTGGAGTGGTGAGAAAGTAAAGAGGAGAGAGAAAGTTTAAAATAATTCTTATTTCCTTGTATTCTTATCATTCTTGTAAGATTCATAAAAGAAATTAATAAAAACTTGATGATTATTCTTGAAGTTTGGTTGAATCTTTGTGAAATCTCATTAGGGTGTGATTGTAGGGAAACCTGCAATTACATATTGGCGCTAGAAACAAGGACGATTATTATGGTGATTTGAAAAAGTTTGGAATAATTGGTGGATAATTTGTGTAGTTTTTAACGGATTATTGAAGTCAAAAAGATGATGAAACAAGTTAGTAAACAGATTAAGAAAAAGATAATTAAAGCCAAAGAAGACAGTAGGAGATTGGAGTGTAGCTTAATAACAAAAACAATGATTAATGAATTCCATGAAAATATCAAAGGAAGAATACATAAACGAGATTTTGAAGGAAAGAGAATCATGATAGTGGAAAAAGTGTCACCTTTGAAAGACTGGGAAAAGCAGAAAATTACATTCACAGCAACAGAGATTCCAAGAGCAAGTTTAAGGCACACAACACCGTTGGTAATCACAGTAACTGCAGCTCAAAAAGAGATGGATGAATCAACGAAATCTATGGAAAAATAGGCGGTGAACAGAACTTTAGTAGATACAGGAAGTTCGGTTGATGTATTGTTTTATCATGCATTCAGAGAAATGGGATACAAAGATGAAGAGATGACTTTTTCAACATATCATATCCACGGCTTTGGCAAATCTACAACAAAACCTAAAAGAGAAATTCTGGTGCGAATATTGCTAGGAGAAATTGAAACACAAGTGACATTATGTGTGGTGGATATGGAGTCACCATACAACAAGTTACTGGGAAAATTGTGGATACATGCGATTAAATCCGTAGAATCAACATTGCATCAGTGTATCAAATTTCCTATGCCAAGTGCAGTAGGTGAAATCAAAGGAGATGTTAATGGTGCGAAAATATGTTATCAAGTAGAAGTAGAAAATTATGAAGGACATGCAAAGAGGAAAAACATTCGCTGGAGAATAGCGAAGGAGGCAAGGAAAAAAGAAGAATTTAGAGTTTACATGATAAAAGCAAGAGAAGGAAAAGGAATACCAAGTGAAATATGGGAATAAGGGGACAAATCGATAAAAACAATAAAAGAGCCAACACCAATAAGAGAATCAAAGGCGATCTACACTGCCGCAGAACCAACAAAAGAAGTAAATATTGGAACTGAAGAAGAACCAAAGATGCTAAGGATTGGAACCAAAATGGATGCAGATGAGAAAGAAAGAACAACCAATCTCTTGCGAGAATATAAAGACATCTTCGCATGGAGCATGGAGGAGATGCATGGAATAGATCCTTCTGTCGCGTATCATCATTTGAAAATTAACAAAAGTGCAAGACCATTCAAGCAGAGAATTAGAAAAATAGAAAAAACATATCATCCCCAAATAGAAGAAGAACTGCAGAAGATGCTTGACGCAGGAATTATACGGAAAGCTAAATACCCGGAGTGGATAGAGAACATGGTTGTAGTTCCTAATAAAAACAAAGGGATAAGAATTTGCATAGGTTTCTCCGATCTAAACAAAGCTTGTCCAAAGGACAGTTTTCCATTACCAGATATTCCACAAATGGTCGAATCAGGGTCAGGGAATGATAGAATGTCTTCTTTAGATGGATATAAAGGTTATAATCAAATCCCTCTCGCTGAAGAAGACCAAGAACACACTGCCTTTTTCGCACCCAGAGGATTATATTGTTACACGAAAATGCCATTTGGTTTGCGAAATGTTGGAGCAACATATCAGAGGATGGTAGAAAAGGTGTTTGTGAAATGGATACATAAGACATTAGAGGTGTATCTGGATGACATTTTGGTGAAAAGTAAGGAATCTAAAGATCATGTGCGAGATTTGAAGGAAATTTTTGAACAGATGCGGAAATTTAACATCAAGGTAAATCCTGAAAAGTGCATTTTCGGTGTTGCGTCAGGAATTATTTTAGGATACATTGTGTCAAAAGAAAGAATACAAGTTGATCTAGAGAAATTACAAGAACTTCGCGACATGTCAACGCCCGCAACGGTGAAAGACGTACAAAAATTAAATGGTCTCTTGGCTTCGCTAGGAAGATTCATTTCACGATCATCAGACAAATGCAAGCATTTCTTTAACATACTCAAGAAGGGAAAGAAGTTTAGATGGACAGATGAATGTGGGAAAGCGCTGAAAGGAATAATAGATCATTTGATGACTATATCCATCTTACAAAAAGCAGAGCCAGGGGAAGAATTGTTAATTTATCTTGCGACAACTTCGCATACATTAAGTGCCGTGTTGTTGCAAATAGACGCAGGGGTAGAAAAACCAATCTACTATATCAGCAAGACATTCAATGCGTCAGAGAAAAACTATTTGAAGATTTAAAAACTAATATTGGCATTAGTTTACGCAACATTTAAGCTTCGCATATATTTTCAAGCTCATAAAATAAGGGTATTTACAAAGGTTCCAATTGAATCAATAATGAAAAATTCAAAAAGATCAGGCAGGGTGGAGAGATGGAACGCACAAGTGGGAGATTTCGAGATCAAATAAGAAATACTATCTTCGCCAAAGTCGCAAGTTGTTGCGGATTTCTTGGCAGAGTTTCCATTAGAAGACGATGAATCTGTGGAGGAGATGATGGATGTATAGGAAGAACATGGGAATCCAAGAGACCTCTTGACAGAGACCAATAGATGGGAAATATTGGTGGATGGATCATCAAATGGGGAAGGTAACAGAGTTGGGATTGTCTTAATTTCGGCAGAAGTAACGCAAATGGCTTTTTCCTTCAAATTGGAGTTCGCATACACTAATAATAAAACGGAGTATGAAGCAGTGGTACATGACTTAAGACTCGCAATAGAAATGAAATTAGAAAACGCAAGAATCACCAGTGACTCGCAGCTAGTCATTCGCCAAATAAAAGGAGAATATACTACGAATGAACTATCATTGAAGAAATACAAGAAACTTGTTGATGAATTGTCAGCGAAAATCCCAAAAATAAAATGGAGACACATATCAAGGAAGGATAATAGACTAGAAGATGCCTTTGCTTTTATCCCAAGTATGATGGTAGACCCAACTGCGAGATGTATAAAGATACAAACACTTCTTTCTCCTTCAATCAACAAAGAGGATGAGGAAGAGGCAGATGTGATGATAATAGAAGATGGGGGAAGAAGAGAAGGCGAACAATATCGTAGATTGGAGAATTGAACTTCATGCATACCTAGATAAGGGAAAAATACCAAGAAATATATTGGAGGCACATAAGTTAAAGAGTCGTGCGACAAATTACGAAATTAGTGATGTGGTACTATATTGAAGATCATTTAACAGACCATCACTCAGATTCTTGACACGAAAACAAGGAGAAGAAGTTTTAAAAGCATTACATTATGGGGATACTGGTAACCATAATGGAGGAAGATCTTTGGCATATAAAAGGAAAATTCAAGGATATTATTGGTTGTACATGCTGGGGACGTGAAAGAAGTATCAAGGCGATGAGAAGAATGTCAGCGGCACGATAATAGGATACATGCACCTGGAGCACCTTTATCATCTTCAAAAAGTGTGTGGCCCTTTGGAAAGTAGGGTCTAGACATTGTGGGACCATTTTTACCAGGATCTGGACAATGAAGATATCTAATTATCTCGACAGATTATTTCACAAAATGGGCATAAGTAAAGGCAGTACAACATATTCGCGATAAAGACATCTTCACATTTATATTCAAAAACATCATTTGTAGATTTGGGATTCCTGCATAATTGGTGTCTAATAATGGAAAACAGTTCGAAGGGCAGAATATATAAATGTTGCTTAATGCGTTTAAGATAAAATGTGGGAAATCCACCCCTTTATACCCGCAAAGAAATGGACAGGAAGAATAAACAAATAAGATAATTGCAGATACGTTAAAGAAGAAGTTGGAGGGGCATAATAAATCATGGTGCAAACAAGTGCATAATGCAGTCTGGGCTTATAACAAAACTAGGCGAGAAGCTACAGGAATGTCACCTTTCTGTTTAACATATGGGGTTGAAGCGGTGCTTCCAACTGAGGTCCTTATTCCCACAACAAATAGAGAAGCATGGGAGAAAAATCTAAGTGCGGATATGATTTTAACAAAGCTTTATGAATTAGAAGAAAAGAGAGAAATGGCTCTACAGCATATGGAGAACTATCATCAAAGATTAGCCCGAGAATACAATAAGCGTGTTAAGATAAGAGAATTTCATCCAGGTGATTTGGTGCTGCAAGAAATACCAGTGTATCCGAAAGAAAATGATGGAAAACTAGAAAAGAAGTGGGACGGAACATATATCATTAAAGAAATAGCTGGAACAGGGGCATATAAATTGATATATCCTGAGGGAAAGAATACTGGTCGCAAGCTTGATCGACCATGGAACAGACTATATCTAAAGAAATATTATCCGTAAAAGATCTAGCAAAAATCGCTGGAAAACAGAAAGATAGAATGAAAATTAAAGTGAAAATTTTTGCGAAAATACAGCTGCGAAATTGTATCCATTAAAACAGAATGAAGACATGCAATAACTTCGCAGAAATTTTAACTTTTACAAAAGAAAATCAAAGTTGAATGACCAAATAATGAAAGAGGCATCCAACTATGGCGTACACCCTAATTCGCGGAAAACACTTCGCAAGAGGCAAATGTAAGACCTAAAGTACGTCATAGGAGGGTAAAACCTATTGCATGGAACAAGGAAAGGCTATTCCACCACTGGAACTTGAGTCATGGAGATTTGGGGCCATAAAACCCATCCAGGAGAGACGCCTTGGATTTTCAACCTAAGTTTATGATTTAGGTTGGACGACTAAGGTGAGAAGGTCTCTCATAAGGAGTGAAGAATATGATCAAGGCGACGAGGTACACGGTTGAGCCAAGAGTGCCTGAGGCGTCTGGAGCGTACCTTTCCATTCTTGGAAAGTCTTGACTATGATGCACTCGGTCCTAAGAAAACCCCACTTAGGGTGCGGTCTTGTAACCATGAGCCATATCGACGAAGGGATAAAAGGTTGCGAAAACAACTGGTTGTTTTTAATACCGGATAGGAGGAGCCAACCTTGTATGGTAGAGGTACGCCTCCTTGAAGGGGAAACCAGGGGGATGATAATGACGACACCCTCCATTACGGAGCTGATAAGTGTCTAAGATGCAAATGTCATGAGGCTTTTTACTCACGGGAGTATCAAGGCTTGTCATATTTGTGCAATGATCTTGCAGAGGCAATAATACAAGAGAAAGATAAGACGAGATCAATGGGTCATTACATGAAAGTGTAAAGACGTCCTGCGATTTCGTCGCAAGAAGGAAATGTCATGGGGATATATGTTCGCAAGAATATTTAGGCCTGTCATATTGTCGCATGAAAAATATCCTGCTAAGGTAATAATACAAGAAAATGATAAGACAAGATCAATGGGTCATTACATGAAAGTGTAAAGACGACCTACGATTTTGTCGCAAAGATAAGGGGTGCAAAAATAAGACATTTACTTAGGAAGGAAAAATAAGACCACATAAATATAAATAAATTTATAAACACTAAATATTTGATATTTTGCAGGAAAGAGAACATTTTATCGCCAGAAAAATAATGAGAGGCAAGTATGGGAATTAATAAAGACAATGCATTATCTTTCTCGCGAATAAAGAGGGTATCAAAAAAGTAAATGAATTTCAAGATTCATTGAAGTACATCATTTGTAAGAGTAGTAAAGCGGAAATAAAATAACTCAAGAAGCTAAAGCTTGCTATAAAGATAAAAGAATTTCATACTTCAATGTTATCTTCGCAAGAAGGGGTTGATGGAAGATCTTCCCCAGTTTTCTCACTTTCACAAGTCTTCTCCTTCTCCTGATTCATTCCATCTTCTTATCTAGCTGGATTATCGCCAATATTTACTTTCTTATGGGATTCATCTTCTTCATCATTCTCAAGAATAGTTTCATCATCACTCTCGAGTTCGTAATCACTGTCAGGTTCGCGAGGAACTTCATCAGCATCTATTTCAAGAGGCGAAATTGTTGTAGGAGGAAGTGCGTTATCTAGCAAGATTTTATTTACAAGGACTTAAGCTTTGAGATGAACTTGGCGAAGAAGTGCTCAATATCCTTGAGATGTTGAAGGTAGTTGAATCTTCTTTCTGCACGATCGCGAGAGCATGCAAGAACAGTTGAAAGCATTGCATTATCCTTGCGAAGCTTGGATAATTTAGATTCCAAAGAATAAATAGAAGAGTGAAGACTTCTTTCAGAATCTGCGAAAAACAAGGACACAAAAGTTTATTAAAGCGAAATTTTCGTAAAAGGAATATTGAAAAGGAATAATTAAGTAAGAAAATATGGTTGAGGCAGCCATATTCTTATGACTGTCTTCCTTCTGTGAAATAAGATATTGAATTAAAGACAAGTTACTATTTTCATGTGGTTCATCGCATCGTCAAAATTATCCCCAACCAAACCTTTTAGGCGAGATCGAAGATTCTTCTCATTAGAAATAAGTAAAGCATTTTCCTTCGCTATAGAAGCATAAGAATCTTCTAATTGAGTGTGTTTTTCTTTAAGATGGTTTTCCTTTATACTCAAAGCTATCCTACCTTGGATGAGTTTATTCTTCTCAGCAATAGATGACTCATTTACTTCCTTAAGTTCACTTTTCAACGAGCGAAGAGATCGCTCATGATCATCACATATTTTTTGGTGTATACTAAGTTGTTGCCAAGATAACGCCACTTTATTTAGGAGAATTCGTTTCTCTTGGGACAGGGTTTCATTTTCATCTGACAAAGTTTTAATCTCCAAGTTATCCTTAGTTAATGAATAATAGAGGCGGGATATTTCACTAGTTAATGTTTCTCGCTCTTGAATTAATTGAGCGTTTTCATTGGTGAGATTGTAAATTTGGTCAACATAATACGAGTGAAGATTGTCTAATTGATTATATTGGTCTAACAAAGCTTCTTTATCAACACGAGCCTCTTCAGCGGCGTATTGAAATCCGTATCTCTTCATTAATGGTTTCTGAATTAAAACTTAATGTACGAACAAAGGATTTTAAGAAAACTGAACGTGAAAGAGATAAAATTACCAAAGAAGGTAAGTCATAAGTGAAGAAAAGAAGATCATACATTTTAGCTCATTATTCTTTCTGCGAAGATTATTGCAGTCCAGCGACACATTCTCAAGATTCTGATTATTGAGGCGAAGGTTTCCGCATCTAAAGTCATAGCTTGTAGATTCTCCTTTAAAGATTCATTCTTTCTCCAAAGATGTTTGCGAAGATACTTTTTCAGAACTAAAATACTTGCTCAAAGTTTCGCACACTCTAAGTTTGACGAGGAAGACCTCCGAGCATCATCATGAACATCAACAAAATCTTAAAGGAAATATCCACTCCTTCCAAAATTTCCTTATTAACATAAAGGTATTCAGATGAGGAAGTAGCGATGATTGAAGATAAGGGAATTGAATCATCTTTCACAGTAGATGTATCTTTCACATGCGAAGGGTGAAGATGATTAGTAAATGAGGTTGAAGTGGAATCAATCCTTGAGGCATCAGCAAAGGGAGAAAATGGGGTTTCATTCGCAGAAGGGAAAATTGTAGGGGTGACATCTTCGTGAATAGGAGCAGTAAGTAATAAAGGCCCAACTAGCGAAGGAGCGATAAGAGTTTATAGGGGTTTAAAATCAAGAAATACAATTGAAGATTTAATATCCTTTGATTGGCGAAGCTTCTTAGCGGGTTTATTACCATCTTCAGCATCCTGCAAATATCAACTCAGATAAGAAACAGAGGCAACAATATTGTTATTAAAGAAGTAATATTTCTTACTACCTTGCCATTCACAGGCTTCCTTTTGACTGCAACAACCTTCTGCTGCGAGCGTTTGGAAACTTTAGGGTTTGAGACAGTGAATTTTGTGTTAGAGGTGCTTTTGTTGAAACGAAATCAATATGGGAATTACATAAATAATAAAATTAACTAGGCAGGGCCGGTCCTGCATTTTCTGTGGCCTAATGCAAACTTTTTTTTGTGGCCTCGTGTTAATAAAAAGACATGCATGTACACCATCTATAACAAAAATTGCGTTAACATTATCAACTGAGAAATCATTCTTTAAGATCTTTACTTGCCATCCGTATAATAAAAACCAAAAGAGAATCAAGAACTTGCAAATTTACAATAGCATTAAGACCAATTTGAATTGAATTAAATGTTTAAAAGCAAGCTGCGTAGCATAAGTGGATTGTGGACATATGAGTACGTGGAAGCAAATGGCAAGGTATTCCCCTAATGCTAAATGATCACTGACAATGAGCCCGTAATTAGGTCAGAACTTGACTAGTGGGGAGATAATAAAACTATGACTCTACGAGCCATGAAATGGGATGCAAAACCGAGATTATATGTCTCCTTCGTTCTTTTCTTTGTGCCTATATGATGCTCAACCTTTGTGAATATGCATCCGAAGTTCAAATACAAGTTTTACCAATATTCTTAGATACCTAATTTTAAAGAACAAACACATACCTATAAGCCACAGCCAAAACTAAGTATTGAGGTTATACAAGAATTCTCAAAATAGTCTAACAGCTCCAGTTTAATGATAGCGCATACAACACCTCACGTTTAATGAAGCATGATTTCATCTGAAAACAAATTTACAAAATTAGACAAACAAAAGAAACTAAGAATCTGTAATTAAACAAATCAAATAGGGACTAGGGTTTACTCAAAAATCCTTAAACATACACAAATAGAACAATCAAGAGAAATTCGATTCAAAAGAAACAACAATAAAAAGTGAATCGATTGTCTTAATAAATTTATAAATCTTATAAACCGCTTCCTCTTTCCTTTTCACTTTCCTCTCCGCCTAAATAATTTGCTTTTACAACTGGCTGATCTTTTACGGGATACTTATCTTTGTTATACAGTTATACGGCTATACTAGTACTAATATATCAGAAGGAAGAAAAAATTTGTGGCCTCCAAAATTTTGTGGACTCAATCACGGCTTAGTTTACTTTATGGCGAGGGCCGGCCCTGTAACTAGGGAAATCAACAAAATAAGGTCAGTTCCTGCAAAATAAGAGAAGGAAAGCAAAACTAACCTTGGTGACTCCATGAAAGCAGCAACATGTAGATAAATTCGTGAAAATTAAAAATGAAGAAAATTACAGAGGATGAAGATTTACAGATAGCTCGGAGATGAAGAAGACGAAGTAAAAGAAGAAAATTATTTTTCTACTAGCTCTCTCCTTAAATAGGCAACAAAAGATGACCGGTTGAAATTGAACATGCCGGTAAACAAGGGGAATAATAAACACATGTAGATGGTCACGCCAAATTCATGGAAGGTTGTCGGTAAAGAAAAATATGGAAAGATGAATAGGTGCGACATTATGAAGTAAAAATTCTCATATCATTCTCTTCTTCGCAGAGAAGATATGAGAAGATGCAAGATGTAGGAGTAGAATCTTGCAACAGCAATGTCGCAGCGAATTTCTAACCAATAAGTGCATGAGAAGACCATCACATACTATTTAAGGAGTGACATAACAGGTGACATCAGCCTAATCACGAGGAAAGTGTGAAGACCTTGCGATATTGAAGAGCTTGTGCGAAGAAAGCCCTTATAAGATTATGTGAACGACGCAAGACAGATCCGAAAATAAAGTTCGACTTAATTAGCTGTCATCCACCATGTAATACCCTATATAAAGAACCAAGCAGATTTGAGAAGGGAGAGAGATATATTGGAGTGGTGAGAAAGTAAAGAGGAGAGAGAAAGTTTAGAATAATTCTTATTTCCTTGTATTCTTATCATTCTTGTAAGATTCATCAAAGAAATTAATAAAACTTGGTGATTATTCTTGAAGTTTGGTTGAATCTTTGTGAAATCTCATTAGGGTGTGATTGTAGGAAAACCTGCAATTACATCCATGTTAATTTCTTCTTCATTAACTTTCTGTTCTCTAGGAATTTCTATCACTACATCTTCGATCATGTCTTCTTAATAGTCAAGAGTCTGAATTTCTTTTACATACTCTCCCTGAAGTTCAGACTTCGAGTAATACATCATGTGATCGTAAAACTTAACATCCAATGTAATGAACATCCGTTTGGTTGGAGATGGTAGCACCTATATCCTTTCTGAGTTGCAGTGTATTCTACGAAGACACATCTTAAAGCTCGGGGAGATAACTTGCTCCGTTGGTTCTTGTGTAAGTGCAAAAGTATTACACAACCAAATATACGTGGAGGAAATTTTGGAACTATCATTGAGAGCGTGAAATGGTGTCTGAAAAGTGATGGTGCTGGAGGTGTACGGTTAATCACATATGCTACAAAGGAAAGAGCTTCACCCCAATAAGTAAATGGCATATGAGCTGATATTAACGAAGCATGCACAACTTCAAGCAAGTGACATTTTTTCCTTTCAGCCACCCCATTTTGTTGAGGAGTGTTAGGACAAGTTGTATGGTGAACAATACCACATTCTCTTAAATAATAATTGAAAATCAGTACTTAAATATTCGCCTCCGTTGTCACTTCGAAGAACCTGAATCTTTGTATTGCATTGTGTGTTGACTACTTTATGAAACCTCTGAAATAAATCATTCACTTCATCTTTTGATTTCATCAAGCAAACCCTTGTCATCCTAGTGCAATCATCAATAAATGTTAAGAACAAATGCATTTGGAAAAAACAACATTGGTTTTCTTATTTATTTTTTCCAAAGTGTACTTAGGTTCCACTGACAAGTTATCAGCCGAACCTAGATGTATTTTTCTTAACAAATTTAGGTTCGACTAATAAGTTATCACCTGAACTTCGTTCTTAGATTCGACTGATTTGAGCAAAAAAATACGACAACCGAACTTAAGTTCGGTTCAAATAGAGAAGACTGAAATGAGAAGGAAAGAAAAAGAATTGTAAAATTAACCAAAAAAAAATAATTAACAAACAAAAAAGAAATTAATTTTTTAACAAAATTTTAAAAACAAAAAAGAATATAAATATTTTGTTTTTTGAAAACATTAACATTTTAAGATTATCTAAGTATAAATTTTAAGAATATAAATTTTTTAAATAAATAAATTAGTCAAGATTATCTAAATAATTTAACTAGCCTTAAAATATCCCTTATCAACCTACATTAGCTAGAATAATAACTTTGTAGCTGTCAAAAAATTTGTGTATGCCACAAAATCACCTTCCTGGGTAGTACCACTTGTAAACATACATAAACAATCAACCCAGGCAGGCTCCATGATCTTGTCTCCTCTGTAGATGCTTAGATATCCTATGAAGCTACGATCTAAATGGAGTTACTTCTTTTATTTTTGAGAAACTTTGGATGTGCCCAGGATTCTAGTTTTCGGGAATATGCCTCAGCTGTCCAAAATTCCATCCAAAACCGTTAAATAGTCAACATTCGTACATACTTGGTATTACATATGCTAATTCAAAGACATATATGCTATATACTAACACCTTTACAAGGTTGTTGATGGTGGTTTTTAGCCTAGGGTTAAAATAGTAAAATCCAAAACCCTAGTCAGACAGTGACGTCACAACATTTAAGTAATAATATTTTACTAGGCTCAGTTATTGAAACCTTTAATGTGTCTGTGAAAAATTACCGGGGTATCTTTTACTTTTAATACTAATTAGGGTTACGACAAGCCAAACCCTAATTCCCACGTGTGCCAATGACAAACCATGCCAGCCACACCTACCGCTCCAAGGCATGCCAACCATGCTAGCCACACCCCTGTGCCAATAGAAAACCATGCCAGCCATACCTACCGCGCCAAGACATGCCAACAATGCTAGCCGCACCCTTGTGCCAATGAAAAACCATGCCAGCCACACCTACCGCGCCATGCCAAACACACCTTTCCATGGACGCCATGCCAACCTAGCCGCGCCACCATGATGGCATTCCTTATGCGGCTACCAAAACAAAGGCATGCGACAACCAACGGCCGCCCTTCAATCCCAGGAGCAAATCCTAGACGTACAAGGTTACGAAACGACCTTTAGCCCAAAACCCTAGCTTGGTCACGCCAAACCCTTGGCCTCACATTCCAAGCCAAACCGCACCTAGCCAAGTTAGCCGCGCCATGCGCCCACGCCAAACCCTTGGCCCCATATGCCAATCCAAACCGCACCTAGCCAAGATAGCCGAGCCATGTGCCCATGGAAAACCCTTGGCCCCTCATGCCAAGCCAAACCGCACCTAGCCACGCTAGTTGCGCCATGCGCCCATGGAAAACCCTTGGCCCCACATGCCAAGCCAAACCGCACCTAGCCAAGCTATGTTCCCATGGCAAACCCTTGGCCCCACATGCCAAGCCAAACCGCACCTAGACAAGCTAGCCGCGCCATGCGCCCATGGCAAACCCTTGGCCCCACATGCCAATCTAAACCGCACCTAGCCAAGGTAGCCGCGCAATGCGCCCATGGAAAACCCTTGGCCCCACATGCCATTCCAACCTAGCCGCGCCACCATGATGGCCTTCCCTACGCGGCTACCAAATAATATAGGCATGCAACAATCAACGGTTGACCTTCAATCTCAGGGGCAAATCCTAGCCATCCAAGGTTACCAGACAACACATGGTAACCTTTAACCCGAAAACCCAAGTTTGGCCATGCCAAACCATGCCATGCCAAGACAAAAGCACCCTGCCTTGGCCCTAGCCATTCTAGCCGCACCATGCAATGCCAACAACATGCCAACCTAGCGGAGCCACCATGCTAGCCTTCCTTACACGGCTACCCAAGTGAAGGCGTGCAACAATCAATGGTTGCCCTTCAATCCCAGGAGCAAATCCTAGCCATCCAAGTTTACCAGATGAGCATGGTAACCTTTTTCCCGAAAACATAAATTTGGCTACTCCAAACCATGCTATGCCAATGTCATACTAACCTAGTCGCGCCACCATGCTGGCCTTCCCTACGCGGTTACCAAAAACGAAAGTTTATGACGATCAACGGCTACCTTTCCTCTTAAGATGCAAAATCTCGACCATCGAAGGTCACCAAGCTACCAAGTCTCCTAAGCTCGACTTGCCATGAAACAACAATATGTTACATGTTTTCCAAAATATATTCGAGACATCAACACATATCACAAACTGGGGATCCTCTTTGGGTATTGGTTTGGAGGATTACAGCGTGCGGTGTACACTACGCTCATACGTTAAAATTTTTATGGAACATCAATTCCATGCGTTAACGGTTTTATGGAAGATCAATTCCATGCATACGGTTACCACCTCCTCCCATTTACTTGCCTATTTTTCCTTTCCTTAATGAGACCAGGGTACGTTTTACTTCGACTTGTATAAATAGGTCTTACCTATTTCCAAAGAACAACAAGTTCACTCGGGAACATACAACACTCAGAAAATACTTGCTAGCTTACCATTTGTTAGCCTTCCCACTTTTCTGATATAAGTCGTACTAACACAACTACTCTTCCAGAATAAACTATTCCGGTCTCATCACTTTCCTTGCTTCCCTCCCCAAAACCAACCTATTCTCCTCTACTTTGTAACCGAAGCAAGTTCGGAACGACCATTTCTTGGTTTAGGCTGGATTTGTACGGATTGAATCTAAAGTACTTCCTTGCAGTACATTGTTTAGGGTTTAAATTGTTTCTCACCCGTACACCCAAAATTACCGAAATCAGCAGAAACCATTTTCACCTACAAACAATTGGCGACCACAGTGGGAGATTGATCTTTCGGTTATAGTGTCAATTTTCAACCATCAATTTCATGTTTCGACCCAGACATCATAAATGGAAGCAGGCGATCCGCTCATGGATTAACGACTCAATTACCAGAAGACTCGATCATCAGTCATGACACGACAAGGGATGACTGGGGACTTCCAAGCAATCGATCCATGCGATAATCGACGACTCGGTTATCAGATAACTTAGTAACGACTGGGAACTTTCCACAATCACGATGGTGCTTCCCCATGAAACTCGGTCTCACACCCGGAAGGTTTCCTTTCCATCAGGAGACCTAATAATCAAGTAAGTCCTACCTATACAAGATACGTGGTTTGCTTTTTCAAGATTTCACGGGAATGATAAAACCAATAGCCATGTTATATTTCACCCATATCATCTACCAAACGCACGGTTCCATGGTTTTCCTGGGATGCCTTCAACATTTTCAACCATAACCAAGACCACATTCATTCCTAAACAATTTGTTCCAAAAGAATAATCCAAAACCATTAAGGTAACATTTATCTGTCAACCCCAAAATCCAGAAAATCAAAACCATAAACGAGGCGTTACCATTTTCCTTTCAAAAAAAAAAACCTAAAAAATATGGAGTTCAAAAGACAGAAATGTATTCAAGGAAAGTTTTCTAACAACAGATTGCTCCTCTTAGTGAAGGCCTCCCTCGTGCTATGGAGATCCACCCTTTTCAACTTCAGCTGCATGTACAATTTTTTAATTCTGCTTCCTGTTTCTTCACCATGTCTGTAGAAGGACCTTCGACTGCTTTGCCCAGCAACTTTACAACCTCAGAGAAGCCATCAACGAACCAAGGAGCATTGAAATCGATCTCCATGCACACATTTTTATGAAACCTCCAGCTTGAAATTACATCCTCATAAACTGTGTGACCAGTCACATTGCGCATGTCGTCGATCGAAGACAAGACTTCCTCCACACGCTTGACCAGCGCGTATCGACTAGTAATTTTCTTGCTCGTGGAAATATGACCTTGGATTTCCCATATCTAGGTGTATAACGCCGCATGTTTAGCTGGCACGCTAAATCCCCCAATCAACACGTGATCTGGATAAGGAACCGGATATGGAGGAACAAAGGTAGTGCCTGCGACTGCATCACTCACCGACAGAGTATCCATAACAACAAATGCGCTGAGGCTCACATGAGAAATCTCCATCTTCTGAGTCACAACAAGGCTTTCGTCTTGATCAGCCTCTATTTCAAAGCTACCTGGAATGGCTGACACGGCTGGAGACAAAACCGTGTCTTCACCAGTTTCCTTCTCAAGTTCAGCTTCAGAACCGACGTCGCTCTGTGATATCACGGCTTAGACACTCTTTAAAAAAAAAGGAAGAAGAGGGGCATGTAGAAGATTCACTGATTCGCTTTCAGACCGACTAGAGGAAGATTCGGCACTGCTATTGGAAGAACTACTCTCGCCATCTCTGGACTCTGAGCTTTCATCCCTCTCGGATTCCCCTTCGTCATGGGTAGGATCAGCATCGCTGCTTCCGTCTCAAGAGGTGTTATTTTCTGACTACTTTCAAGTTTAGAAAAGGCATTCACACTGCTAAGACCATGGGTAAGGAATAAGGACAGACACTCAGATATAAGACAAAGACATAAATAAAATTATACGTACTCGCATATTGGAAGAACTAAAAGTTGGGAGAGACGCCAGACCCGACTGAAGACCACCGACACAACTTTTAGATCTTTCGCTCCTTCACATAGGGACTATCTGCATTAGGGCTAACGGATTTTCTCTTGGGACCCCTCAGCAGTGGATGTTCCGCTAAAACCGCAGGAGAAGGCTTACCACGACTATTTTCTACCACACCATTCACGAATCCATGGATAGCAAGAAACTCATCCTTACAAAATATGTTATACTTGGAGGTTGTTGATGGGTTTCGTTCCGCAAGCATAAAAGGAGGACTTTTACCCAACACAAGAGCGCTAGCATCGATAATAGCTGACAACGGGATTTCTAGAACAATCGGCTGACGAACGAGTGGGACCCCTTGGTCAAAACATATGCCGAGCCGCTATATCGATATTGTAAGAGATTTCTTTGCAAGACCCTCGAAAGAAAGATGGCACGTGACCGGGCGTGCATCTATGCATGAACATCACTTATCCAACGCTCAGATCCTCTTTATCAGAAGACAAAGACATGTTTGGAGCAAGAGCAAAGGTAGTGACCTGAGTTATAGACCCATGCACCGGAGCCCATGGACGAAAATTAACTGTGTACGAGTTGTCAAGAAGTACGACCAAGTTGAAACCAGTCTTGGGACGCTTGTTCGACCAGCGAAGTATCCTAGAGCCACCCCAAGACTCGGGAAGTACAGCCAACGGTTTCGGGTAGGGCTGTCAACGGGTCCGGGTCCTCCCGGGTAGTACATGGCCCAGAACCGGACCCGTCATATCAGCATCGGTTCCGGGTCCTAACGGTTCCGGGGACGGTTCCATAATGTGTTGTCCCAGAACCGGACCCGTTTAAAGTCCCGGGTACCCGTCGGGTCCGGGTACTCGTTGGGTATTAAAAAAACTATTGAATTTTTTTCTCTTTTTAACTTGAATATAAATTAATTTTATAAAAAATTATTATTATTTCTTTATTAATGTACTAAATAAAGATTAAATGTAAGAAAAAAAAATCAAAATTCGAAAAATTCAAAGTCGAAACTTGCAAAATACCTATCATTTTGCTAAAAAGATGATTAAAAGGTTAAATAAACGGGTACCCATTACCCGCGGGTACCCGACGGGTATTACCCGTTTGGACCCGTTAACATTCGGGTCCAATCGGGTCCTAAGTTGCTAATGGGTCCAACTTTAGGACCCAGAACCGGACCCAATTAGGCGGGTCCGGTAACGGGTAGCGGGTAACGGGTACCCATTGACAGCCCTAGTTTCGGGGCATACTTCTCAAAATTCTCCCACAGCCACGCCTGTAGAAAGGCGGCATGAATATACGAATCCACTTTCATGTATCCGTTTGAGGCGCGCATGTACGAAACCAGCTGATCCAAGTGTGCATACAGAGAAACAAGAAACAAACTGCCAATGGGGAGAACGACACCAACTTGATAAGTTCATGTCTTATCTCTTTATTGCCCGAGCCATCATCAAAAATATCTCTGGATAGCCAAAGAGCCAAGAACGCTGCAACATAAAGTATACTGTTCTTCTGGTTCGACTCTAACGCGCCAGGAAACCACTAAGACACCCACTAGTCATAGAAGCACTTCGTCTCGTTTTCTTTCCGAACGGATCCTTTTGATTTCGCAACTAGGGCGGCATGCATTTCTTCTTCATCTGCAGACAACTTAACATCAAGGTTTCCAACTACGGGAAGGTTAAGCAATACAACCACGCTCTCCAAGGAGATGGTCATTTTACCCCATCTGTATACGGCCGTGTGGGTGTCCAGAAACCATCTGGAAACAAAAGCAACCAGGCTTGGAATATATTTCCTAATCTGGAGCACTGCAAAAACCGCGACAGCACCACCGATCTGCCCCTCGGTCAAATTGGTTTTTACATGCTCCTGGCTCATCAAGAACCGCATCCATTTCTCGAATGGACGCAACAGACTCACAAGGATTTTAAAGTCAATAGGAGAAGCATGATATTCTTTCCTCTGAAGGAAAAACCTTACTACGCCTCCTGGACGAACCGACCGGCCTTCTCCCTCACTTTCCGAGCCGGTCAGAAGAATCGACACATGGTTGGATGGTTTCTTCTAACCGTGACCGATGTTGTGAATAAATCATCATCTACGTTTGGTTTGGAATTGCAAACGTCTTTCGGTACAACATAATTTTCCTCAAGTTACATCATAATGAAGATTCTATCACGCTACTTTCACCTTCCAAACAACTACAATGGAACAATACGAAGAGAAATTATTACTTAAAGTGCACGGAAATTATTTTTTCACTCAAGACGCAAGCTAGTTTGTTTCAATGATGTACCCTGCAGCATAAAATTCTTGTCCAACCGAGGAAGTGCGCCCCACCATGGGAACCATGCACACGGCCACACCAAAACGAGAAGTAAACCCTAAAAAATAGGTCATCGTGGGAAAGGGATGGAAATTGCGTGTTTACCTTGCACAGTGAGTTGAGACGATCGACATTACTATGGTATTCATGCCTACGTACTACTACGAGCTCGTACAAAACATACATACGGCTAGGATTCACACCAACATTTTCTACAAGGTCATGAAAAGGTATGCCTACAACTAGGGTTTACACCAACACAAAAGAAAAGAGAAAACAAGTTAAAGAAGAAGTGTTCGAAGGAATACCTAAGATGTGATCGCCCGCTCTGCTTTACTGCTACCACACGGCTGGGATAAATAAATAGGCGTGAAACAAAAGGGAAGCCAGCCCTCCTTTTATATATACATGGTACGTGGGAGTTTGAACAAGGAAAGGAGTTCCTATTTTGAGCCAAGAAAGGAAAAGAGGAAACAGGTCCCGCAAAGATCAATTTCCACGCCCAAGATCGCTCACGCCATGCCTTGGCCCCACGCGCTAAGCCATCCACTATTCTTGCCTTCCCAAGACCAAGCCATCCGTTTTGTTATCGCGGCCCCACCACGCCTACCCGTTCATGCACACCTCACCGAGTCGCGCCCTGCCATGGACGCACCAGGCCAAGCCATCCGCTCCATTGCTGCGGCCCCACCACGCCTATCCGTCCGTGTACGTCTCGCCTTGCCATGGACGCACCATGCCAAGCCGCCCGCCCCATTGCCGCGGCCCTATCATGCCAAGTCATCCACGAGTGCTGGCCTTTCCAAGACCGCGCACCCCTTGGCCCCGCGTGCCAAGCCGATCGCTATGATTTGCCTTTACAATTCGCGATGCTTTGCCTTCCAAGACCGCGCCTGCTGTGCCTTAGTGATGTACGGCCATACCAAACCGGCAAATTTCGTCTCCGCATCCCCAGTACAACTCATGTAGAGCCGCCAACACGGGAAGCAAAACTCTCTTCACCCCTCAAAAAGGTTAGTCGGATTTTCTTGACCATCTTTGCAATGATTTTCGTCTCGATTCCGTCCTTGTCTGTCACCATCATATGCTTACCTCGCAACAAGGCACCTGTTCTGAGCTAAGAAGGGAATTTAATGTTTATGATGGTTTTTAGCCTAGGGTTAAAACCGTAAAATCCTAAAACCTAGTCAGACAGTGACGTCACAACATTTAAGTAATAATCTTTTACTAGGCGCATTTATTGAAACGTTTAATGTGTCTGTGGAAAATTACCGGGGTATCTTTTTCTTTTTATTAGGGTTACGACAAGCCAAACCATAATTCCCACGTGTGCCAATGGCAAATCATGCCAGCCACACCTACCGCGCCAAGGCATGCCAACCATGCTAGCCGAACCCCTGTGCCAATGGCAAAACATGCCAGCCACACCTACCGCGCCATGCCAAACGCACCTTTCCATGGCCGCCATGCCAACCTAGCTGCGCCACCATGCTGGCCTTCCATATGAAGCTACCAAAACAAAGGCGTGCGACAACCAACGGTCTCCCTTCAATCCCAGGAGCAAATCCTAGCCGTGCAAGTTTACCAAACGACCTTTAGCCCAAAACCCTAACTTGGTCACAAACCTAGCTTGGTCACGCCAAACCCTTGGACCCACATGCCAAGCCAAACCACACCTAGCCAAGCTAGCTGCGCCATGCGCCTACGCCAAACCCTTGGCCCCATATGCCAAGCCAAACCGTACCTAGCCAAGCTAGTCGCGCCATGTGCCCATGGCAAACCCTTGGCCCCTCATGCCAATCCAAACCGCACCTAGCCAAGCTAGTCGCGCCATGCGCCCATGGAAAACCCTTGGCCCCACATGCCAAGCCAAACCGCACCTATCCAAGCTAGCCGCGCCATGTGCTC